>VZRV01008264.1:582849-1106129 GCA_013398115.1 Falcunculus frontatus
GGAACCGGGACCGGGGTGAGCGGTGGCCCCCGCCGGCCTCATTCCTCGGGGTTGCGCGGCGAGGGGGAAGAGGGGTGAGCTCGGCTCGGCTGTCTCCTTATGCCCAGGCCCCGGCCGCCTGGGGCTCTCCGGGGCTTTTCTCGACACGGGCCCTGAGCCACTGTAAACACTGCCGTGCTGCTGCGGGCCCCGCGCCCGGCCCGGCCCGGCCCGGCCCGGCTCGGCTCCGCCCGGGGAGCGCTGGAGTCGGGGCACGGCCGGGGCTTGGGCGGGCGCCTTGGGGAGGGTCTGCGGGGGGAGCGAGGAGGGGACGCCAGCCGGGCTGGGGGGTGATTCCCCCTTCCCCAGATATCCTCTGGTCTCGGGCGGGTGTCCCCAGGGCTGACTGGCTTCTCCTTGGGAAAGAAAGCGACAGTCCTCGAGCTGGTTAATCGCGACATGCTGGAGAAAGCATCAGTAACCGCCTGGTCATCGTTTCCCCCTGTTTTGTGTGCGTGTGCCTCTCGTGGCTGCAAACCAAAAAGAAACTCGGTCCATGCTTTGTCGGGGAACGTTCCCTGATACCTGTCTTTTACCGTGTAAATGGCAGGAGGTTGGAGCGGGGGAGAGAACAGTGTGGGGAGATTCGTCATCGAACGTGGGCTTCGTGAATAGTCTGGCTGTGCTCCAGATCTACAACATGGAAAAGCAAGTGCTTGAATCCTCAGAGGAGCGAACGTTTCAGTACCAAGATTCTCTACCTTCCCTGCCAGTACCTCCTCTTGATGAATCTTTGAGTAAATATCTTGATGCAGGTAATGACTTAATGTTGTAAAGGTAGCGTGTCATGGGCTGTTGTAACCAGGCTAATCTGAAGATGTTTGAAGAAGTGATTGTAGACACAGCTTGTATTGTAATTGGGGCGTGGGATACAGACAAGCTTAGAGTGCCAAGGTCTTTTTCAGGCACGAAGCTGGAAGTTAAGTGCCCAGCGCAACCTGAGTAAAAGTTTCCATTTTATCCCTAATTACTTTTCTTCAAGGGAATTTGGCATGTGAGAAGGTTAACTTTTTGGTTTGAGAGTGGATTTTTTTTTACTTTTTTTTTTCTCTCCAGAAAAGAGCTGGTCTGATAAAAGATACTTCACCTACAAATTTTGCTTTGCATAACTGCTTGTTTATAACCTGTGTTTGCCCAGGATCTTTTTAAAAAAAACCAGTTATTTAAAACTTTTCATACTTAATATTGGTGAGAAAGAACGTTTTTTAACTATACAGTAGTAGGAAAAAGCAGTGGTAAGCATTTTCACATAATTTAGCTTGGATAATTTCTGCCTTGACATGTTGACTAATCTAAGGAAGATCACAGAAAAGTTCTGAAAACAACATCAGTGCATGTGTGTCCAGCTTTGTTTATAAAGCAGAAATGACTGGTTAGTTCGTTATTATATATTGGGAATGAGAAAAATAGATTATGAAGTATCTTGAGATTACTTTTCTTTTTTTCTTCAATAATTTTCAGAACTCTGAGACAGGGAGTTTTTTCTGAAACATCTGCTTTGTATCTTACCGTCTTACAGGTTTTACACAAATGCTAACAAAGTAAGACTTGGAGTTCTTTCCTTAGCAGAAACATACTACACCAAATTTTCACTTTCCCAAAATGGACTTCCTTGAGTTTACTCTAAGTTCCCATTTACTCTGAGTTCCTGTTTATTCTGAATACTGGAAATGGCCTGCTTTGGTGTTCCTTACATCATTGCTTTTTGATGCAGAATGTTCAAGTGGTGGGTTTAGAACAAAAATGTTGTGTGTGTATTTGTGTCTAAAAAAATACATTTTCTTTTTGCTGTAATGCAGATTAACTAAAGTTGCGCTGCAAAAGTAGAAACTGCGATAACAAAATTGCTGTTTAGTTTTGTAAACCCATCTGTCTCTCCAGGTTAATAAATAACTCTCTCATGGAGTGAGAAAATCTGACAGTGAATTTGTTTGTTTGTTTTCTGATTCTGATCTGTTTTCATAAATATCTTATCATGTGTCCCTTTCTTCTTCATGCTGTAGTTGCTGCTTACTGTTCCATGTACAAAATCATTCTATAATTTTGATCACTGTTGCTCTTGTTTAGTTTTACTGGTGGTGTATGGAAGTTAGCTCAGCATTTGCCACAGTCTTCCCTTGTACAAATAATTAAAAGTCAGAGTGTGCAGGGCACAGTTCTAGATATAGCTCTGTGAATTCATTGCTTAAGCTTGTCGTTTTAGTCCGTAAATGTGAGTGAAGGAAAGGAGGTGCTTTGAAGAGCAATTCAGAACCTCCAAATGATTCTTCATAGAGGCTTTAAATCACTCCTGGGAAACTGTCTTTCACTGGTTGCAGAAGGACTCCAGGCACTTGACATTAGTCAGGGCGTGGGCTGCTAAAGCACTTGTCTGTTTAAAGCCAGCCAACTAGAAAAGCTGGACAAAGTATGTGTCAGAAAATGCCTTGTTTAAGGCTTTACACTAGCTAGCTCTTCCTTAAGGAGTAACCCTGTTTTGAAAGTAAGCCTTGAGCAGAGAAGGTGGCCATAGCCATGTTATTTAGCCTTCCAGCCCAGAGGCTGGGGTTCAGAAACATGAACTCAGCATGAAAGTATGAAAACCTAAAGTTCCAGCTTCCCAGAGCTCATTGTGTAGGCATTGAATCACCAGAAACACACCTCACACACAACCCTCCATTCTGTTTTCCAATGACTTCACAATCTAGGTATAAATGTACCAGAAAATAAATCATACACCAGGTGAGTATAGGAAAAAAATGAGATGGGCCTGTATTGAAAATGGCATTAGCAGTGCCTGTTACTGACCATAGATTTCATGGTAAAAAGTCTGTAAGGAATGTTTAGATTAAAATAATGACTAGTTTTGCAGATGTTTATGGAGGACTTTGGCCTATAATGAACATGATCTGAGAGAAATCCAGGTGGGTTAAAACCAGAAAAACTGTCTAGCAGTAACTACATTTGCTGTCAAAGGTGGATATAACACAGGGACAATGAGTGAAAATTGATGGGCAAGTTGCTGGTAGACCGTGAATGGACTTGAAAATACAGGCAAGTAGCTTTTAGTTGGTGCAATAGGGTGGCAGACATGTATGGCTCAATGTGTTAATTTACAAACAAAGTTCCTGTGAATTTAATTGCTTGGTAGAACTCCATAGTATTTCCATCTACAGATGTATATAAATTTGATTTAATTATCTGTTAGATATTTCAGGTTTCCAGCAATTACTTTAGTCTGCTGGCATCTCTGTTTATTTAAAAGTATGTATTTATGTTGTATTAGAATGTACTGATTTATTTACAGGTTTTTGACAGGTGTTTAAAAGGTGTTTTCCCTTCAAATACTTGTTTTAGAAAAAATTAATTCTCATTCACTCCCTTGCCTGTGGATATCTGAATCTGGGACTAAATCATGGTATACAGTTGTCTTTAAAATAAAAACATTTTCTTTTTACAGTGAAGCCATTTCTAAATCAAGAAGAGTATCAAAGAACCGAGGATATAGTTAAAATTTTTGAAAATGGCATTGGGAAAGAGTTGCATCAGAAATTACTGGAAAGAGCTAAAATGAGAAGGAATTGGGTATGTACTTAGATATGTAAGAAATCACAATTCAGTGTCAGAAATTTTAATTCAACTTGTGGAAACTTGTTTTTTCAGGATATAACTCAAAGAGTCATTTCACTTTTTTAAATCTTAGGATCTTCCTTACATCTGCCCCTTGGCCTATGCATATGAACTCATTCACTTATGTATGTGTCATTTGTTTTTTTCAAAGCTGAGTGGCTAAGAGAGCTCACTGACTGAAATCTGAAGTTATCTACCAGCTTTTGCATGCTTTGTCTGTCAGTATCTCCTTCTATGACATCTGTCCCTTCTCTCTCCACCCTGGCAAAAAACCAAAAAAACAAAACAAAAAAACCCCAACAAAGCCGACCCTGGAATTTAGAGTTTGGTTTCTCTCTTTTTCTTCCTGGAAGGAAGCTATGTGGTAGCATTTTAAAGTTGTCTTTCAACAGAGAAAGAGATATAGGGAAGGTCATTACCAAGTGCAATTCATGAGGGCTTTCTAAATCCTAACACGACATACTCCAGAAGGGGGATTTTCGGATGGTGGCAGAAAATGTACATTATGAACTAGCTGTCTGTCTCAGATCCCTTCTCAACACAAGTCTTGTTTCCATCTATTCTTCATGGAGTAATCTGTGATTTTTGCAGCAGCCACGACTGACATCTGCAAGACTTTAGGATGATGAATATCAGGGAAGAAATATCGTAATATACAGTTTAATATTCTTAAGCAGTATTGAGTTTTATTTCAAACTTGAAAATAGAAGAGCTAAATGTGTCATTATCCTCAGCAGTTAGTTTTGAACCACTGTGCTACCTTGTGTTATATAGGAACTACTATTTGGAGTATTAAAAAGAAAAGTAAAAAGAGCAGGCAGTTGAACAGTCTGGTGATTATTAAAGAATTAATGAATAAGTTCTGATGTTTTTTTAATCCCATTTCAGCTGGAGGACTGGTGGCTGAATGTGGCTTATCTTGATCTTCGCATCTCAACACAAATACATTGTAATATGGGAGGCCCCGGTCCCTATATTGAACACTTCTGGCCACCAAAAGAGGGCACTCAGATAGACAGAGCATGTATAAATATATGGCACACCGTGAAATACTGGGATCTATTACGAGCGTAAGACTTTAAGAAAAAATAATTGATCCTAAATCTTGATGGTCCCTTAATATGTGTCCCTTAATTGCATATGTATGTTTATGTTCATTGGCGGCATGCATTCTTTGCGGTAATAGACAGCTTTGTCTTACCTTGATTTAATTCCATCATTGTAATTTCTCTTGCTTAATGTTGCTGTATTTGTTACTGCAGAGAGAAGGTTGCCATAGAGAGGTCTGGGAATACTGTTCTGGACATGAACCAATTTCGAATGCTCTTCTGCACTTGCAAAATTCCTGGAGTTACCAGAGACTCGATCGGCACTTATTTTAAAACTGGTAAACAAATGAAAATTGGGGGTTAATACAAGCAAATTATTTTTATTAATGTGCTAAAGGAGTGGTGAGTTTAACATAACATACTTGTTTTTTTGAGCACTAAATCAGGTACTGGTTGTTGAGTGTTTATATAATGAAGCAAAGGAGGTATTTCGTCTACAAATGCCTTTTTTGGTGCAATGTTTAGTCCTTACCAAATTAGAGTAAAAGAAAGCTCTGCTTCAAATCGTATATTACCAGCCTGATGCCTATAATAAGCTTGCCAGCATTAAGAATTGATGAAAGACAAATTCAGTGTGTTGTAAGTGTGTGTGGATTCAGGAAGGAACACTCATTTCAGCAGAGGGAGTTCCTGCCCACAAGAGACACAAATAAATGGAATTTGCTACTAGATAATGACAATGTCTTGAAGTAATTTATAACAGTGAAAGTTATATGTGACTTCTGTTGGTTTTTAAAATGTCTTCAAGTTTGCAGAACTGAACAAAAAAGGGTCTGTAGGACTTGCTGAATTTTTCTGCTTCTGTCACTTATCCCCAAGGTTGGATTTTCATTTATTCCTGTTTTTCATTTCAGAGGCTGAAGGTGAATGCCCATCTCACTTGATAGTCCTGTGTCGAGGTCGAGTGTTTGCATTTGATGCTATGCATGAAGGCAGCATGCTGACTCCTCCAGAGATTTTCAGGTTTTCAAAATGCTTATTTTGAATTAGCTGTCCTATTTAAGCTACATGCAAAAGAGGTTATTTTTTTTCCCATTCCCTTCACCTCAAAGAATTAGGTGTGAGAGAGGCTACAGCTTCTCCTTTAATTAACGGTTCAGATTTGAGTAAATTCTTATTCAGTGGATGGCAACTTCTTTCCATGTACTATTGTAAAACATCTGTAGAGCATCATACAATAGGGCTGAAAGAAGATACTTCAGTAGGAAACATCATTTTTTATGAAGTTCCTCTTCATGGAGTTAGTAAGATTATAACTATCATCATTCCATCCAGGTACAATCCTCATTGGTAATTGTTTCATTGCTACTTAATCATTATCAAAGTTGAAGCACTCTCATGTGTTGAACTCTCCTATCACATACGCAAGTAGTTTCGGCATAAGTCTCTTGTGACTGATTTGGGATCTATATGCATCTCCTTACTAAAGAAGGGTTGTCAATTTTGCTAGGGAGTAACTTAATGCATTTGTCAAAGTGCTGCTTATAGTGCACAACAGAAGACTTGTAATTAAAACTGGCAAAAAGTGGATGGCCAAATTCCTCAGGCAAGAAAAAAACTAATTAGAGAAGCTAAAAATCACTTTTTAAAAATAGTCTGGTATTTTATTACTTAATATTTTCAAATACGCATTTCTAATTTTTGTAGTTGTACCTGTTAAGTCAAGCCAGTAACAAAGAAATGAACACTTGGAATACAGACAAAGCCCCATAAATCTATTGTTTATAGGAAGAGCAGGTTGGGTCTGGTTTGGTGGGGTTTTTTTTCCTTGGCTTTATTTTTATAACCCCATCATGGGTGTCTTACATTTTTGATACTATGTAACTAATGATCAGTAGTGAAATTTAACAGGCAAGAGTGCCAGAACAAGGAACAAGCCAGATTAAGTCCCTGCAATTTGTGGAGTTTCTTTAACATCAAGAACAGCATGTGAAAAACTGAATTTGCAAAATAAAAATTACCCCTGTGTTAATTTTTCTTCTAAAGGAAAAGGTAGGAAGAGAATTGCTCTTGTGTAGTTCAGGCTCTACATTCAAGATGTACTGTAGCTAGTGTTCTGCTTTAATTTTAAGGGTTTATCTTGATGGGAAGGTTTGCACCATATGTGATTAGTTGCTGTAAAAGCTGTAAAGCTGCAGTACTGCAGATGTCTGCTGCTCTGAAAAGTCTTAACTTGCAGTGTTGAAGTCTTAAATCTAGTTTTAAATTAAGTGTGTAATAATGCTTTAGCACCACGATTGTTTATGTGTGAGTTTGTACTGAGCTTGTAGGTGCTGAGTGACTGAAAACTGAGCAGGTCTTCAATTGTCCTTAGAATCTGGGGGAGCTGATTTATACTTCCTGTAAATTCATATTGGCTTGTGAATGCTGAACCAAATTCCAGCTTTGCAAAAAACTGAGAGAGAGCACAAGGTGACTTTTACCTTCTCTTCATCTGTTCTTGGTTAACTTCAGTTTTTGAAATCTTCTTAAAGGCAACTTACATATATACAGAAGAGATGCCATAGTGAACCAGATGGACCGGGACTGGCAGCCCTAACAAGCAATGAAAGGACCAAATGGGCAGAGGTAGGAGTCCTTCAACAGCTGGGGGAAAAGCATTGTGATCACTGGAAAAACATTATTTCACTTAGCCTTGTCTTTTTATGCCTTCTAGTTACGGGAATATTTGATTCATCTTGATCCAAAGAACTTAACTCTTCTGGAAAAAATTCAGAGAAGTTTGTTTGTGGTCTGCCTTGATGACTCAAGCCCCCATGCAACTCCTGAGGACTACACTGAGGTAGCTAAGAATTTCTGATAATTCATATCTGATCATCTTTACATAAAAATTTCTCCTACATATATATGCAAAGGTAGCACCTCTTGCTCTTTCAGAACAGTAAAAATGAAGAAGATAAATATGCAAAAAATGTGCTTTTTTGATCCATAGGAAAACTTAAGTAGTTTTAATCGTTAGGACACTGGAAGTGGGAATGGCTGAAATCTGTCTTCATAACTTTTTAGCCCTCTATCCTTCAGGGTCTTCAAAAACACTTTTTATCCCACTTCTCATTAATCACTTGGCCTTATAATCATGTTTCATCTTGAACTGGATGAAAATGTCATCTGTCAGGGAGGTCTTGCCATCTTAATGTAGAATAGGTTTAGCTTAAAAAGATTGGCAGTGTTCTTGGTGTTTTTTAGAGTTCACAGTGTGTTTCTTCTACTTTAGCTTACAAGGCTGGGGCTAACAGGTGATCCGACTGTGCGCTGGGGAGATAAATCCTACAGCATCATATTCTTTTCCAATGGAACATGTAGTGCATTCTGTGACGTAAGTTAAAATTTTTTCCATCTTCTGAGTATTTATTTACTGAATTTCCCCCTTCAGAGTATTATTTTAAGTGCTTAATGTGTTACTCTTTAGTATAGCGTTGTTTACCTGGCACCTGGTTTGGTAAGTTTCCAAAAGCAGTCTGCTTTCTCACTATCTGACATTACACCATACTAGATTTAACAGCGGGATCTGAAGTCATAATCTTACTTCTGAAAGTATTTAATGAGGATAAAGAAAAAACAATACAATGCGTGAGAAGGCTTAAAATTAACTCTTTGTTTGATGTATCCATTTGGAAAGCTGGTTTTTTTAAACGTAGGTTATTTTAAACTTTTTTTGTTGTCATTTTTTAAACTTTATTTTTTCTGGCCATATTGCATGGCCAGAAAGGCTTATATTTTTCCTTAAATGTGCCTTTTCATGGCAGTAATACATTGTGCCTTCCTGTCCAGCTGCAGAGCAGTCAAAATGGTGGGTGGACTTAAAGTGGTTCTATATTTATTGTAGAACTATAAAACAAGTCTAACACTGTGCAGTAAATCTATTGGTCTGCAGGAAAAGGAGTGGGATAGGGAAAAAAGCAGAGCAGTTTGATCTTCTTGCTGTTACGCAAAATAATGTAATATCTTTTCGTACCTGATTCTAGCATTCTCCTTTTGATGCCATGGCTGTAATTACTATGTTATCTTTTGCCGAAAAGAAGATTATTGAAAATGAGGGAAAATGGAAGGTATGTCCTTTATAAACTTTCAAGCTTATCAGTTAACGTGTCTTTTCTTGTGGATAACATTTTCTGGTTTTGTGTCCTTCTTTCTGTCTTCATCTTCCCAGGGATCAGATAATGTGAGGGATATTCCATGGCCAGAGGAGCTTGTATTCATGGTGGATCCAAAAATTATAAATGAAATTGGACGTACTAAAGAATTGTATTACAAGAAGGTAAAATTTTTTCCTGCTTCTCTTAGTTGTTACTCATACTATTTTTTTTTATTCTGTTTACATGTTTTTAGTTGGTCTTTTTTCATGCTGGAGAACAGGAACGAATATGTTTCTGAGTAATTGATGAATTTAACACCATGGTTAAATTTGTTACATTGTTGGTTTACGTTGAGTGTGTTTTATTTGCAGTGGACCAAGATGTTTCTTGACTTCTGTTGTTTTTCCTCCTTTGGTATGACAGGTATCTGACTTGCAGCTGGTATCTTATGCCTTCACATCCTTTGGCAAAGCATTGATTAGAAAGAGGAAACTTCATCCTGATACATTTGTGCAGCTTGCCCTTCAGCTTGCTTATTACAAATGCCATGGACGGTAAGAAAATACCAGATTAGGAATAAAAAACTAGTTTCTTGAGTAGAGGGGTGCAGTGGCTTTGCAATGTTAGTATGTAATTTGCTGTTGGGATGTAAGAATGAAGAACTAAGGGGTTTTTACAGTAACAGTTGCACAGGGCCATCCTTGCTTCAGAAGAATTGTTTTCTTGTGCCCATAGGGATAATACATATACATATTGTGGAATGGATGGCAGAACACAGTGCGTGAAAACTTGAATTCGGGCTGTACAAAGGAAACACTTGGGCAAATATCAAATGCACAGTGGGTCAGGATTCTCTAATGTCAAATAGTTGCTCAAATGTAGAAGAGAGTTTTGTCTGTAGTATGTGACAGCCATCAGTAAAATGTTTAGTCTTCCAAGCGTTTAAAAGGCCTCACAAACTTCAGTTTCTCACTTTCTTTAGCAATAATGGATGTGAAGGTTTGGGCAGAATAATAGAGATAGAGATAGTGACCCTTGAAATGCCTGCCTCTGCATTTTTGGCTGTGGCATTTAATTCTGTATTATTGATTAAAAGGTGTCATTCTTCCTGTTCCTGGTGTTCCTAAACTTCTGTTTGCTAACTAGCACTCATTATGGCTTGTGTAGGTCATTACTGACCAGTTGAGTATTGCTTGCTTCAGTAGGAGGAGGGTTTCGTCATAGGAGAGTGATGTTTAGTCACTGGTGAGGTGTGTCTCATCATAACAATGGTTGGTAAATCTTGGTTTGCTGAACATTAGGACAAATAAATTACATGACTAAAATAGCCTTGGTCTGTTGTAAACGTGCAAGCATGTTTCATGTAGGTTGTATATTAAGTGGTAGACTGTCATTTGCTCCTTGTAAAAGCTGGAAGGCTCTCAGTATGCAGCAGAGAAGGTTTTGACCTTTCCCCTCTAAATTTGGAACACATTGCTTATTTCAAATGTGTGTCTTAATTTTTGAGGGTTTGGATGGTGTAGGTGGAAGTATATAGTGAAACTGAAGCTTTGTATAATTTCAGTTATTTTTGCTAGAGGCTCGTCGATCTGTAGTCTACAGAAAATATTCATGGCAATGCAGACTTTTCAAGGTATGATTATAGTACTGGCATATTTTTTAACTCATCTGTCCCATAAAGGCACATAGCGTTGCTTTGTGGCTCTTTTTCAGACACGTAACTTAAAGAAAATTAATGGGTTTCTGGTACTTGTAACTGAGCTAGATGTGCAAGATCTTTTGCAGGACTTTTTTAGTCCTTGAGAGAGCAGATAGTTTTGTTAATTTAATGAGACACTCTTCCCTAATTTTTATTCTTAGTCCGGGCTGCTGTTACGAAACTGCCATGACCAGGCGTTTCTATCATGGCCGCACAGAGACCATAAGACCATGTACTGTGGAAGCAGTGGAATGGTGCAAGTCCATGCTGGATCCTTCTGACAGTGTAAATACAGAAATCCTACTTTGATCACTGAGTGTTTAGAAAGCCTGTTGTTTGAACTGCTTCAAACTTGTTTTTCTGTTGTCTCCTCGATGGGAGTTGGCATCTTTCCAGTGAAACAAATTTCAAAATCTGGGTTGCTTGAACTCTGGTTCTGGTCGTTGTGATTGAGATGTGCTGTCATGTGTGGGCTTGTTTGGTTTTCTGTGCTATTTACCTTTTGGGTCCGGAAGTGTAACTGTCTTGAGTTACATTCACACTGATTTATTTCACACCTCAAAAAGTTACTGGGTTGGAACCAAAGTATTCTACTGTGCAGTTGTTCTGTTGTTTTAATTTTCAAGTTAAATCAGGAAATGTTTATGTAATAGTTGCATCTGAGAGCAAGATTGAAATCTCTTTGTGTCCTAGTGGTAACAGGGATGTATTCTAGAGTTTGTCTCTGAGTAGCTGAACCAGAGACCTTTTCTTTTCCCAGCAATTACCCTCTTGTGCTTGGCTGGCAAAGCAGGTCATGCCTTGCCTGCCAAGCAAGAGCTCTACTAAAGCTCTTTCTGTTGTCCTCACTGCACATTCCTCAGAGCCTGAGGAATTAACAAGGAGAAGGTTTTTGAGACAAGGGCAACATATCTTCAGAAAAATCAATATTATAAATGCATCTGAAAAACATAGAGGAAGACAGCTATCAGAAAGCATGTGTGATTGATTATTCTAGCCTTGAAGAGTTCATTTTCCTGGTCTTCACTGGCTTCTTTCGGCATGTAGTGCAGTTTTAAAACTCAGGGTTTTGGCCATTTTCCGAATCTGCTTTCCTATTCCAAGTATGGATTCCTATTACTTCCCTGCTCCTCAGTTACCTTCTAACCAATTATCAGGCTTCTGTGGTTACTACTACTACTGCTGCTACTACTAATGTGTAACTTCCAACACTAACTGTAGCCTTTTTCTCTTTGTGATGTCAAATAGCATCTCCAAATATCTCCCTATTGTTGTTTTGGGGTTTTTTTAGTACCATCTTCTGGAAATTAAAAAATCTGTTCTATACTATTGAAATTAACATGCTTAAAAATCTGCCTTTATGTAATTTTTAGTACCTTGAAGTCAGATGCTTTGAAAAAAAATCCTTTTATCTTAAATTTTCTTTTGCCCCTTGTCAGCTTGGTAGTTTAATTTTTATCCGAATCGAGTGGCTGCTGTCCTTGTTTCACATTCTCTGCTGCAGCCTCTTGTGTGATGAATAAAAGGATAAAAACTGCTTCTTAAGTAATCAAAAGGCTATCAAGATCAAAGATCTTGGAAGTCAAGATCTTGAGCATCTAGGACTGTTCCTCAAGGCCGCCTTTACAAAAACCATGTTATTTGTATTCTCTCTGACTTTAATATGTAAGTTTTAATAAAAACTTGAAAAAAACATAATGTTGGGCAGAACTGGCAATCAGCAGAGAAAATTTGGGTATGCACCTAGTAGGAACTAGTGTCCTTCTGAGTAAATGGTATTGTAGAAGGTTTTTGGATTTGATCACTCTAGTTCACACTGGTTCCTTTCCATTGTTTCAGGTTATTTGGGAAAGAGCATGAGATTTAGAATATTGTTCAGTTCAAAAGCAATCTGAGTTAGAGAACAGAAATACAGGAAACAAACAAGCACATTCTCCTGAAAAGGAAATTTGGACTTGGGAGAAAGGTTCTTTCTCCCAAGAAGGAGAGAGGTTCTAATGTACCTTTCAAGTTCCTCCATTTTCTTCTATCTAAAATTGTTAGAAACTATGGAAGGGAAGAACTTGCTGATCTATGATTGCTGATGTATTGCTCATTTGGATTGGTTTTTGGTTTTCTTTTTTTTTTTTTTTAATCCTGTCTCCCCCCTGCTTTACAGACTTATCAACAGCTACAACTGATGCATAAAGCATTTGCAAAGCACAATAAAATGAGGAAAGAATGTGAGAATGGAAAAGGTACTCTGGGATCAAAATGTTGGGGTTTTTTTCTTGTGGATGAAAAGGGAATATCATTGCCTGCTAGTACATTTTCTCTGTCTCCTTATTTTCAACCTGAATAAAAACTACTCCTTAATATTTTATACTTTATCTGGGGAGAAGAACTAAAACCTAGTCCTTGCACCCATCCTTGTACCCCAAAAATATGTTCACTTGGAATATTAATTCAGTTTTTGTGCCCAGCTAAACATTGCTTCGGAAAACCTTCCAGTCAAATATGTGCTTGGCTGAAAAGTGAAAAAGGTGGTCTTTTAGGGCAGAGGAGAAATTTGGGTGAGATTCTAACCCAGCTGTGTTAGTGCTGTACACTGTTCTATGAATGAGTAGCTGGGAAATGAACCTGATGAGCTTCGTAGTCTCTCCAGCCTACTTGTGTGTTGTCACAATTCAGGGGAGTCGTGGCCCTGAAAGCCTTTTCACTGTGTTGACATTATTGCCCATGGGCCACTTCCACTGTGAGGAACTCTTCCTCCTTGACTGAAATGGGAGTTTTCTTGGGTTTTGTTTTCCACAGGAGCTGTGCTGGGTCTCTATTACTTAAGTCATTTGCTTTTGAGCTCAGTGCTGCAAGTTGAAAGTGTTGAAGACCTCTTAGATCAAGTGGGAGTGGTTTTGGATGCTACGATATGATGCTGTTGTTTATCTGTCCTTAGGCTGCTATTTGGGCTCCCAGCTATCCAGCCCAGAAGAAGCAGAAAAGTAGCTGCTGTTAATGATTCAGTATTTGCATTTATTTGACAGGCTTTGATCGTCATCTTCTGGGTCTCCTGCTCATAGCACAGGAGCAAGGACTGCCAGTGCCAGAACTATATGGGGATAAGGCCTTCACAGCCAGGTAATTCATCTTCTTGTCCTGTAGGGAGTTGTATCCCTTGATACCAAGGCCTTTGTTAAACTGACCTTATGTGTGCTGATTTCTTGATCTCTACAACAAAATAACTGTTTTGTAAAACTCGCTTTGTTTTAAATTACCTTTAAAAGTGCTGCTTTTGTTTTGTGTTGTTCTGCAGTGGAGGAGGTGGGAATTTTGTCCTTTCAACTAGTCTGACTGGCTACACTAGGTTTAGTGGATCTGCAGTCCCTATGGTACAACATGGCTATGGCTTTTTTTATTCAATTAGAGATGACAGGTAAGGATATAATTTCAATTTGGATATGGCTCTGCATTTGTCACGGAGGGAAAGGTGGCTAACAGCTAGAATGAGGAAAGGAAAATACAGAAGAAATATGGCTGAATGTGTCAGAAGAGGCTGAGAAGTGACATATATGAGAATAGAGGCATTGGAGAAGTGAGGTACGTGAGAATAGAGGCATTGACATTCTGGGAAAGCATGTGTGGGAGGCAGGACAAGTGGTGGAGGGCAGGTGAGCACCAATAGACTGACAAGAAGCAGAAATAAAGAGTAGGGAAGGTGAAAGAAGGGAGAAACAAAAGGAGTTAACTTTAAAATAGGCTGTCATTTTAGAGATCATTTGGAACATATAAAGGTGTTTTTTGGCTGAGCTAGAGCAGATAAGAGGACGGGTGAGCACACTGCCCATCATTCTTGTCAGTGACACACATCTCGACTCAAACCAGACCTTTTTGACAAGGAGAGGCTAAAACATTTGGCTTCACTTCTCCAAAAATCATACTATTTGAAAAGATCCAACTTTGGCTTATTGGTCTTATGGACAAAAATTACTGCTTTTTAATGAAATCTGAAACTACTTTGGTTAGAATGTGTAGATAAATTGCTGGTTTAGGTGTAATTCGAATGACTGCTTCCTAAAGCTAAGCATGTGTTTGTGTGCCCATTCAAATCAGTTTGAGAATACAAGCCATTAGTACGTTGATCTACGGCTCTCTTAAAATAAATAGAACTAGATCAAGATATACCTTTTAATAGATAGAAAAGAAGTACCTAAAACCTTAAACTAACTGCAGAAAAAGAAGAAATATAATTCACAGCATTTTCAAATATAAGCAGAAAAATTGTGTCACTGTGTATGCAGTAATGGGTATTTATATCAAAGTATCTGATTTCAAGATCTGTCAACATTATTGCTTACTGAAGGCACTAAGGATCTGAGTCATTTTTTAATGTTGAGTCTATGTTTATGTGACAATCTACTTCAGAATTTATGTCAATAATTCCACATTTCAGGACAATTTGTGTGACTTTATCCTAGATATTGACAATTAAGAGTGGTGACCTCACTGTTTTCTGTATTGATAGGATCATTACTACTTGTTCTTCTTGGAAATCCTGTCCAGAGACTGATGCGGAGGTGCTGTGCAGAACTCTGTTCCAGTGTTTTCATGACATGCTGCAGTTAACAGTTACAGCTCAGCTGTAAGCTTGATAGTGATGTAAGAGGCTTTGCAAGCTCACAAGTTATATGTAGTACTTAAAAAAGAAATGCTACTCAAGAGTACTGTTATATTCAAGACATTTAATGATCTATGTGACGTGTACCTATCTTTATGAGACTTACTGTGGTAGCAGTACCCATTTAAGAATAATGTAGCCATTTGCAACAGCAATGCAAGCAGTAGTACCTTACCTGTGTAGAACTATGCAATATTAAAGTATGCCACAACAATGCAAACATACCTAGGGATGGGATGTTGGAGTGGAGGATTGATGGGAGATTTGTATTTATGACCTTAGTAGTCACGTGTAGAATAGTTTGTAGTCTACTGATAGTGTTTATGCCAGTGGAGCACTTAACTGTGTACTTAAAAGTAACCACACTATCCTCTTATGTGATTATGCTTCCTTGACATAGTTGTTTATGAAACAGAAGGGCTGCCTCCATCAGGTTATATGATATTTTATAAGTTATCTTTCATTTTTTGCTATCAGGATTATACCAAATAAATGTTGTATCCATGAATGGGGATGTTCCCACTACATTTGTAGTATGAGAGCACTACAGTCTGAAGTATTTTGAAAAAGAATCACTCAGTAATAAAGACAGAAAGCAGCATGAGTTTCAAATTTCTCAGTTTTCATTCTCCAGTGAACTGTGAATATCTGCTGCTTTACACTAATAATGCACAATAAAAGTAAGCACTGAATACAGTTTGATACAGTTCTCAGGATTTTAATACTTGATTCCTCTGATCAGCTTTGTATTTCCCTGTTATAGAAATAAAATTTTCTAAAAATCAACTTTGTATTAATTGATTTATGGCTGGACTGCTTAACATTGTGTAGCAACATTGTGAGAGAAAGATGATCTTGCAGACAGGTGAATTTGAAACAGAGATTCTGAAGTACTCATTGTTTCTTCTCTAGCTTTTAGAGTTTCAGAGAGATCAATTACTTTTATTTATTTTACAGAAACAACTCCATTTTCAGCTAACATGGAACGAGTCTCTTTGCCCTCTGTAAGCTCTGTTGCCCTTTTTTTGTCCACAGTACCAAGAATGCTTTCTCTTTTCATTTTCTCCATCGATGCCTGACACTTCTCTACAGTCCAGGGTGTGTTACACTGTGTCTTGTTGCCTCATAAAATGGTCTCCTCATTTCAGCCTTTGGTTTCCTTGCCTTTACTGAGCTATCTGTGCGTCTTGTCTCAGTTATATATGACAGCCATTCAATGTTTTATAGTTTGAGATCTTCCAAAACTCATACAGAGAAAGAATCCCTCCCTGTTCTGCAATGCTTGTCGTAACCCACCCTCTTTCTCAGAGGTAAATGACATTCTGAAATCTCATGGGCAGTGAAGCCTGTGTCTTTGTGATGCTGTGGTTTCTGTAAGATAGATTAGGATTTTGGATCAAGCTATGTCTGATGATTTTTATTTTTTATTATAATAAGTTCTGTCTAAAAGTTACAACCTTTCACCCCTTAACTGGGTTAGTAAACCTGGTTGCAGTTGTGATAAGGGCAGTTTGCTTTGAACATTCATTCAAAACAGCCTGAAGTCTGATGAAGGGTGTAATTTTGCATTTATTTGTTTTCCATACACCTACTCCTGCCTTTCTGAGAATTTCTGGGAATATAGAAACCCTGACAGAAATACAGAAAAAGGATAACATTTTCAGAAAGTGAATCATTGAGAAAATGGCATTCAATCACCAGCATAAGCAGAATTTCCTATTCAGCTGAGACAGTCTGAGCCTTGCCTAGAGAAACTGAAGCCAGAAGTGTATCCAGGAAGAACAAATTTAAATTCTGTGAGTTGTTAGCGCTACTTGTTATGTGCTGGGGATGCATGAATTCATGAATGTGGTATTAATTTCCTTGTTGTGTAAAGCATTTCATCTCCAGTGCCTTTGCCCTCAAAGCCCCTCCCTGGTTTTGTGCCTTTCTTCAGGAGCACAGATGCTCTGTGCTGCAGAGCTGATCTCAGTGCCTGGAGCTCTTCACCCAGTCCTTTGCTTTCAGTTTGGCAAGTCAGTGAGGCTTTTTCAGGACTGCTGTGTACTCTTTAATTTGAGCAACTATTAATTTTGTGCTGGTGGAAGAGGGTTGGGTTCTTAAAGCAAATGTATTTCAGTTATTTGGTACAGATTTTAAGGAAACCATGGAATTGTACCAAAACCACATATAGTGAAACATCCTTAATAGTCTCATCTAAAAGACTGAACCTGCTGTGTAGCTGCACTTCAGCAGCTGGTACTGCCCACTCTCATGCATTTCATGTCCCACTTTGAACACTGACCAGAGAATAGTAGATGCCTTTTTCAGTCCAGAGCTGCTGCTGATTCTTTTGCTCTACAACCTTGCACTCTGAACCACATCAATCTTGTCTGCATTTTGGGTGGTGGAGAGATGGTGAGCTATCATGATGCATGTGTGACCTTTTCTGTCTTGATATGACACTTCCTGACAGTCTCCACAATGGAAAAACTGAAAGGTAAATTAAAAACTAATACAGTAGCTGTTCCCACCTGTGGTGCTTCTAGTCTGTTATCTGTGGTAGAAAAATGACAGAGGTGATGCTTCTATGGCCTTGGAGGTGAAAAACTTTCTCCTGATGACTAGTTCAGGTTCCTGTTTGTACATCTGGGATGGGGGACAGGAGACAGACAGTGCTCACTGTATTTTCACTTGCCCCAGAAGTCAGATCAAGCAGACTTTTCCAGGGTCACAGCCTGGCCCTTCTTTACTGCTGCAAGCAGATCTTAGTTGATTCGTTTTAGAAATTGTCCCAAACAAATTGGCCTGGCTCATTTGACAAGTCATGCACTTTCTGACTCACTTTCAGCAAAATGGACAACTGCTCTAAATTCAGTCCCACTCAATTAATAATTACAACTTAGTCCACCAAAGAGTTCCATATAATCAAATAACATGCTGGATAATTTTGTATTTCAATTTTTAGGCACTAAGGATGTACTTGTTATACACACTTAACACCCACTCAGGACCTCAGTTTATTGGTGTTTATGTTCATTTTAAAAAAGAATATTTAAACATATTTTTTTAAGAAGCATTTTGTAACTTGTATGATGCTTGCAAACTTTGTTCAGATATAAGCTCTGTTTTTTTTCCTGATTCAGAGTAACAGCAATGCAAGTGTTTTCTATGGCTTCTGAAGCAGTCTGTGTCTGGAAGCAGATACTCATCAACAGAAAAAAAATTGTATGGATATTTTTATACATAATCTGATGGATAACTGCAGTGGAAGTGTACCTACATCCTGTTGAGAGGGTAGGCACAACATTTGTGGATATGCTGCTATTAAATATATCCAATTAGACTGAATTACAGCAGTGAAGTGGAGACAGCACACATTTTAGCAATGAGAGTTTATTTTCCATTGGTTATGTATAAGCTGTCACGAGGATAATGCCATGGAGCTGTCATGGCTGTGGGAGCCCTGTCAGGATACACTGAACAAGCCCACATCAGCTGCAAAGGCTTTTGGAACTTCAGGGTAAACATATGTCCACATTGTCAAAAGCAACCAGTGATTTGGAGCTTGCCCATAAAGAAATTATCTTTCACAGGGTGTATTCTCAGCATTTTTTAAAATCAGGAGTTTTTCCAAACTCCTAAAGGAGAAATTCCAAACCCAATGCCATTTAAAACTCCTAAAGGAGAGCCACTGGCCATTCCTAAAAATGTAGAGACACATTTTCCTGGCTCATACAGCAAGCAGTTTGGTGTCCAATCCATATTCATTTTATATCTTTGAAAATCTTCCTGTTTTGCACAGAAGAAAAATAGTAGAAGTTCTCAAAAATTAATTAGGCTAGGTACCCAATTGTGGTTGAAAACTAGAGGAAGCTCGTGCCTTAATTTTCTTAATGCTCCCAAATATTAAGAGAATCTGCTTCTAGCTAATTAATATCAACAGCAATTCTTATAATAGCAACAGTTGGTTTAGCCTTGGTCAGGAATCTAGCAAATCAAAACATTTCCAATGTACATTTCCAATGATACATTTCCAATGTATCTTGGAAATCAGTTTTTTAAAGTATGTTCATTAAGCACTAAATTCACTACGGCTCATAATTTAGTTTCAAAGCACTCATTTTGTGGGAGAAGAAAATTAAAAATTATCCACTAGATGTATGAATATATCACTAGGAATGTCTAGAAAAGCAGCCAGTATGTGGGACTAAAGCTCAATTCTTTCTCACTTTCTGTCACCCTTGTCAGATTCATATTCTGTGGAATCCCACTACCTTCAGAAGCTCCCCACAGTGTCTCTACCACTCTGAATTGTTGCTCATGGATTGTACCAGGAGCTACTTGATTCATTAGATAAGTGTATGACAAATTTTGCTGCTCATAAGGAAGGCATGAAACTCACTCTCTTTTAACTGTAATTTCTGCACTGCCTTTCAATGAGAGTAGTTTATTTTTACCTGTAGTATGTGAAGATGGAATTTCTCCATAGACAGTATTCCAGGAAGAACCTCACCTTAAAAAAAGTAGATTTCTACCTAGAGCTAAAAATAGATGCTTGAGACTTGTTTTCCTTCAAGTTTGCTTGATATACTGAGAGTAAAACATTTTGCTGAATTGCTATGGAAAGACGTGTTTTAAATATTGCCAGAAACTGATGATCTGCAAAAAATTGTTTTGATTAATACAGTCTGCCAAAACCAGATATTCAGGTCATTGCTTAACAGTCATGTAACTCTTCTTACAAATACTCTCCAAGGAAGTTGGCATGAGAGGATAATCAGCTGTAAACACCGTGGCTATGAAATAACTTTGAAATATTTCAGTGCATTAGAATGCACTCAACAAGGTCACTAATTTGGCAAAACTTTGTGAATAATTAGAGACGGTGTAATGAATTTTTTTTCTTGGTTACCTTATCATGTAAAGAAGAACACGTTTTGTTTTTTTAACAAATATATTCTTTTAAAAATAAACCTTTCTAACTTCTTATTTTAATGTATAGCAGAACAACTCTAGGCTTGTGAATCATCTGTCCTTACTGTAAATGTAAAAAACAGCTTGGAAGCAAATATGACTCAGCCTCCAACTCAGTAAGAAGAAGGAAAAACGTAGAAGCTCTAAGTATGGGAGCTAACCTCCAAAAACTTAACTCTACCCATGCAATTAGTAAATTCTTCCTTCCACATCACTACTTCTACATAGGAAGTAGAATACAGGCTTAGACAATCTACAAATAAGAAACACAACAGACTAAGTACCATAGAATCACAGAATAATTAAGGTTGGAAAAGACCTCTGAGATCATTGAGTTCAACCATGTAATCAGCACTGCCATTTTCACCACTAACCGTGCCTTAGTCTCACATCTACGTGGTTTTTTGAAAACTTTCAGGGTTGGTGACTCAACCACTACCCTTAGAAGCCTGTTCCAATGTTCAACAACCCTCTCAGTAAAGAAATCTTTCCTAATATCCAATCTAGTGGCCTTCTAGGATGGGGGGACTACATCAGTGGACAAGGGAAGGGCTGCAGATGTCATTTATTTGGACTTCCATAAAGCCTTTGACATGCCACCCCCACCCCCCACGGCTCCTTCCCAGAACATTCTTCTCTCTAAATTGAAAAGACATGGATTTGATGAGAGGACTGTTAAGTGGATAAGAAATTGGTTGGATGGACACATCCAAGAGGGCAGTGGTCAAGGGTTCAGAGCTGATGGAAATCAGAGACCAGTGGTGTCCCTCAGGGGTCTGTATTTGAACCAGTGCTATTTAATATCTTCATTAATGACAAAGACAATGAGATTGAGTGCACACTCAGCAAGTCTGCACATGACACCAAGCTGAGTGGTGCCATTGACACACCTGAAGGACAGGATGCCATCCAGAGGGACCTGGGCAAACTCAGGAAGTAGCCAGTGGGAATCTCATGCAGTTTAACAAGATTAAGTGCAAGGTGCTGCAGCTGGGCTGGGGTAACCCCCAGTATCCATCCAGGCTGGGGGATGAATGGATGTGGAGCAGCCCTAATGAGAAGGACTTGGGGGTGCTGGGGGATGAGAGGCTGGACATGACCTGGCCATGTGCACTCACAGCCCAGAAAGCCAAACGTGTCCTGGGCTGCACCAAAAGCAGTGTGGGCAGCAGGGCAGGGGAGGGGATTCTGCCCCTCTGCCCTTCTCTGGTGAGAGAGACCCCACCTGGAACTCTGCATCCAGCTCTGGGGTCCCAGCACAGGAAGGACATGGACCTGTTGGAGCAAGTCCAGAGCAGGGCCACCTATATGATCAGAGGGCTGGAGCACCTCTCCTGTGAGGAAAGGCAGAGAATTGGTTTGTTCAGCCTGGAAGAGATGGCTTAGGGGTGACCTAATTGCAGCTTTCCAGAACCTGAAGAAAACCTTCATGAAAGATGGAGAAGGACTATTTACGAGAGCATGTGGTGACAGGACAAGGAGGAATGGCTTCAAACTGAAAGAAAGTAGCTATTAGGAAAAGATTCGGTGAGGGTGGTGAGGCACTGGAACAGATTGCCCAGAGAAGCTGTGGATGCCCCGTCCTTGGAAATATTTAAGGCCAGTTTGGACGGGGCTCTGAGCAATTTGGTGGAGTGAAAGGTGTCCCTGTCAATGGCAGAGGGGTTGGAACTGGATGATCTTTAAGGTCTCTTCCAACCCAAACCATTCTATAATTTTATGATTCTGATTCTATACCTTTCCTGCGGCAAGTTGAGGTCATTTCCTCTTGTCCTCTCGCTTGTCACCTGGAAGGAAAGGCTGATTCCTTTCAGGATTTTCCTTTGAAACAGGCTCCCAGGCTCCTGCTTCTCTTCCTGGCTGAGAGGGAAGGAATGAAAATCAGAGCAAGAAATTGCAGGATATGATCAGCTACACTGTCACATTTTCACGCATCCTTGTTACTGATGGTTTCTATACGGTGTTTTTTTATCTGAAGCCCACAGACAACTGCAAGGTGAGAGAAAGTGAGGTAGAAGAGAGGGGCTCTGAAAAGGAACAAACTGGAACAAAAAGATGAAAAAGAAAACAGAGTGTTGGGAAAGACTAGGGAACCCAAATGCCGAGTAGGGAACCCATCTAGCTTTGGGACAGGCATGAGGGACCCAGTACTTTTAAAATGCTTAGTATGCTCTGAATGCTGCAAACTCTTTGAGGACACAAATGAATAACTCATGTTTTCAATTTTCAGCTTCATATTTGCTATATCACCATTTTGTCAGAATAATAGAACAAGGTAGACTTTGACTTGTTTCAGGAGTATATTCTTGATCTGTCACCGATGTCCCTATTAAGCAACACATTTTAGTACAACATAAAAACCTAAAAATGTCACAGAACCTACTTTTCCTGTGATTTACAGTTCCTTCTTATCTTTTTTTTCTATGTCCAGCAAGCATCTTGATTTGAATCATTCCTGTTACAGCATTAATTGGCACAATGGCTAAAAGCAGAGGAATCAGCTGCCAGCCGCAGATCAACAACAAAACATCCCAGTCCCAAGAACAGCTACATTCTGGGCAATTAGTGCCAATCTGGAACCTGTAGTCCGGATATGAATGAAACCATTGTCAATTACTCTGGTTTATTTGAAAACTAGACAGGAAATATTTTTTACCTAGGCAATTGAGATTTATTCACCAGAGGCCATGTGAAAGTTCTTAATTTGGTATAAATATTCTGCAGAATTGGATGCTTTGTCTTTTGTCAGTCGTACAGATGTTTCCCTCAAGCCTTCTGTATCTTATCTAGTATTCCTCCTCTGCTTCCATATATTCACTCAGACTTACAGTCCTTGTTCATAGGTTTTGCCCAAGAAAACACAATGGCATTTCATAAATCTCATTTTTTTTATATGTAGAACCATGACTTTAAACTTGCCAGATCCGAAAACATGACATTTCCTAACTTGGAGTCTGAGATGACTATTTTTTTTCTCTGACCACTTTTATCTTTAAACAGAGGAGAAACAGTGCTGCAAAGAGAACAATCCCCATTTTGAGACATACAATTAAGCATTTTGTTAATATTTTTAATATTTGCAATATTTAGCATGAAAACAATGCTGTCTAGACATCTAAGCAGAGTAGATGAATAACTTAAGGTCAACAGACTCCTTGGATAACTCATTTATATTAGTGATAACTGGATCAAACATTAATATGAACTATGAGGAAATTATTTATAAAATACTTTTTTGTGACAGCGAAATAAATATTATTTAATAAATAAAAATTAATAAATAATTAATACAAAACTTCAGTCTGCACATCACCTAATTAGGTTACATAAGAGAACTTAATCACTTCATATTACAACAGGATGACACACATAATATGGTTTTCATTGCATGTAATAATAAATGCAATAGATCTAAAAGTTTAATAAAGATACAGAAACACAAAACTCCTTTTTGCAATAGCACAAACACCACAACATTATTTCATATTAAATGTAGCTTTAAAAGATTTTTTTCTTGTGAATTTAACATGTTTTTGACAATCAGATGCTCGGTAAACAGTGTCATGGAAGCTGCCAGTCAGGGACAATTACTTCGATTTATAATATGCGTCTGCAAAGATTACTAAACAATATACTTTCTCCTGTTACAAAACTAGAAGTAAATCTTCATTGTCTGTAAGTTATAAGTACTATGAGAGCTGTAACTCTGCTGTGAAGTGTTTCTGAGTGTTGCTGCAAAATCTCTGTGGTGTCTGAGAACACATATGTGAAATAGTGTGCAGAGCTGGGAGATTTCTCAACACCACCTCTTCCTCATCTGGAAGATACTATTTTTAGGGGGAAAACATCTTGGCAATTATATACTTTTCTATCTCATTAAAAATTCAAATGCATTGATCAGAGAGACCAGTGACTTTAAAACACATCTTTGAAAACTCAAATTTCTGAATTAAACGCAAGACATTTGTCTCATTTAAACCTAGGAAGCAAAAATAAAATATTGAATCTATCTTTCCTCCAGATTTGCCAGATATGAAAACTAAAATGTCACCACCATGAAATAATCTTAAGTTTTGTACTACTTTATACATACATAATTTGTTTTAAAGAATGGTATTTTTGTGTACGAACAGTTTGTTAGGGTATTGTAAGAGTTTTTATGTTTCCTACCGTAAGTGTATAAGTGTTACCTTTATACATAAACAAACATATTACATTTTGATTTCTTGGGGTTTTATTGAGGGTAGGGGATTATTTGTAAGTACAGTAAAGTACTATATTTTTAAATGTGGTAAGAAAAAAAATACATAAACAGTTTTGATTCACCTCTAGGCAAACAAAGGCAGATGGCTGCTTTGGTGTTACGTGCTGGGAGAACACACCACATGTGTTGGTGCTAATACACAAAACCCTCCCAGGCCCCACTGTTGCATTGCCTGATACTTGAACAAGTTGCCAGGTGGACACTTCACACCAGAGTGAGAAAAGCGAATACAGTGGCATTACTTGAATCCTCAGACCATGAAGACCTCTCTGTTTCCTTTAGGGTCTTTTCAAGCCCTTCCTCCAGGGATCTGTTGAGATTCAGCATGATCTGAGAGACCTCACTTTCCTCCTGGGCTGGTCAAAGAAGTCTCATGGGACTTAATTTCCAAGGAGGTGCCCTATAATCCCTTCCTGTATAAACCAGAAAGAAGGGGCATCTGGGTCACTAGGGAAAGGGGTGGAGCTGTTGTGACTCAGGTTGGCTTTGGGAATGTCTCAGGGAGGAAATGCCTCTCTGGAGGCCCGGAAATCTTCACTCAGCTGCATGGGCTCAATAAGTGGTGGGGTTGTGGATGCATGAGACGCATGTGGCTGGGATAAACCACTGTCTGTTGTGAGAGAATGACAAGGGAGGGAGGTGTCTGGTCTAGTCTCACATTGCTCTGCCTTCTACTACTTCAGGGATCACAAGCATGCCTACAGCTGGGTCAGGTGAGAGTAAAATTTAATAGAAATTCAGAGAGGGATTGAAGTTATGCTGTGGATTGATAATAAGATGCTGAATATCAACATTTCCCTAAAATACATGATGAATTAAAAAGAATACTTGTTAAGGTATTATAAGGTTATAAGGATAGGAATGGCAACAAAATAGGGATAAAAATACTTGAATTAGTTCTAGCTATGCTAAAATATAAACTAGAAGCACTGTCAAGCCCTCAGGCAGGTACCAGTGCAGGCTGTACCTCCCAGGTAGGGTTTAGGAGTTTCCCCTGGTATCTCACACACTGCAGCAGAGTTGGGGTGCTGAGCAGCTCAGCACTGTGCCAGCTCCAGGAAGCAGCTGATGCCAACGCCTCAACGGTGGTGATAAGGCTGCTTACACACACTCTTGGGAGCCTTGCGGTCCTACTCACTGCTTAGCAACCAGAGATGGCCCTGCTTGCATTTCAGGCTGATTCTGTCTAAAAGATTTAACTTCGTTGCTGACTGTGCTTCTACTGACAGCAGAGCCCTGCTCCGAGACTTGACCCCTACTGAGACTGGCTCTGGCTCTGTGCCTGCTACAGAGGAGCAGCCACCAGTTTAGTGAGTGCAGTTAGTCAGACATCCACGTCCTATACTCTTCACTAGTAATTTTTTGTGGGTCATAGTCTAAATGAGTTAGCTGTCTTTGAAGGCTGATCTGAATTTCAGGTTCAGTCTCTTGGAACACAGTCTACTTTCTCTGGGCCTCCATCCAAAGGTGCTTTGATTTTATCAAAACAGCTAAATAAATTATCTTTAAGCTTTTCTGCACTTGACTTAGAGTTACATTTGAAAACCATTCAAAATATATACCTGGACTTGTTCTGAAGATTTAGTAGGGTTGGTTTCTAACCTGAGCTAAAGAAATCAGTTTGGTCTCTGTATGGGTAGGATCACAGCATGACTGCTTAAATAAACACTAAGGCAATTTATGTCATCTAAACAAACAAACATTTCTAAAGCTCCATAAAACTAAATATATAATGCTTTAACCTGACTCAGAGTGCTTTAAATACTATGGATCAAATCCTCATTATAAGAATTTCTCCAGCTTTGCCTAATGTGAAATCATGTTCGAGAAAAAAAAAAGGCTTTTTTGTTACCTTATCATAATTTTTGTCTTTTTCAGATAAGTAAAGTGACCATGTGCATACAGTTTAAAAATAATATTACCATGTAAAAAAAATTCAAACTGTAACGTAAGTAATCCAAGTTTTTAAAACCTAAATTTAGCACCTATAAGGTAGAGGAAAAATGAGACATTATTTTTTTAAGAAATAGGTGTATATCATGTAACAGTCTTCAGGCCCCACCAGACCCTGTGCTCATTTTAGCACTGTACAAATACCAAGGATTTCCCCCTCTCTCTCTAAGAGCTTACAATCAAAACCTGGAGTGCTGCTGATTATTTTCTAGAGGAAGCCTCTGAACCTGCACGGATTCTCAATACAACACAACTCAGTGTGCGCAAAAATGTGCTGGGAATCTCTCACTCCTGGGACACGGCCATGCAGGGCCAGACCACACAGAGGTGAGGTGAGGTGAGGTGAGATGAGATGAGATGAGATGAGATGAGATGAGATGAGATGAGATGAGATGAGATGAGATGAGATGCGATGAGATGAGATGAGATGAGATGAAATATGAGGGAGACAGGCAGACACATTAGGCTGAGAAATATCCGTAACAGCTACACCAGCATCTTCTTTTCTTTTCCAAGGGCATCACAGAGCTGTGAATTTTGAGGCTGTTTCTGCCTGAAGAGGGGGCAAGGGCTGGATGTCTTTTCAGAAAAGGCACCATATTCTCAGAGGCATCAGGCAGAAGGAAGCAAGGTGTTGTTCACAACTCTACAGACTGGGCAAGAACAAGTAGCTGAGCAATAAATAAATAAAGTGATTTGCACATGTAAATGAGATGTACAGTAAGTCACTTACCTTTCATGGAACTATCCAGAAACAGAAGTTGAGAATTTAAACCACTTTTTGCATTTGTTGGTATTGAATGTTGAGAGAATTGTTTTTTTCTTGTTGCTGAATATGATCTCTTGCAAGTTTAGGTCCTTAGACAGCTTGATAATTATATCTTGATTTCCAGGAATCTATTTGCTAACATAGGCATTGTAGACAACAGATATGAAAACATTTAGACAAAAATAGTAATTATTCTCCATTCAGGGTGTGTAATTTCAGTTGTATGACTAATTACATGGGTTTCGGTTTTTTCTGTAATTAAATGAATTAACTTGCTACTTAGGCTATTCTCATATTAAAGTAATTTTGTTTCAAAATATTACTCAAATTATTGTAAGTATCACAACAGAAAAATTTTAGCTTCAGAGGAAAAGGCATTTCCACAGAACTCTTTTAGGATTATGTCAATTTATGAGTCCTTACCCAGACACACAGGATGCCTTCACACATTTTGTTTAAAAGTTACACCCTCTCAAGTGGGATTGTGTTCCTTTTTTATCCCATTAGTTATGGAAAACACAGGCAGGTATGAATACAGAGACACGAGCTTTCAGATCAAGTTTATGAGGCTGCTTTCTGATGCCGCTTTCTTTTTTTATGCTTTTCTGAGTGGATGGTGGTTTTTTTTCCAGTCAGTATTGATCCTTTTTGTGCTTCTTCTGAGGCAGCTGATGCACTGCCTTCTTTCTGTAACCGATCCTCAGCTCCTGATGCCTGAAACAAAACCCAGTATGATGCTAAAAGTTGTTTGCAGCCATCCAGAGGGACCTTGATGGGCTCAAGGCGGCCCCTGCAAACCTCATGAAGTTCACCAAGGCCAAGTGCGAGGTCCTGCACCCGCACTGAGGTAATCTAACATGGACAAGGGCTGGGAAGATAATGGATTGAGAACAGCCTGGCCAAGAAGGACTCGGAGGTGTTGATTGATAAGAAGCTTGGTATGACCCAGCAATGCAGCTCAGAAAGCCAAACACACCCTGGGCTGCCCCAAAAGCAGCGTGGCCAGCAGGGCAAGGGAGAGGATTCCACCTCTCTGCTCTGCCCCTGTGAGACCCCACCTGGAACACAGCATCCAGCTCTGGAGGCCCAACATAAGGACATGGACCTGTTGGGTAAATCCAAAGGAGGCCACAAACATGAACAGAGGGCTGGAATACCTCTCTTATGAGGAAAGACTGAGAAAATTGAGTTTGTTCAGCCTGGAGAAGAGAAGGCTCCAGGAAGACCTTATAGGAGCCTTCCAGTACCTAAAGGGGGCTACGAGAAAGCTGGAGAGGCACTTTTTAACAGGGTGTGTAGTGATGGGACGAGCAGTAACAGTTTTAGAATGAAAGAGAGTAGACTTAGATTAGATATTAGGAAGAAAATTTGTGCAGAGGATGAGGGACTGGCACAGGTTGCTGAGAGAAGCCGTGGATGCTCCATCCCTCGAAGTGTTCAAGGCCAGACTGGAGGGGGCTTTGAGAAACCTGGTCTAGTGGAAGATGTCCCTGCCCATGACAGGGGGGTTGGATCTAGGTGGCCTTTGAGGTCCCTTCAAACCCAAACCATTCTGTGATTCTATGATTCTATCTTATCCTGTACTTTCAAATAATGTACAATTCTGAATTAAAACTACAACTCCTGTCAAGTAGAAGAAAGATTGATAAGAGCTGAGTATTTTTGCAAAGCCCAATTAAGTACTGAGTTTCATTAAGTCTTCTCTACATTCAGTGAAAACCTAGACATTACACTAACACTCATAAGCAGGGTGTGGGTGTGTGGTTTAGCCACAGATTCCTTTTTCATTATTTTAATATGTTAAACTGTTATGAAAATATACAGAACTAAGTTAACTGGATAGACCTGCCAGAAAGTAATTTTAAAATGCAAAAATTATATAAAAAGCCTTAAATTAAAAGAGAATCAGAAAGTCAATGAGAGGGACTTTCAGTGCAAGGAGGGAGCTAAGAAGAATAGGAAACAAAATTTATAGCTATTTCAAAGTGTAGGCCTGAGAGAAACTGCTTGAGAAGTTCAAGAGACAGCTTGGGAGATAATAAAAGTAGTCAAGGCAAACCATGGCTGAATGACAAAACTTCAGGAGTCTGAGTCACTAAGATGCTATTGATTTATAAAGGTACTTGCATAAAAGGTTTTGAATTTTCACAATGAGGATGGGAGGCACTGGAGCAGAGGGCTTGAGGAGGGTGTGGAGCCTTCACCTTTGGAAGTATTTCAAACTCAACAAGGCATAGCCCTGAGCACCCTGCTCTGACCTCAGAGTGCACCCTGCCTTCAGCAGGGATTGGATTATATGTTCATCTCCAACCTGAATGATTTTATAATCCTATGATTTGGAAAAGTAATCTGAGAAACAATCAACTCCACAACTTCCTTTTTGCCACAATCTTAATTTTTACCTTCACATATACTTTATTTTTTTGGTCATACTTCTGAAAATAATTTTGCTTAGAATTCCTGTAATTCACAGCTTTGAATTAAATTTGAACATTTTACTTAATATGAATTTTTCTTAACCTGAAGTTTAGCACTCTTCAAGGGAGCTTTTTTCCCCTGGATTTTCTTCCCTGAGAAAACACTGCAAAGCTGGAAGTACCTTTGGGAGCAATTCAATCCAGTTAGGTCAATGGTACACAATATGATAAAAGCTATCAGAAAAGCCACTTGCATATTCACAAGCTTGTAGTAAACTCCATTCTGTTCCATTAATTTGTTATTAACTCGTTCTATGATGACACCATTTTCAAGTGCAGCTATAATATCTGCATTTTGAGCCACTGAGCTGTGTGTAGCATCTTTTCCTGACCTGGAAACAGTGGAATTGTGGCTCCAGATGAACGTTTTCAGGTACATATAACATTTCCTCTCTTCATATTAGAGTTAAACAATATATTTTAGGATGGTGCTCTAGTAAAGATCAAAATGGTCAGCTGAGGAATTTGAACTTCACAATATTTTTAGGTTTCTTCAAGGTAAACTAAAGCAAAAATGTAACTTAGATACTGCAAAACACAGTTTCAATGAAAATATATGTTAAAGTGCTTAAAATCCTACTTGAATTACTCATATAGTGTTTTCCATCTTTTGAAGCACTCAAAAATAATAAAATAAAGTTTAGAAGTATGTAGTTTGTCACGATAAAGATGTATTAACAGGTACATTGTGACAGTGTCTGTTGGTAAAACTTTGTATTAATATCTAATGATCCAAGAAATGACTACAAACTTTATATAATTCAGTTTAAAAATCTTCACTGAACGTTTTGAACTGCTAGAATATAAGTGGATTAATATGTTTTATAATTAGGAAATAAAAGAAAAAATTGTAATGTATGGGATGCTGTCCATGAAATTCTAGATAAACCTGATATCTTTATATTGTAACATGATTTTAAGAACTGGAAATGGCAGCCATTCAAACATCCTATAAAAATATGTATGATTTTTCTTGGTAGTCTGAGAGCTTCACTGTGTCTGAGGTGATACTAAAAAGTTAAAATCACATCAAAATGTAGAAGAAAATCAAGTTAACGTCCTTCATTATCACAAGCAGAACATCCCATTCACAAAAACAGCAAACAGAGATTCATCAGAGGTTTGGTAAAGCCTACAGGGAAAAGGGTCTAGTCTACATTGGATTTAAACCTTCTGTGGAGGTACATGTTTAGCACAGTGAGGAAGAGAAAAATTAGGCAAGAGGAGGACAAATGAATGCTTGGCAGACAGCAGGTTAGCTTTGTCTTGCTCAACCTCATCAATCAGAGCTAGTCTAGTCCGAGCAAGTCCAAGAGTCAGGCTCTGCCAGAAATGTCAATAGGACGACGTATTTCAAAGCTGTGTGGGGGAGGTGAGAGGCTAAGTAGCTTGTTCAAACAAGCTCTGTAAGTTTTAGATTGCAGCACTTAGTTGGCAATCCCACCAGACGTGTCTCTATCAGCAGTTCCCTGCCCTGCTGCCTCTGGGATTCACTCTACAGGTCACAGGTTGGGAGGAAGATCCTTGTGTGTGCCAGCAAGCACAGCCTCACAAAACAGTGTGAATTATCTGGAATTAGAACTCCTGGACAGAGTCCAACTCTTGCTGGAATTAATGGCAATTAGGTGACCAAGTAAACATTACGGATTAAAATATCTTTGACGATGAGAAGGCAGATTAGGTACTTCTCCTGTGACAGTATATGTTGAAAAAATGTTCTCTGAACATTTTCTCCACAGAGAAACTGTGACCATTGCTGAAACTGTTGATGCAGTGGTGAGAATTTGTCTTCATCCAGAGCATAAGCATAGAAGCATAGTAAGGTAGAGAAACAGAGGGGGGAAAAAGATCAGTGAATATGATTGATTCAGACTGGGGAAGAGATGGAATTGTTTTGTAAATGGTTCACAGACATGCTTAGAGCAAACAGCAAGAAATACAGGATTGGCTATTGCTTTGAATTGTCTGTGTGGTTTATAAATTAGGTCTAGACAGAAGACAACATGTAGCAGCTGCTCTAGAAGAAACCCCTGAGCTGTTTTTCAATTAGTTTGCTGGGTGTTAATAGTAGCATAGACCACAGGGATCCCCAAAACTGCTTGGGAGTATTTAGGTCTCAGCACACATTGAGCTCTCCAGTGCTCTAAAGACTGAAGTTGGTTTGGGGAGCCTGCTGCTGTTCAGTCCTACCCATAACGTCATTAACTGAATTCCATGGGCACTGACAAAAGCACTTTAACACTGACTGATACTGACCTGATGTGGGAGTTCAGCTCTCCACACAAGTGTTGGTTCTTATCTTCACCTCTGGGAAGTTTTACCTCAAGTCCGAATAGATGAGAGACGCCTGCAGATGTTGTTTCAAGATGTTTATTTCTTCTTATCTCTAACTTGCTCTCAGCTCCAGCTGCACGTCTGATGCCAGCCGAAACCAAGTGGGAACTGCCCAGTCTTGGGCTGTCCCTGTCCTTTTTGTACCCTTTCCAAGATCCAACCATTCTTCACAACGTATTTATTATTTACTCTTTTATACCAATTAATTTGTACCTCTTCTAGACACGTAATTTCTACCTCTTTTTCATTCTACCAATCACCTTATGCCACAACTACTAGAGAAGATGGAGGAGAAGGAGAAGAAGAAGAAGAACAGGGCAACGCCCAAAATCCTCCATCTTAAACCCTTCGTCCTCATATTAAAAATCCTAAAATCTACTTTTTAACCTTATAAAATACTAAACTACTACTCATTTTTACACTCTCGTGGTTTGCACTGATTCTTGTAATGTTGGTAACTTTTCCCATGGGCTAAGGTCAAAGATAGTGTTATTCTGAGCTTTTTACCAGGGTCTGGGACCCCCTTGCCGGGGCTCCTGACCACCCAGGACAGCCAGAGGCATGTCCTGACCTCCCACGGCAGCCAGAGGCGTGCTTTGGACTCCAACAGCCTGATCCAGTGCTGCCTTCACTGCTGATTCAATCTCAGTATCCAAAGCTGATGTTGCCTCATCAAGCAGAAGAATTTTAGGATTGTGAACTCTATGAAAATCGGAAAGTATCAAAATGATTCCATACCAGAAGGCCAAGGCACATGATGTATATATCAAAAAGAAAGCAATTCCTGTAGAAATGTTGGCTGAAATAGCCTGTTTGATAGCAAGGTGTTTGACATCTTCTATTTTTTTGGTATCTGAAAGGAAAAAAAACTCATGAAAAAGCCCCAGAACATACAAGAAATCACCCTTTCTTTCACCGTGTATATGCATAAATTTCCCATGAAACACACTGGAGACGTATAAAATATTTTTGTAGACAGTAATACAAGCCCAAGAAAGATCTTGCTAAGAGTAGAAGAAAATGTATCAACTGCCTTTCTACTTGTAATATACTGAGCAATTTTGTCTTACTGTAATTACAGATGAATACACAGAGAAAAGGTCTGCAACAGTGGGTTTTCATTTCATGTGTCTTAGAAATTAAAAATTGAGATGACAATTGCAGGGATGGCCTCGAAACTGTCACTCAACCTCAACTTCCAGTAAAAAAACCCCACAAAAATGCGTGGCGCAAAAAATGGGGAGACAATGTGAATTGGGGTATCTTAATCACCACATCTGACCTGAAAGGGAAAATGGTAATGAAGGAATGTGCTTCTCATGGTGATCATGAGCTCTTTATTCCAGAGTATTGAATAACCTAGCCGACATAATACTGGTTCAGTATCAAAAATTTTTAGTGATTATTTTCAAATTGTGGATAGAGACATGGGGCTGAAGAGTTACAACAGAAACAGTAAGCTGACAAATTTCACTTTTATCTTGACAAAATCAGCACAGGGAGCTGGCAAACAAATCCTAAAGAAAATAATAAAATCTGAAATAAATGGCAATAAATTATGTCATGAGTTGGGGGAGCAAAGAATTAACCCAATTAGTTTTCTTTGGTACTGTTTTTTCTAGAGAGGCTAGACCCAGTAAAACTAATCCGTTGGGACTTCATTAATGCCTAATAATGCCAAGTTATCCTAAAGCCATGAAATAAATTATTAAACACTAGTTGTGAAGTAATAAAAGAACAGTAAGGTAAAAAAGAGTTTGAAGGAAGACAGAGGTGTTCAGCACGGAGATGTAATACCCAAGGGAGCTGACAACATTAATTCTTCACTCAGTCTTGGGATTTATTGCTCTTACTTAAATTAATGACTTGGGCATGCAAACAATACTCATGATAATGAAATTTTCTGATGGTATAAAACTGAGAGGATCAGTACAGAAAACCAGTGAGAAGACCAGGACAGGAGAATACCAGAATATCTTACAGAATTAGATAAAATGTATTGGAGAATAGTAGTAAGAGAAGAGGAACCATAATTATGTGAAATACAATATGACAAAATGAAAGAAAAATATGATCAGTGAAAACCTATACTGTATGAGAAAATTAAAATGACTTAATTTGGTTGGCCTCTCAAAACGTTATCTGGGAGAATCTAAGATTTATTTCTATAAACAGCACAGGAATGTAAACCCACAGCAGGGAACTACTAAAGCAAAGGCTCAGTGCTGGTCCAGGAACAAATTAATATACAGGAACTGTGCATCTATTTTGTTGGAAAGAGATGTTCAATCTTCAAACAAGTAGAATACTCTTCCTGAAGCAGTAGAGTTAAAAAGCTACGGTCATACATTTTTTTTCTACAAAAACAAGACCTGGTCTCAGTAACAGGGAAGGTCCTTCCCACTCCTGAGCCCTGAGGGAAGACCTACATCAGGTTTAGTGCACTCATGGCAGGAAGTGGCTGGCAAACAGTGCCTTGAAGATGAGCAGGAAAAAGAGATGATGAGAGTTACGAGAGTAGTGAACAGTACTGGGTGACCAAAGAGAGATGTGTTGAACTGGGAAGCCAAGGGAAGGTACCCAAACATCTTCCTTAGCCACCCAAGCTAGGTAACAGTGGCGGCTGGAGCATAAAGGGATATGCAGGTCAGGGGATGGAACATGTTTTCTGTGGGTGACACAGTTGTTACCGAATTTTGAGTTTCAAAACTTGCTGGGTTTTGTGGTCACGCTGTTTATATTTAGATAAAATATCAAAAAGATGGCAAGACTGATATTTCATAATATAATAAAAATAAATACATGTGCACGACCTTGGTTTGTTAGTGATGCCATGTGCCTTTCTTTTTGTTTTGCATCTCTCACTGGGTTTATGAGGTCTGTAAGACCATATTCTCTTTGAGAAAGGGACTGGATCTCTGCATAATTTGTGTTGCTTTTTTAAACTACTAAAAAGAAATGAAAAGAAAAAAATCAACAGCAAAAATATATTAGAAAAATGAAGAATCTCTTCAGTCACTGTTATAAAAACAGCCAACATATGGAAACTTTGCAGCATTATATCTGAGTCTATGGTGGAGGCACTGCTCTTCTTCAGCTGCACCAGTGGCACCATGCAGCTATTCACACCTTTCTGTATGTGGACAAGGTCTAAATTCACCGAGAGACAGATTGTATTTCTAAATCTTACAGACACCAAATGGGATTATAGAAGATATGTCTCACCAGTTTATTGAAAACTCGTATGTTTTTCATATCTTTGCACAGAGAGCTGATGAGAATTCCATAACAGGACTGAAGGCCAGAATCACAAGTGTCAATTTCCAGCCTTTTTAAAACCAACTCTAAATGCAAAGAAAAAGGTAGCCACCGCCTGAATTAGCATTGTAATTTTTTTCCTATTCCTTCTTTGAACTTGGAGATGTGACTATGAAAACCTAGCTGCAAGAGATCCCTCCCCAGGGCCTCTCTCAGAACCAGACACGTGGCAGTGATTTGTGCATCGGACTATACCTTACCCTCCTGTGGTCATCACCCACTGACAGAGGAGGAAAAGCATCAGAGGAAAGGAAGAAGGATGAACAGGAAAGTTGTGTCAGGAAGAAGAGAAACCAGGTCACAAATCAGGCAGAGCTGGTGGCAAAATGGGAACAGGGGAGTGCAACGGGACAATGAGGAGCAAAAGATATGGGCACGGAAGAAGAGTACGAGTAGGAACACACACAAGCCATCTGGCACAGACTGGGATTGGAGTGGGAAAATGCAAGGTGCTCCCTCACCCATAAAATGATGTTAGCTCAAAGACATAATAAAAGTTGAATTCCTACAGTTCTGTGAAATACTTATAGTATGAGTCACCAAATATTGGAATAATCTTTAGAGAACATGCACTTGATATCTCAATTACAAGAAAAGAATAGCCACGGCTTGAATGAAAACTTTCCTATTACCTGGTCATTTCTTCCTTCAGCTTTCCCATCAGAGTGTAAGAAAAATTTCTTAGAAAAATTCACTGATGTACCAATACAGAAAAATTTGCCAGAAAGTTTTACAACAAGGTTTCAACTATGCTATATTTTATCTCTAGAATTAGTCTTATGGATGGCTGTATTTACATCTAGAAAATCAGTGTTGTCTTTTCAGAGCTTCATAGTGTTGGTTGAGAAGGGATGAAAAGCTTAAAAAATTAAACAAAAAAATTTTCAACAATCAGAATGAGGTTTGGTAACGTGAGAGCTCTTAGGAACTTGGAAGAACTCAGTGTCTTCTTTCATTTTGAGTTCTCAGGGTGGCCTCTGAGGGTCTTACAGCAATGCAGTAGCAGGAGGAGGTGGCAGAGGGGAAGGGGAAAGCTGCTCTCAGAAGAGCAGAGAGAAGCAACCATGGCAGTACCCAAGCATCCACTCTCCAGCTGCCTGCTGCTGTCCTGTAATTAACTATCTGCAATTCCTAACAACAAAGGTTTGCCAGTCCCTGGCTTTCACTGAGCTAAGTCATGGCTTACTGTATTGATGTCAAAAGCAATGTTCTGTTAGAAAGGACGGCTTGTTGGTAAGAGTGAAAAAACAACCTTCTTTCTCCTTTGGCAAACACAACCCAAATCTGATTCTTTGCCTCAGGCTGCCAGCAGAGGTCATAAAGTATTTCTGTAACATTCCTTTTGTCGTGTATAGTCATCTTTGAGGCATAGGAGACTTCTACATACTTTTTATACAAAAGTCTATGAAGTTATGCTCAAGCATTTTTAAATAACTATTTACTTCTTAATACAGCTTGTGATGTATTCAAAGGTACTGGAATTGGACTCATCACTGCTCCTTCTGCTACTGGACACAATAAAGAGTAGTGTTAGTGCACATACATATTTACCCACAACAAGAAGTTCATGGGTGTGTTTTGAGAATTATTTTCTTCTTGTGAAGCAATCTCATCCTAGAAACAGAATTTTTTCAGTGTAAAGCAATAAACCATCTCTGTGTTCTCACTGCAGTCAGCTTAACCAATTAGTTAAATTATTTTAAAATTATTATTTTCATTTAGGTAATATGAAAGTGCATTATACATCTATTTTAAAGTCTGTGGTACATTAAATTGAACCAAACATTGAATTTCCTGTCCACAGCTTTAAAATCGAGCAACTATGTAATGCTTTTGTCTTCTATTGACAGGAAATCCTAAATTCACCTAGTATAAAATACTGATGTTACTCTCATTTGTATAAAATGAGATGCCTGCTGTCTCACAGGTGAACAGTTCCATTTTCATTTTATACCCTATTTTGCAAATTACTATATCTGTTCTGTAAAATATAGAGGTCACATGAAATTTAGTGTAGAATGATAGCGGTGTTGAAAATAATTTGTCTTAAAGAAGCAAGTTGCTCAGAAAAATGGAACTCAAACTCTGTATCTGGAATCAAATTACCCAGATGGAAATCACTAAATGAAAACCTCTTTGCTCTTGTAATACTCTGATATATTTTTAATACATGGGAAGATTCTTCTTTATCCTTCTCCTTTATCTTAATAGATTTTGTGACAAATTACATTAAATTAGGAAGAAATAAATGAAAGGCCTTTGATTTGAATGCAGAGATAAACATTCTCTTCCACCATGGATTGCCTCCAGCAGGTCTGCTTGACAAAGTAGAAGCTGGGAAGAGCAGTTGGTGTCTACTGCCTTAGTCTAGGTCTCAGGAATTCTGACTTTAGAAGACATGGCAGCAGTGCTGTCAGGACTGTAAATTGATGTGCTAATCCCTTAGGCAGGGAAGAGAATATTGCTGTTTAGGTTAGAAGAATACTGCATATATTGATTTGAACAAGACAAACACGAGGAAGTAAAAAGAAAAAAGGAAAATGCAGATCAGTGTAGCCATTTTCTGAACAAATGAGGCCATCATGTGGCAAATTAAAGACATGGCCATAGGAAGAAAAATTACCGATATACAGAATAGAGTAATAAAGAAGAAAATACACACCCTTCATCATGAACTCAAAGGAAACTGGTGTTAAAGATCAAACACAGAAACTACTTTGAGCATTTCAATTTTTCATGAATTCTTACAGAGAAATTTTGAAAGATATTTTTAAATTTTAGAAATTCTTTTTCAATGCAGCATCCTTAGATGGAAATCACATATATTTTTTCTACAGCTAAAGTCTCATAGGTAATAGTGGGAAAACACAAGCTAAGAGGAATAATCATATCTTCAGAGGAAAGATTTTGAATGTCTACGTACGAGTGCCAAGTGAGCAACCAAGCTGCTGATTATTTATCAAGCTCCTCAGGAAATTGCAGGAAATGAAATTATAAACATCTGCAAAACTAGATTGCTGTGTGCTTCATTGAATGTACCATTAACAAGCTGAACATGGAAATACTAGCATCCTGAACTGTAATTCACAACTCTAATATGCATGAAGAGTAGTGTCTAAGCTGGTTTTGACTCAGCAGATATGTAAATAAATCTGATCTTTAATAACTCATCTTCTTTTACAGTGAAGAATAGATAGATACATGTAGATAAATCTTCTGTAGACCTACCCAAAAGAAAATCCTGGGAAAACTTAATTTAGATTAGGTATTCATCTTATGGGTGGAGAAATGTGTCATAATTCCATAGTGCCTTTTCCCACCCGTCCCTTGGAAAAGGGTGTGCAAAAATTTTGTGGTTTTTTGTTTGTTGAACAACATGGAAATGATGTCTTGCTTTACAACACTATTAAATATATGCATAACAAAGTATGACTGAAGAGTTTCTACAAGCAAGCACATTGATTAATCCAAAATGAAAGCTGTACAAAATGTCATATATATAAAAGGGAAGGTAAGAAGTTAATCTTGGGGAAAGACAAGAGCGCCTAGAAGGAAAAAAGTGTGGTGCCAGTGTTAACCAAACAGATTTTCATAGCCCCAGCAGTAAAGAGAGTAGATAATGCTGGTCACTGTGCACCTACACTACTTACAAGGGATATAGTGACAGGACAAGGGGAAATGGCTTCAAACTGAAAGAGGGCAGGCTTAGAGTAGGTACTAGGAACAAATTCCTTACTCTGAGTGTGGTGAGGCACTGGAACAGGTTGCCCAAAAAAGTTGTGGGAAGTCCCATCCCTGGAAGTGTTCAAGACCAGGCTGGATGGGGCTCTGAACAACCTGGTCTAGTGGAAAGTGTCCCTGCCCACAACAGAGGGGTTGGAACTAGCTGTTCTTTAAGGTCCCCTCCAACCCAAGTCATTCTATGTTTCTATAGTAGCTTCATTATTTCTAAGTTCTGCCCCGGCTTTTTTATATAATGCTGTAATGAAAGTTGTCCTAATTATGGACATTTGAAATGTAACTGGGAACCCACAGTTCCTGTGTCATATAGACACGCATTCCTTCTCCCCCAACATTGCTCCATTTTAACATCTTGTATATAAAGAACCGACATTTTTTCTTGGATTAATCAAGTATTCACTTGCCCCTTTTTCATCTGTGATTTGAGAACCAAATTAGAACTAACACGGAAATAAAACTATTCCTGTTTGTTAGGTGATGTAAGGACCATGCTTTTTTATCTCAGAACAATTGTTTGCTGTGTTAAAAAAAAAATTCTTAACATATTTTTCTCCTTTACTAAGTAAATGAATGACACCATTTCTACTCAGAGATTATATATCTAGACACAAAATTTACATGTAAGTTATCTAAAACATCAATGACTTTAAATGTTGGAACATTTTAAAACAGCCCCATACAATTTCTATTATTTCCATAAAAACTTTCTCTGGCTTGGCGAATGTAAGGCTGCAGCCCGTTTTTATGGATCTACTTTTATAAAACATTATGTAATGCAGGATCTGAGATGCTTGTTTTAGTAGAGCACTCATTCAAGGTGTGATTCACTTACTCTACACCAAGGCATTAACAATGTAGGTATTTATGATAATCATGCTCACACCCTCTTATGTAGGTATACAATACAAGGTTCAAGGTTGTTGCTAATCTGACCTGCTAGTGACAGCAACTCTAGAACAGGATGAACTGTGCTCTAGTTTTCATTGGCCAGACCTTTGTGAACCCTGCAGAAGACAGACTTACTTAGAGAAATGACTTAGGTTTGAATGCTCACTGTGAGTTACGTGCAGTCCTGTCCTAGATCTCTACAGCAACAGTGTTGTGATACTGATCTCCCTCTTTAATGGAGTACACATAGAATGAAATGTATACAGGAATAAGCACACAAAGAGAAAACGAAATGTACTCACCTTTCAGTAACAGGGACTGCTAAAGATAGTTGTTCTTGTATGTTCTGCTATTTTCCTTCCTGTTCTCTACTTTTGACAGCTCCACAGTCCATGAAATCCACAGCAAAGATCTTTTAAGTTGCTGCTGGTCCTGTTTCTTACTTTCTGCTTTCAATTTACTGGATTAAAATAACTAGAACACTGTGACCATCCTCTCTTGGAAATACAGAATGAATTTATGATTAAACTACATTGTTCTAGACAATTTGTCTGGAAGACTGAGTACTTGACAATAACAGTTATTTAGACTGTCCATAGATACATTCACAATGTAGGTTTTTCTGCACAAGAATTGCTAATTAAATGGTTTTGCCCTGTGTTCACTAGCAGTGTATCAAGTTTCTTCTTTCCTCCAAGTTGTCTTCTTTCCTTTCAATGATGAAATCTTCAAGTTAGACTGGATTTTGAGGGAGAGGAGTAGGAGGAGGAGTTATAAAGGCACAAATAGACTATGCACCTTGAGGAAGAGATTAACTTTGTGCTGTGAATGATTACAAGGATTACACATTAACAAATGTTTAAAGGAGGTCTTTAGTGTCTTACAGAAATTAATGCTGCCAGGAAGCTTGTTCTTATAGACAAGTGTAGAAACAAGAAAGAGACAACAGATTCAAAGGATTTACTTGTAAGAAAGGAGAACTGGTTCCACTAAAGCTTGATTGATGGGGAGTCAGTGCTGGGGAGGAAGACCGCTGAACTTCTCCCAACCTGTGGGATAGTTCAGGAAGAACTTTGAAGGAATGTCTGAAGAGACTAGTGGAGATCCAGAACTGATGTATAGTCTTCCTTTGGTACATGGTCTGTGGTATTGGTGAGAAATACTCCTTCACAAACTCTTGGGATGAGGGAGAATGATAGAGTTTACTCATGCTCTCACGCTATGTCAGAAATTGCAGAAGGGTTTAGTAGTGAGATACTTGTTGCATGAGGAACAGCAAATTATCCTTGCAGGAGTAAATACGCTGGAGAAAGCTGGGCAATAGGACACTGTGTTATTTAACACCCAGATAAGAATCTGCAGTAAAAATTACTTTCTAGACCTATATCCTCTTTTTCTTCTGAGAACTCTATTTTGATTAGTTGTTTCAGCAGGAGGGCTATCAGACTGTGGAACTTAAGTCCTCCCTTTCTGTGTCCCCATAATCAGTGGCATTTGCTTGCAAAGTCATTAGGATTGCCTAGGTGGTTTCAGTGCTGACACCTCTCTAAAGACTTGTTCCAAAGATAATGGGTTTAGAGGCACAGGAAATGTGTGGGAAAACATTAAATTACCTCCCCTCAAAACAGTGAGTTCTGCTTGAAACTGCTGCGGGCGCTCAAAAGAACATGACAGAGGAAAAAAGGCCTATTAATTCATAATAAAAACACATACGTATCATGCTGTGTTTAGGGTGCTTATGGGCAAAGACAAGAGCTGACTACTCCAACAAGGAGGACTTAGAGTTCAGACAAGTGTCTTGTGACATCAAGAACCAGAATGGTCAGAGCCTAACTGAAAAGGCAGGGCTAAGGAGTAAGACCTCTTACGGCCCTTGGAAAGATGTGGTAGAATAATGGTCCTTAAAGCAGAATTATCTTAGTTCAGTCAATCCTTCCTTTGGGTAAAGCATTGCAATTTAAAGCTGTATGAATAGAATATGATGAAGAACACATTTTTGGAGGTGTCTTTGTCCATCCTTTTGGCTTTGTGCCTATAAATTACATGATGAGGTATTGAATGGTAGCTCAATTGTAGTAATGTGGCTGTTGTGGTCTTCTGAAAAAAATTCTGAACAGGATGTAATTGTGAGCAGCAGCATAGCTCTTCAAGCATTTATAGTGGATTTGAAATTATTATACAAACTTTTGCATAAGTCTCAGCAAATACTTCTTTAAAAATGTATAAGAAAGGAATGGGGGAAAATAGATTGTTTTGGAAAGTTTCTACATTTGACATGAATTTCTGAAATACATTTTAAACTATATGGCCAAAACTTTAAAAATTGGTTTTCAGATGTTTGTGGTAAAATATTTACAGTGCTATCTTGATTTTCATGAAGAGCTAAATTGGTCTGGTAAATCAAGCATCCTTGAAATGAGTTGGGGAAATAATCCAACCATTACTAATCCAATAATTAGAAAAGGTATCATCAACAATTAAAAATTCTAGTTTAAAAACTAAATACTAACATCCAGAATTTTTAAAAAAAATCAGTTTATGTATGTTCTTACTTAAATCTTCAGACTATAATGTTGAAGACATTCATTTCATTCTTAAAATTGCAAGTATAACTCATTTATATTTTTATGCAGAGCAATATCCTTATTGATGGACAAGAACGTTATTGTGTCAAGCAACACATAAATAGGAAACAAATTTGCCAGTCAAATTGGTTTTCCATCTAAGACAGAAACAAAAGAAAATAGGCATGTGATTCAAGAGGAATACAATGAGACTGCATCAATCAACATTCTGTAGAGTGTTATTAGTACGTGGTTGAGCCTAATTGATGAGCCTACCTGCCTACAGACTGGCTCTGTGTGTATAAATATCTAGGTGTAGGTAAGACAGAACATATGTATAAATCTCAGGGAATCAGAAATTGCTATGACAGGGAGTGTGGACGATTGATTAATCAAGACAGTTTCAAACATAAAACCAAAACTTTACTGCATAAATATTCACTAACAAAATACATTTCTAATGTTTAGTTATTAATAATTATGAATCAATATTACTCCATATTCAAAGCAGTTAGCCCTTAACAGCCATCCTATATTAGCAAATAATATACAATATCCCAGAGCCGATGCCAAGAATTTAGCACCAGTAGTTACAGTCCTTGAAAGTCTCAGTCATGGCAGTGATCGGGTTCAAGAGTTCTTCAACCAAGGACACTAACACCGAAAAGGATGCCTTCCTTCCCCCTCCTGCAAGTCCAAATCCAGGATTTTCACCTTGTATAAAATACTGCAGTCTTTAGAGAGTTCTTAGTCCTTGACCTCTGACCCCTAGGATGTTGAGAGACTTGCAGATAGTACTTTCCCAGGCTGCAGCAGGTGCCTTATCTTGCCCATCAGTTGTGATCTTGTGTTTTCTTTCTTATCTGCTGTTTCATTTCTGTTTCATTTCAAGCAGTCTTTTCCCATCTCTTAAGGTTGCAACTCTTCAATGATCAGTAACCATCAGTAAGGCACTTACAGTTCTGGGACCTTTGTTTTCAGCCTGTGCCCATATTTTCAAGGCCTTTGCTGACATCCCAGGCTAAAACTCCACATCATAATAAAAGACATCTGGCATCAAGCTTCAGCTGACTGCAAGTTCTCATAACAATTGGTAACAAGCCTAATAGGCCAGGACTGACTGTGTCTTACACAGGCACAGTGAGGATAAGGCTTGAGGTTTATTTTTGGCAAGAGCAAAACTATTTTTACTGAGCATGAAAATATTTCCAAATTGCTTACCAGATACACTGGATTAGCGTGATTTTTAATAGAGTTCAAAGCAAGCTAATATTAATTACATTTGGTTTAGCATGCTTCTACTTTCATCAGTGCAATGGGCATCTGCTTTGGCCACACAGAAAAGAGGTTTGAATAGTGAAAACTCGTAGTGAGAAAGTGGCACAGTTTTACTTAGTATTTCTTGTGTTTACATGACTTACAAAAGGAAGGAAGAAAACCAAAAGTATCAAGACTGACTGTTGATATTGAAATAATTACAATGACAAAAGTAGCCACAGTGACAATTCAGAGATAAGTACTGCTTTTAAACTGAGATGTTGCATTACCCACTTTGAACATTGACCAGGGAATAGTAGATGCCTTTTTCAGCCAGAAGCTGCTGATGGGTGCCCTGCTCTACGACCTTGCCGTTCTGGACCACAGCAATTTTGTCAGCGTTTTGGATGGTGGAGAGGCGGTGAGCTATCACGATGCACGTACGACCTTCTCGAGCTTTGTCCAGCGCTTCCTGGACAATCTGCACAATGAACAAACCAAAAGGTGAATTATTCTGGCAGCTCTTGTGAGATATACCTCAAGTGCCATCTGTAAACTGTAGTATGACAGTGAGAAAAAGGGAATATCAGTTGCTCAAGCTTCTTGATTTAGAATTAGCCTGTGTTGGCAGAGAGTCCAAACTGTTAGAGTGGATAATGCTGTGATAGTTAAGAGAATTAGAAGGAACCAGGCTCATTACTGAGATGCATGGCAGGAAAACAAGAGAAAATGGTCTTGAATTGTAACAGGAGATGTTCTGACTGGACATTAAAAAAGGATTCACTGCAAGGAAAATTAAGGGACAACTGAAAATTGAAACAGGGACAAAAATATCTCTACTGAATCTCTTCAAGATTTTCAAGTACCTTACCAGACACAGCATAAAGCAATCCAAATTTGAATTCAGTATTGGCCTTTGTGTGAAGAGGAAGTTTAACTGGGGACCTCCACAGCTTCCTTTCATGACTGATTAATTATATATGGAAGTTAAGTCAATATTCTTAGGTCAACAGCTATCATGCTAGTTCTCCTGATTTCACAGGGAGTCTCATAAATCACATTTTTCTTAAAGCTAGCACTGTCAGAAAAATACAAAAAAGAATCTCTGCTTTCTTGTATTTATTCCTTATGTTTATTAATGCAGAATAAAATAAGAGATTAAATTTCAATACCTAACTGGCACATAATCAAGAAAATGATAAATCATGGGATTATTTAATGGCATTTTCCCCTTAAACCTCATTTTTTCATGCCTACAGTTGATGAAAACTTAGTAGAAAGATTTTAACTTTCCAGATTATAATATATGATATTTGCCTCATTAATAGCAAATATTTTTGTAGAGTCCTTGTTAATTTTCTACAGCTAGATTGTAGTTCTGTTGTACCAAGATTACAGCTTTGGGTTTAAAAAAGAAGTAAACATTTTAGCAATTTTCACTTGAACTTTTTGTTTTAGCCATAAACATGTAGCAAGGACCAGAGAGCAATGGGAGAAGAAGAAAAACTTACGAAAGCCAGATTTCACCGTTTCACAGAAAAAAAAAGTTCTCTGGCAGCATCCTCAATCTTTTTGGCTTCTGCAGTTTCTGTGCCCTGATTCAATTTTGATCGCACTTTCTCAGTTGAAGCCTGAAGACTTCTAGGCTAAAGAATGCATTCTTCATAGCAACTTCAATCTGCCTACTGCCATACAGATGTAAAAAATACTTTTTTTTTCCCAGGGAGGGGTAAGACATTTATATTTGTCTGTTATTAGCCTAAATATGTAATTTGCATAAGACACCATATTTTCAGCTTTTGGCTTTAAAACGTGGAAGTAAAAACAGTAATCATAATTTAAAAAAAAAAAAAAATTGATTCCAGATTCCTGGCTCAGATTTAAGTTACCTTTTCACTTTCTGTGTCTAAGGCAGAAGTAGCTTCATCCAGCAGCAGAATTTGAGGCTTACGTACAAGAGCTCGGGCAATAGCAATACGTTGTTTCTGGCCACCAGAAAGCTGGGTTCCCTTATCTCCTACACGGGTATTGTATTTCTGGAAACAAAATATTAAGTTCCGGCTATGAACGAAAATCAGTTCTGACATATACTGAAGCATATCAACTCTGACACCAGCCACTCATAATCTGCATATTCCATGCCAGTAGCTCTCTGAAAACAACTGGCCAGAACTTCTATCTGCCACGGATCTATAGATCTTTTACTAGTAGACTTCTTTATAACATGAAGTGTTTAATAAATTCAAAGCAATGAGCCCCTCTAAGATTGAAATAGCAGTGTTATTCTCAATCAGAAGACACAATACCAAAGGTCAGTGAAAGTCTGTGACAATACTGGGGTTCAAACTCTGACAAATCATGCAAAGTAAGATGAGAATTTAGGGGAAATGTGATTAAATTTTTAGCCTTTCTGAACATTTGTAATTACATGTTCCTTCCTCGTCACTGCATGGAACAAGATTTTGTGCATGGAAGACCCTTCATCTGACCCAAGATGCTCAGTCTTATATTATTGTATGTTTGTCATATATATATATACACATAGGTGAAAACAATTCTTAGTAATTTTCGGACCATAGGAACACTAGAAATTTTAATTCTGACTAAGTATAACTGGAAGAAAAGTATAAACTCATCAGTCTAGCAGAATCTTTTACATATGCTTGAGACAGACAGGAGCTTAAAAAGAAATGTTCTAATTTAAAAACCCCACCCCTTACTACCAGCTCTCAGTTAGTTATAATTGTGTGTTTTCCTCCCTGAGACCTTAAATGTTCCATTCTCCACCTGACAATGGAATCTCCCAGAGTGAAAATAAGTATAGTAAACACAATTATGTACAGAAAAGATTTAAAAATATTTTCAGATCTATTTTTGTCTCAGAGAATTATTGTACCCCAGGTAATCATAAGCAGACAAAATTTTTCCCTGCCACTTTAGGTCACACCCGGTTTTGAGAAGGAGAGAAAGGGAATAACTTACATCTGGCAGCGAGTCAACGAAAGAATGAATATTGGCTTCTTTTGCTGCATTAACAATTTCCTCAAAGGACACCTTCCGACTGTTATCTCCATAGGCGATGTTTTCAGCAATAGTGAAGTCAAACAGGATTGGTTCTTGTGAGACAATACCAATCTGAGCTCTTAACCACTGGATATTCAGTGCCTTTGCATTTTTGCCATCAAAAAGCTGAGAAAGAAAACATTTTAAAGTTTAGTCACACGGCTATATATATATATGAATTTGAGACTTACTGTAAATTCATACACAGAAGCTGTGCAATTGCAACTCTTCCCTTGGCTCTTTCCTACCAATTGCAAGCCCACATAATCCCTTCCCCTCCTTCTCATCTATGTTTCAAAATTTTCTAATTTATAAAACTGAGAACAGTTCCTTATGCTGCCTCAGTCCTCTTCTTTACTTCAATATTTGATTAGGATTTTGAAGACAGTGAAAGATAGGATATGCTTAGGCAACTTCAAAGAACTTTGGGTAAAGTTCTTTCAATTGTGTCTTCAGCAGGAAAATTTTCCTCTATTTTGCATCTACAAAGAAGAAATTTACTTCTGGGTTTCTTAAGATGTCATTTGCAGCCAGCTTTCTTTATTGGCGACTCTCTCATATGTCCGCTAAGTTTGCCTGCTGAATTGCTATCATAGGATAAATGAAAACAGAATTTTTAAGTATTTCTTTTATGTATCAGTTTAATACTTACACAAGTCACCTTGACTTGGACACAAATATACCAGGACATTGAAAGGGCTGTTACATCTCCACTAGAGTGATCCAATGCAGCACTCAGGCTCTGTGTTGGGTGACATGATCAGCTGTCTAGCTGAAGAATTGCCCCCTTCATAGCATGGCTATTGGAGGAGATTAATCTAAGTCCACAGTTTGTGCTAAAACAGTCAATTTTCAGCCAATACAACTTTTTCTTCAAAGGAAAAGGTGTTGTAATGAACCTGATTCAAAATCCACTGAAATAAGAGAACTTTTGTGAGCAGCTGTTCTCACAGTTACTGCTTTAAGCTAAACCCCTTTCACTCAGTTCACAGTGCAACTCAGCCTGAGAATTAGTCCAACACTTTCATGGTTTCTATGCTACAGCCCTGTGCTTTTACCCTTCAGTAAACTGTTTTTGGTTATTTATGGACACAAGGTCAAAAAACACTGGTAAGGAAGTTGCACTTCATTAAACACACTTTTGTGGCACCTATGCTGCTTCTTTCCACACATAATTTTGCTACACTGGACCTTTTTGGGCACTTTTAACTTCAAAAAAACCTTTTCCATTGCATCTAGGCCTTATTTAAGTATTGCTTTATCTTTTGTGAGTATCTCTGCAGAGACAAGTTCTAAAATCCATCTTCTTCTCACCTCATTCAGGCCCAAATGTGTGTTCTTTTTCAGACAAAACCTCTGAGCACATTTACGTCAAAGAGCAGAAGAAATTAACAGTACCATTATGTGAAAAAAATCATAAAGTTGCTGAATAAGTAGTATAGGAAACCCTACATATATTTTAAACCAAAATTACTGAAAGTATTTACAATCTATCACTTGATAATCTATCACAGGCATACTCATAAAGATGTTTCTAACAAGTAAGAATTATGAAAAAAATTACTTTTGTCAATGTTCACTGTTTTTTTTTCCAAGACCACAGACAGCAAATTCTATTACTAGATTATACAGAAGTAGATACATATATTTATCAGCTTTTAAACTGTTCTTATTATAAAAACCTCAGAAAATTTGCCCTGAATTCAAAGCCATCCTTAGACTGTGGATCAGACATGTTTTCATCACACAGATCTTCATTAATTCGTTGTAATGTGAGAAACAGGGACTTATACATGTCTCATTTAATTAAGGAGACCCAATGAGTCACTGCTGATCTTTAACGTCAAAAATACTTTAAAAATAAAACTAGAAATATCTATTGTACTTATCACATCACATCAAACCAATTAAGAACACCCTCACTTAACCGGTTGACATGTTCTTGCAAAAATACTTACCATTTCTCCATCAAGTGGGTCATAAAATCTCTCGAGCAGCTGAACAACTGTGCTCTTTCCACAGCCACTGCTACCAACAAGAGCCAGAGTTTGTCCCTTTTCTACTTGTAGATTCAAACCTTGAAGGATTTTGACCTCTGGTCGGTTTGGGTAGTTAAATGCCACATCTTTGATTGTTATGTTTCCCTCAAATGTTTCCTGTAATTAAAATAGTATTACTGTTACATGTTTAAGACAATTTCACAGATGATTAAAATAAAATTGCAGAAGTATCCCCATCCATCCAGAAATCAATAGAGATTTTCAAAACAAATACCCTTTTGGCTCTATGTGCAAAAGCTGGACTCACAACAGAGAACTTGGTCCATGTGGTGTTCAGATAGTGCCAAGAATGCATTGTGATAAGGATGCAATCAGAAGGAGAGGAGGAATCAGTTTGAAGAAAGTGCGGAGGGTGCTGTCCATATTACCAATAAATAATATCACCCATCACACATGGCTTACTTACAGGTTTGTCTCCTTCCTCACTGTAACTATCTATTGAGGGCACTCTTTCAAACAGCAGAAATAAGTGGGCTGCTGATATCTTGGCTTTGGCATAGTCTGGAGCAAAAGAACTCGTTTGTCCTAATGCCATTGCACCAAACACAACAGCTGAAAACACTCTATAAAAGAAATCAGGAAAAAAAAAATCAGCAGACAATGAAGAAAAGGACAGTGGAAATACGGCTGCAGTCAACTTTTTCTTCTACTCAGAGAAAAAGAGGGATAAATTTAGTAAGAATAAAGAATAAAGTAATCAACTATTATTGCTTTAATTATTAATTTAGTTCCAGAAATTTCTTTTTACCCTCTTTTAATGACATGAGATAAACCTGCCTGCATTCCAAATTTAGTGTTTTCATTACTTATTAGCAGTAATTTCTTTAGTTATTAATTCTGGTTAGTATATTAAATCTCAGCTGTGGCTATGAGGAAAGGGGTCAATGGATGGCAAAATTGTTACTCTAATCCTGCTCTATCACCACTGTGGTCTCCTCACTACGGTTCCATGATCTTTGGGAATTAGTGATCAATTTTTAAGGCACCAATGAAAATCAGAAATCAAGCCTGTAACAAGGTGACAATAAAGATTTAATTTTCTACCACATCTCTGCTGGAAAAAACCTGCAGGGTTTACAATACCAACAAAGGTTGAAAACTATGCTGTTATTGGTTTATGGTGATTTTTATGTCATTTAATGGAATTTTATGTAATTTTACAGGCTATGTCAGAATAGTTTAGGAACCCATTGTCTTCAGCTATTACATACAGCCACACACCATAGAAACAAAATCATCACCAAGAAATGGTATTAGACATATGATACCTCTTAGCCTATTTTAAGGCAAAGTAAAATATATTAAATTTTATTAATTTTGTCTTCTCTCTTCAGAGTTACATAAAGTGATCTGTTTTATTTGAACAGCCTAAAAGAGCTCACAGTTTTTGCTCAAACCCTCCCTCTCAAATCTACCGGGAAATTCACTCAGCTGGCTAGAGATGCTCAGCTAGCAGATGGGATGCAGACACTTTGCAACATCTTCTGGTCAAAATCAGCTGAGTTATCTATCCTTAATGAGGTTGACAGCAAAGAATCGGTATGTTTGACCTTCTTAGGTATTCAGGTCAATGATATCCACACTGGTAGGATCTCAGTCTTTCCTACTTGTTTCCATAGCCCTGTATTGAGCTATTACCTCTTAAATTATAAATTATTTTTCTGGACAGACAGAAAAAAGATTGCAAAAGAGATACTTACAAAAATACATTTTTATACTCCATGTGTCCATTTACCACTAGATAGGCACCAAACCGGAAACAGCCAGCATAGGTAAAGAACATCATTGCTTGTGAAAGGGCAAAACAAAAGCCAAATATATGTGCCTTCTTCACAGAATTTCTGTATAGAAAGAATGCATATTTTCATCAAAGTGTGCAATCATACTAAAGTCCCAGTATGCAAACAACAATTGACTTCAATTGATACTCTTATGAATGGAAAGTGTGCACACACTGAAACATTAACTAAAACCACATCTTTTCACTCACAGTAAGAGTGAGACAATAAGTTCTTATTTGTACTAGAAAACAGAAAGATGAAAGTCTTGGAGCAATACTATCAATGTCAGCCCTGAGAATGGTTAGGAATTGTTCTGCAAATTGTGAGATATGAACACAAAACCTAGCAGCCCGTGAAAAACGCTAAGGAATGTCTTTTACGTCCTGCAGTGTGCTCTAACCCCTCAATTATTATGGTAGATGTGTTTGTGGCACCCCTGCTTCTTTCCCATTATATCTGTGTATATATACTTTCATTTCCTTTACTTTTCTCATGGATGTCTGAAAATGAAACATTCCATTCTGGAACAAATAAAACTTTAATTGGCAGAATCTCTTTAGTTGTTTACTTTAAGACTTTTAAATTTTTATTTAGTCCAGACAGACTTATATTACTTTATTTTCAGCCCCAAACCAGTAAGTAATTATTGAAATGCTTTCAATCTCCCTAACACTTAAAAAAAATGGCTTAATGTAATATTCAATTTCATTAAAAAGGTTTTAATTAAATAACCAAAACAATTCAGGTGGAAATTTAAATTAGACCACTTTGAAAACTCCCTTAAAACAACCATTTTTCCAAACCAAGTGACATTGTAATAGAAGATACCAATATTATAACAGAAGATTAATTAAATCAAATTTTTAAAAATGTTGACTTGTGGTGGTTGCATTTTTCAATAAAAATATGCAAAATATTGACATTAATTCTGAGATAATTAAATTACACATTAAATTATGCACACTACAAAAAAATCTACATTTGTTGAAGTAAATGTTTGCAATTTATTACAGATACTTTTAAAAACTTAGTTATTTTTATTATACCTGTATGGTATAATCAAACGTTCTCCATACATCAACTCAAATTTTCTTTCTCGGGTCAAGCTAACAACAGTTCTAATATTTTCTATTGCTTCTGTGGCAATCTGCAATAGAAAAACAAATGTTTTAATCAAAAGCTAAGATTATGTTGCAATTCCTTATTCTAAACAATAAAAAGATTCTGTTGGATTACAATTTTATATTTTATACTGGTTATTAAAATCATAGACTGTTGATATGAAAACAAGCATTTTATATTTTTCGTTTTATGACAATGAGATTTTTTTACAGTGCTCAGAATTTTCTGACAAGACCTCTTAATGTTCAACAAATAACTGGTGAAAAACCATTTGACAGTAATGACACTTATGGAGAAGATACTCAACAGGAAAAATGGCATATTAGCATTCAACTTCCAGTCCACTGAGTTTGGGCTAAAATCAAAATGTCCAGGTTATTTAGGTGCTTTAGAGTCTAACTTAGATGTCAGCAGTAAATATTTGCTTTGCTACCTTCTTTAGGCTTGCGGATTCTTTAGACTTGAGTCATTTATGTATGCAAATGGCCCAAGGGAGATTCAGATCAGATATTAAAAAAAAAAAAATTCACTGTTAGGGTGGTCGGGCATTCAAATAGATTGTCCAGGGAGGTGGTGGAGTCACTGGAGTCTGTAAGTGTTCAAGAGATGGATGTGGCGCTTGGGGATATGGTTTAGGGGTGATTATGGTGGTGCTGGCTTGATGGTTGGACTTGATAATCTTGAAGGTCTCTTCCAACCTTGATGCTTCTGTGAAAAGACCCTCAAGGCTTTAATGCATTTTTTAAAAATATACATTTCATGCAATTTTAAAGACCACAACGTAAGGTTTTTTAGTAACCTAAGTTCAGCAACTCTTTGCAGAAAGCAAATTTTCCAGGTGGAACACTATTTTTACTGAAAAAAACCCAATATTTTTAAAAAACAAAAATTGAATAAAATGCCTGTAGTCCAGTGCTTTCTTAGGTGGCCTTGAGAAGGGAAACTCACATTACCATGAAAAGAAAGTATTTTTTTAAGTTTCGAAAAAAAAAATCATAGATGTTTGGAACACCCGTGCTAATTCTTCACAATATGCTGCACTAAGAAAATCTTTAGTGTCTATTCCAAGAAATGTCAGTTATTTTCTGTCACATTTTACAACAAAACAACATGAAATAAATGCTCATCCCTTAGAGACAAGCAGAAGAAATGTACCCAGTTGAAAGGAAAGGAATGGAATTGCATGTCCTTAGATAAATGATTTTCTTTTCAGCAACTTTTAAAAACAGTACGACATAGGAAAAGATTTTAGAAAAGTTTTACCTTGAAGAAAGCAATATCTGGAAAGTGATGAAATAGTTGTTCCCAAAAGGATTTTTGGAATGAAGTGACATTAAATGCCTTCATTTAATTCGTTAAACAAGAGTCTAGCCTTCTTGCTTTTCAGTTCTCATCTTTCTCTTCCACTCCAGAAACAAAGGAATGGCAAACAGAAACCAGTGGATATACACATATCATCACCGCAAACATTAATAAGATGAAGGAGGGGAGAGAAAAAAAAGAGCAGTGTAATAAACGTAAGAGAGATGACATGCCAAAGAGGCATGACAGAAAAAAAAAAAAAGAGAATGTCAAAATGAAGATGGTTGCAAAATAAGGAAAACAAAGGTGAATAGAAAAGGGATGAGAAGAGAATATGCCTGAATAGTGTTTAGCACATTCTGAGATTTATCAACTACAAAAAGATTAAGAGGTTAATAACATAAGTAACTATTATTGAAGAGGTGTGATGCTCTGCAGGTCTACTAGTGTAACTGGCTGTCTTTGGAACTTACATATCGTGAAATGTTCTGTATTTGGAAGTAATACATCCATTAACAATGCTTTGGTAAATATGACTGTATACATTATACAGAAATAGATTAATTTCTCTAGACCCACCTTTCCAGCAGCTTCCAGCTCTCGTTTATCCTTCTTAGCATGCCCAGCCAACATCTTCATTTCAATCATTCCTGCCACTGCAATGATGGGCACAACAGCTAAAAGTAGCAAGGTCAGCTGCCAGCCATAAACTAATGATATAATAATTCCAGTCCCCAGGTTGGCTACGTTTTGGGCAATTAATGCTAGTCTGACACCAGTTGCCTGGAGAAAGAAAAGAAGGTATCTGTTACTAACATAACTGCATTTTAAATATGGAAAGCATTTTCACCAACAAAATTCCTGATTCTCAAAACACTGCTTAGAAAGCCTTAACTCAGTTTTGCCATTTTTCAAAATGGGAGTTTCTTAAATGCTTTTGTAAAAAATTGTCTAGATCATATTTATTTCTTCTTTGCCCATATTCTGATTACTTAAATTTACTCTGCAATTTCTAAATTCTGCTCTTGAAACTGAACAAACTTTACCCTCATCACATACTCACATTTATATCTAAACATTAAAATCTGTCATATTTTGTAGACCATAGAGCTAGCTTTACAAGTCATCACACAGAGCCCAATGAAGAAGAAAATTCAACATTCAACTTTTTCTATGGAAATAAAGCCAAAGATGCTTCAGAACTCTTCTGTTCAGAAAAAACCCCAGCACATAACTTCATGTAGCAATAACAATTTACTTAAGCATACACAAATAATTACATTTGGTGTACTTTAGCTTGATATTAGAGACCCCTGAAAGTACACAATTTACTTTTAAAGAATCTCCAAAAAGAGATTCTCCAAAAGAGAAAAGGAAGTCTATTTCTCACAGTCCTTTTTTTTTTAAATCAGAAATCTGTACAATCAAAAAAATAGCAGAAGATCGTAAACTAAATAAATTTAGTTGCATGTCTTTAGGTGAATAAGACCTCTTTAAAAAGACTTCTTAAATAAGAGATTCCCAATAAATTTGTTTAATAAGGAAGATCACAATACAACACAATAGTAAACTTCAGAAAAAATTTATTTGGAAATTAGTCTGTAAGCATGTATTACCATAATTGTCATAAAGTGCATCAGTGCATTCTCTACCAGCTACTATTTTATAGTAAATTTTAGTTGTCAAAATCAAGACTGTTATCCAACCAGTCAAACCCAAGCTGCAACTTCACTATCTACTAAACCAAATAAGAAAAATTCCAAACCCAAATTTTACTTACTCCTTTCACTTGAGAAGCATCATTAGCAAGTCTTGTAGTTAATGCTCCAGTGCTATTTTTAGGATTATCAAACCAGCCCATATCCTATAATAAGAAACATTATTTTTAAGACCAGTGTTTGGACATTTCAAATAAACTTCAGAGTAAATCTGGTATTTGGCAGTGCCTCAGTTCCGCATATTTAATTTTCTGCATATTTAATTCTGTCATTGCACATTGAATATTTTTAGAAAAAAGTGTAATCTTGTGAATCATCCAGTGGATTCATTGTCACTGCTGAGAAGGAAGGAGAGCAGCTGAGAGATTCCCAAAAGAAAAATTTACCCTCCCTCACTGCTGCTGCCTCACTGAATCTCCTTGGAGGAGAGGACTCTTCAGTCACACTCCCTCATGGCTGCAAAGATGTCTGAGGAGGGGTTAAGTGTAAAGCATTTTCAGGTTAAAAACAAAACATTCATTGCTTTGTTTCTTCCCATATTGAAGAGGCTTATTTGGAAGCTATGGGACACCAACAAAGAAAACAACAAAATCCCCCAACCAAACGAAAAACCACACTGGTCTATCTGATCAAAGTTAATTGTTGGGATCGGGTACACAGTTTATGATTTATTCACCAGCTGACCAAATATCTGATTTAAACTTTCATGAGTAATATGTGTTGAATGAAGTCCTGGAAATGTATTACAGGCATTTGTGACCTCAAGACTCAATTGTAAGATTGCCTTTTCATTAGATTTTCAGTATGGCTGATCTATAAATCATAATTTTTGAGACTACAATAGTTTTCTGTCACATTGAAAATAGTCATGTTCACATGAATCGAATTCTGCATCTACATGTCGCCTTATGTGCAAGACTTAAACCTCCATAACTATCATATTGTGTATTTCAAAATCTGAAGTACTGATCCTGAAATCATGCAAAATTAAGGCAAATTTAGAATTACAACATTATGTTCTATTTATATTTTAATTCTCTGAAAGTGGTTTTACTTTTCAATATACAATCTTAATCTTGCATTAACAAACAACAATTATAGATTTGGGGGCTCTTGGACAGAGATTTCCAATAAATTAAAAAACCCCATGTCTGTACATATCACAATTTAAATCAGACAGTTGAAGTAAGAGTTCCAGTGTAAGTTGCATTGCATTTCTTTAGGGGAGAAAGGGCACCAAGAAAGCAAAGCAGCAAATGAATAGATAATGGGATACTGCTGGTGCATATCAACTTCTCAGGCCCTTGTAACTTGGCTGTAAAACTAAGTCTTTGCAAGGAGTACATAAAAAGCTCTTGAATTGATTTAAGACTCTCCCTCTAAGAATACTTTGTATAACCACATGTGACTAATCAAATTGGTTTCTAGTCTGATTTCAACAATCTTCTCTGTATGATAGAGTGATGTAGAATACAGTAATTTTATACCAATACAGAGTTTTAAAACTCTGGAAATAAAAATATTTATTATCTTTACCTGTCTAAGCATTGCTTTAAATGCCATGAATCGAAGTCTCATTGTAAGAATTTCTCCAGCTTTGCCAAATGTGAAACCCTGTTTGAGAAAAAGTACAATGCTTAATATAATATTACACTGCTTGTGTTTATTCAATAAATGTTTTAGATAAATTGCCTCAAAGCAGAAAATATTGCAGTCCTGTTTGCACGAAACAAATGTAACAACAGGTTTAATATACATAAATTCTTAGTTCACATAGGTTCACAGTACAGACATTAAAATACTGTTTCTGAAAAAAATACAGGGAGCATAGCAATATTTCCCAGCACTGCTTCACCAGCATGCTTTAAGGAGAAGGTCACTAATCAACCCTTTGACTTCATATGTATGAGTCAATCTAAGTCAGATTTAAACAAGTAGCATTTAGGCCATTAATTTTAGATTAAAGACTTTGTAAGGTGACCTGGGTTCACTGAATTCAAATGCATCACTCAAATTTAAAATATTACCTGAATGTTTATAAACTGAGCAAACCTATCTAAGCCCTGTACTACTCAGCCTTCTGTACTCAAGGCCTTTTTTGGCTTGTGCAACAAGACAAATCCATAAACAAACCAGGAGGTTTCTACAAGAGACTGTTTATGCTGCTGTCCCAAGTGCACGTTATTATTTCACTCTGTAGGCTCATTTAACAGATAAAACTATACCAACGTGTTCGTAAATTATAAACCAGACTATTTATGAAAATATTTAATAAGATTACTACATTTTTTTCTTCTTAAGTGGCACTATCACAGCAGGTATGAACATTAGTATTTCAGCAGGAGGAACTGAATATCAGCATGATGAGTGCTACCTGACAAACTGGGCCTGGGAGTCTTTGGGGACTCCCACAGGAGAAATATGGGACATTCCTTTGAATGAGGAAAGGGTTAGGGAAGTAAAAAACTGGAGAACTAAGGCAGGAGATTGATAGATTTTCAATTACTAACGGATTCAAATAGGAAGGCTTGAGGGTGAGAAGGGGGTGGTAGAATTTAAAGGCTGGAGGGGTTGCCTGTTAGTTGGTAATGGAAAAAGAGCAAGAAAATCCAGAGTTTCACTGCTGAGAACTGTTTGACTGATGAACAAGAGGGGAAGTTCTGAAGTTAAGAGGTGTGAATAGGTTCAAAAGCCTCTTACACACAAGAAGCTCTAGGTCAAAAAAGTTTCAGCACAAGACACATCTAGAACCATAACTCCAATTTCTGGTTTGAGTTGGAGACAAGTATTATAAAGATGCAAATTTTTAGTATATTTCAGGTCTGATTTCTAAAACATGATGAACAATTATAATTACATTAATAAAACGTACCTGAAAAAAGAAAGTAAAAAAGGAAACGATTCCAAGCACTAAAAATAGCAGTGAATATAAGTTGCTCTTTTCTCTTAGGATGTCCTTGTCAGTTTCTGAAAAAATCTATAAAATAAAATTTGACACAACATTTCAAAAAAATTAACTAACAATCTAAAATACTTTCATGTTTCTCAATAACTATTTTTGGTAGTCAACTGCATTCATATAAAATTTGAGCATATATTACATAATATTTAAGGTATAATAAGCATATTTCAGGTTGTAGCAAGATTTTTAGGATTTTGTAAATTTCATATAATTTTTCAGATTTTTGCAAGAGTGCTTCATCCACTCTTCAACTTCATAATGCAGTGATTGTTTTGAACCTAATTTTATTAGAAATAAATTTGGTGGGCTTATAGTTTTTTGCATATTTTACTTCAACTTACCCCTATAATTTCAGAAAATATGATTGCAAATGCAGGTTGTAAAGCTCCATTGATAATTGCACACAAGGTTCCAGCTACAAAGTATGGCCATTCAGTTTTGTTCAACTTCATAATTTTCAGAAATGAAGCTGGAGGTAGTTCCTCAGCCTAAAAAACATGAATTCTGTTAGGACAAACAGGAATGTATTTGGAGAAATATGAAGAAAAGGAGAGATTAATAATCAATTTCCTATTCCCAGAATCTATTCAGGGGAAGCAAAAATGCATAGTTTTTAATCACATGAATAAATGATTGTACATTTTTAAAATTATTCTAACACAAGGAACAAAGTACACTGTATCTACAGCTCTTGTCATTTTATATTCGTTTATCCATATAATTTCTGTTGGTGAAACTTTGGTATTGGTCACTGATGACTGAAGTACTCATTCTGGGCATATTTCTGTGTGTAATCCATGGCTTGATTCCTTCAAGTAAATGTTCATTAAGCGATTTATAACAGCAAAGTAACTGCTGTAAATATGAATGCAATGATATTTTTGGGGGAGTTTTTTGCATGTTTTGTTGTAAGAGTTGTTATGTTGGGCCAAATATTCTGTTTCTTATCCAAAAATGAATATTTAACCTGTATAGACTATGTTGGTATGGTATGTAAATATATGTAAGGATATTTAAATACGTAAGTATATTTCTTTTAAAGGAAATTTATTTTCAATAATAAGCTCATCATCTTTATTACAGGTTTTTAAATTACCATTTTATTTGTATTGTCATTGGTGTTGAGAATAAAAAAGCAAGTTACGAATATTATCAGTCAATGGCTATTGAGAATTTTAAAATTCTCATGTCTTCTTCATCCCTATGAAATGCCTCCTTCTCCCTGTACCTTTCTTGAGCAGGAGAATGAATTTAACACACTTTGTTTAAAGGAATCAAGTTCACTAACAGCCCTGCAGAGGTACTTACAGGTGAAGTTTTTTCCTCATCAGGACCATTATTTTGCTCTCCTGGCTTTTTCAAGCTTCTCCGAGTTGATCGTCTTCTCAATCCTGTTGTTAAGGATTCTTCAAATTCTGGTTCAGATCCTCTGGTTTTGGCACTAAATGCATTCTCATCATTTTCTGATGATGGAACTTCAGCTTCTATTGTCTAAAAGTGGGAAGAACATGATGCTAAGATTAAATTTGCATATATTACGTCAAACTTTCAAAATTATGAGGTAATCAAAGTAAAAGTAACTTTGTTTCAGTTGAAAGAGATACAGGGGAAACAACATATAATAGTTTAAAGAGATATGAAAATCAGTATAATATTTAATTGAGCTCCATCTTCAGAGCTTTATTCATACATGAGTTTTGCACCTCTCATGAAAATTCTTATAGTAAGTGGAAGACAGGGGACTGACAGTAGCTGCTCTTTTTTTAATGAATTAAACTAAAAAAGTTTTAAATTGAGGGTAAACTCTTTGCACTCTTCTTGGGTTCTTTTAGAATGAGTTCTTGGGGGATACACAGTTTATTCATGCAGTGATAAAACATTAGTGCCTTTACTGCAGAACACTTGACTTTAAATGGAATAAGGAAGTTCAGCATGGAACTGAGTCAAAAAGAGATTTTGACTGAAAAATTAGAGCAGCCTAGAAAAGAGCCTTACCCATGGTAGCACTTTCGCAAGTCTCTTTGACAGACTAAATATATGTCTACCCACCCCTGAGGTATTTGATAGCAACTGGATTCAAAGTTGCCTTCAACTTGTGTTTCTTTTTTTCCAGAATTTTTTTATTTTTTACTGCTTTTTGCGCTACTAATAAAACCAGCTCTTTTTTACTTGCTTTCCATTTTTTATTTTTTTTCATTGTTTTTAAATTTTCTTTTCTAAATTTCATATTTCCTCATTTTTCCCATAACCATATTTGCTCAGATACAAAGTGTATCTGAATCTAAGGTAACCAAATGCATTCTCATATTTTATGAAGAAATATTTTAATTGATCTGGTTAACCTCTTCAGTCTGACATACTGAGATGGCAATTTCAGTTTCTTTAATGGCCACACTGGTTATAGAGTCAAACAAAGGTTACAATGAAAATCTGCTATAACCTAATGGTCACCAGGGACATTGGGATGTAAATATCAAGGTCTTCATTTAATAACTAATACATTTCTGAAATTTATTATAATTTGCAGTCTCTTTTTTTCTGTCTATATAAGTTAAAAAACATATTTTTGCTCTCGGCAGAGCTGGATTAGTTTTCTTTGTCTTCTATCCCTGGACATTTTTTTCTTTAGAAAGAAATTCCAAATGAAGAATTATAACTGAAGAGCTTACAATAAGCATGCTCTATTCCTCCAGTGTCAGCTACTGTATTTTACCTTTTATCAGACTAAGAACAAGCAATGGAATAGCAAACTACTGTAGTCATCTGTTCTACATTAACTGCACAAAAGGAAAACAAAATAATCTTTTAAGTTAAATATTTAGAGGATTAAAAATGTACTATCCTGGGTTTAAACAAGTCTTGTATCAAAACTAGTGGTCTCTCTCAAAGTGCTACTCGCCTTTCAAAGCACATGGGTTTTTTGCTGCTAAGAAAATATGCTGCAGAATTTCTCATACTTCTGATATAATGACTATGGAGGCACAAAAAAAAAGAAAATGAGGCAACATCTAGAGAAAAAGTACCTGCATGTTAACGAGTTTGTGGTAGATTCCCTTTCTCTCAAGCAATTGAGCATGATTTCCTTGCTCTGTGATAACTCCACCATCAAACACCGCTATCAGATCTGCATTGCGGACTGTTGACAGTCGATGAGCTACCACAACCGTGGTGCGCCCTTCCCTTGCCTGAAAATAGCAATATTTAATGTGAGTATTTATAAGCAAATGCAAATAGTGTTCATCTTCACAGCAGAGTTGAATAAGATCCAAAAGAAACATTTAAAAGGTTCACAGAAAAATATAACTTTCAAAAAAAAATTTAAAAACATATTTCAATGAGTACCTTAGAACAGAAATATAATCTGAACCTCGAAATTTAATATTAGAGACCATCCTTCACTGTGGTACATAAATACATCAATTTTTGATCACAATTATCTAAACAAAAATCTCATCATATAACATTTTAGAATGCTACAGACACCAAAAATTTTAAATTGTAGAATTTTTTATATTTAGGCCCATAGTTGCCCACTTCAACCTTAAAATCCGTGGAGAATTTATACTCAGAAACATGAGAAAATATTTTACACTCACTTTTTTAAAAACCCAGTGTTTGAAGTTCTAAGTCATTGCTAACCCAAGCAACTACAATAACAATAAAATTCTCTGCAATTTCATGTGAATTGTATTTCAACTAAGTACCTTTCTTGGGATATTTATATATATTACACTTAATGTTTCAAATGTCACAGCTTGTCATTTTAATTATGAGGTTGTTTTAAAGTGATCAAGCAAATTTTAGTTTAAATAATCAAAGTAATGGTCCCAAGCAGTGGAATTCTGTTGGAACCTGGATGGAGTTCATCTTCAGTGATGACCCTCAAGACTCCATACTTGCACCCATACTATTTAATATCTTCATCACTGATACAGATAAATGTGATTGAGTGCTTACTCAGCAAGTTTAGAGGTGATATTAAGCTGAGCGGTGCAGTTTATTCACTTGAGGGAGGGGATGGCATTCAGAAGGTCTCTGACAGGCCTGAGGAGTGGGCCCAGGAGAACCTCATGAAGCTCAACAAGGACAGAACACTGACAAAAATATGAATGGCAGTAAGACAGATAATGGAAGAGGATGGTATTTACACCAAGAAAATGTTGATTTAAGCTTAATAATGCAGAAAATATGATTCCATCTTCTAATTTGAAATAAGATTTCTCTCTGTAATACCTGCAGGAACTCAAAAATTCTCTGTACAAAGAATATTAGCCAAATCAAAGTTTATGTTTTGTATTTTTATGGGTCTTTATTTTCAACAAAAGTCCAGGAAAGAAGTAAATATTAGGCTCCTGCTTACATGCTTCATTTTAAAAGGCTACTGACCTTGTCCAGTGCTGCCTGCACAACTGATTCACTCTCAGTATCCAAAGCTGATGTTGCCTCATCAAGCAGAAGAATTTTAGGATTGCGAACCAGAGCTCGGGCAATTGCTATTCTTTGCTTCTGGCCTCCACTCAGCTGTGCCCCTCTTTCTCCAACCACAGTTTCAAACTTCTACAAGACAAACACACGTATTGAAAACAGTGGCACAGTCCTTCCACTAAAGAAAGATGTCAGTAATGCCAGTAACACCTTCTCCTTCCCCTATAGGAAAAAACACCTACTTAGATAAACCTGACTAATCATTTGTGTTCCTGGAATTCTAGTAGTTCTTCAAATGACTGACAAATCATTGCCTGAAGATATAGAATTAGCATTATTCTCAAAAGTTACAAAGAAGCTCTGCATAGCTCTGCACATCCACAGGTCCAGGGATAGCTTCCTCTCTTAACAAGCATTCCTTCTGAGGAACTATTTGGCACAAGGAGGTTCAGAAGAAATCATTTCAGCAGGAGAGCTAATCTGCTTACATTGGGTAGCTTCATGATGAAGTCATAAGCATTCGCTTCCTTGGTGGCTTTTTCAATCTCTTCCATGGTGACATCCTCACGGCCATAACGAATATTTTCTGCAATACTAGTGGCAAAGAGCACGGGCTCCTGATTCACCACACCAATAACCTCCCGTAGATACCTTACGTTTAAGGTCTTAATATCCTGCCCATCAATGGTAACCTAAACAAATGAGAGCAGACAAAAACTGTTTACTAAGTGTTTTGATCAAGGAACCTCTCTCTCCATGCCAGTATATGCCATTTTAGGGGAGATTTTACCATGTCATTGGAACATCGACAAGGGCAGTGAGGTCGGAACCAGGCTTTCAACAAGTGTGATACGTAGAGCAGCCATCTCACTTGAGGTATCTTACCGTGCCTTCCTTGGGATCATAAAATCTCTGGATGAGCTGAACAGTTGTACTTTTCCCACAGCCACTGCCACCAACCAGGGCCACTGTCTGGCCAGAATTAATCTTGAGATTCAAGCCCTTCAGTATCTGTCCATATAAGAAGGTATTTAGAAATGTCAAGGTAAATTTGAAAGACTACAATAAAAAACCCTTCGTATTTCTAGCAGAATCTGGTAAAATTAAAATTTATAAACATGTGGGTTTAAATTTTGGGTAATTGATGACTTCAGCTTAATTTTCCTCATAATTACATAACAATTTGTTCAGTATCAATGTATTATACAACACATTTCACAGTTACCTGTCTCATGAACCAGTTCATATGACAAAATAATAATACTAATACCCATAACAAAAATATAATATAGAAACAATATGATGCAATATTTCTGTATTATATTGCCTCACCTTTTTCTTTAAAGCACCATGCAAACTACAGGGAAGCTATGTAAAAGTCATGGTTAAAAGCTGAGTCTATTTCCTTTCTGCCTATCAAAAGTAAGAAGATCACTTTATCAAAGTCAGTTGATTTTCCTTCAAGGTAAGGAAGGAAATAGTTACATAGTGCAAAGACAATGTCCACAGAAATATTTTCAGGAATCATTCATATGTCATCCATTGTCTCTGCATTAAGACTCTGAATATACGACAGTGCTTTAAAAAGGAAACTTATTCTCTGTCTAGACAAATACAGATTCTGATCTCTATTCCATATACAGCAAGTCCTTGCTGGATCTGCTTTCTTTAACAGGTTCAGACACAGTCATAACAGAGCTGCATTGAAATTATTTTAAAATTCACCATCTCATGATTATTACTATACACAAACATGAGTTAGGATTGCAGATTTAGATTCTGATAGAAATACCTATTTATGGTTTTTTGCATAGCCACACTTACTAAAGCTTTAGGCAAAAAAATTATTCAGAAAACTTAACATGTTTAGCTAAGGTGGAAATAAATCTAGCTAAAATCACTGTGGTGACAGGGTAGTTTTATATACACTAGAGAATCAACCTGAAATTGTTATATTTTCAACAAAACTTAATTTATGTGATTTTTTAATGTTTTTTTTTCCAACACATGATCCACATGTTCAACTGTAATATATATAAAGTTTCATTTACAGTACCTCAACATCTGGTCTGGATGGATAATTGAAGTAAACGTTTTGGAATTCCAAGTTCCCTTTTATGTGGTCTGGTTTGTAACCTGCCTCTGAATAGCTGTCAATTTGAGGTTCCTGTACAAAATAAAGTACAAAAAAAACCAACAAGAAAACCCCAACATTTTTTTCATAAAGAAGTTACTGAGTGCACTATTATTCTGCAGAAATATTAAATGTGTTTTTAAAGTAATTTAGGTGAGATTTATGAAAGATCTAAATTGCATAATGTTTTGCTCCCTCACTTGCTACATTGATGATATGCTCATTCAAGAATACTTTTGTAACTTCTCCATTAAGCTTTCGTGTGAATTTAGTTCCTGTCTTTAAAAAGAAGGGTTTCTTATCTTCAAAAGAAGTTTTGAAATGATAGTAAGGGCAAAGATACTCACATTGTCTATTATATTAAAGATTGCATAGGCAGCTCCTCTTGCACTTGCAAATGCCTCTATGCTTGGAGCAGTCTGTCCAATGCTGAAAGCTCCAATCAGCACAGAGAAAAAGACCTGAAAGAAAGAGGCATATACTCGTTCTTATTTAAGCAGAAAATTATAGTTTTTTTATTTACATTAGGTATTTTTGGGTAAGGAGGTTCCATGTCTGTTAAAGGAAGTTTAAGGAATCTAGGATTAAAGCAAAACTAAAAAGGTCTCCTTAAACAGAGAAAAACATTAAGAAAAGGGCTTTTTAAGGTTCAGCTGAGAACTGAGCTACTGTACAACATTAATTTTGCAAACGTTTTGAGAAAAAGTGAAAAAGTGACACAGACTTGTAAAATCTATGACGAAAAATTTAGAATTGCACTTGATGTCTCAGGATTTATTGTACTAATTCATTCTTTGCCCAAAGACCAGAAAGTTTATCACATATCTGCCACCAGAACAATGACGGATATGCAAAACACTACCATTCTGCTTTCAAAATGACAGTGAAATAGAAGTATGGAAACCCAAGTTCTCCACCACAAAGTAATAAAGGATCTCTCTCCCTCAATGAAGGAGAGTGAGTGCAAGCAAACAAGAAAAGCAGAAAAAGAAAAAAAAATTAACAATTTTCTCAGAATAGCACAGTTTATTGCTTTCAGTTAGTATCAAAACAAAAGCAATTAAACCACATTGCTCAGAGAGCTTAACAGCCATAGTAGTCAGAGCAAAGTGCGTCACACCCATCATTTTGAACAGGGGTTATTCACAGATTTTACACATGATAATGCATCATCCATGTCATAAAAACGTTGTTCACTGAACTACAACATAGACAATTTGCAATAAAATTTGCAAATACTTTGAACAGAATAAATTACACACAAGGTCATGAACTTCACTGGGAGGTTCCATATGCCTACCTGTACAAAAGGTTCAAAAGAGCCAAAAACACTTACCAGAGACATTTTTCACAAACTTCAGTGATTCATAAACAAAACAGGTAGTTTAAAAAATATTTAAATAGATGCATATGGTCACTTGGCTGGGTGTTATCATGGTTAACAAAGTTATTCTTCTTACCCTGTTTATTTCATATTTCATACAAAATTAGAATGGTTTCCACATCAAGAGAAAAATTTAAGTTATGAATTAAGTGTTATGGTTTTCTTCCTTTGGTTAGATGGTGACGTGTTTCCTAGTCACAAGTATATTTTTATCCCCCCCAATTTCTAAAAATACTGAGAAGTGATTCCAAGCTGTCATGGTGCAAAACATAAGAAAAACATTAAGAAAATTATCTACTGAGACCACACAACAGCTAAAAAAAAGTATTTGTTTCTGCATCCTGAAAATATATTCAGCCCTCTGAAAGCAAATAGCAACCAGAAAGGGTATTGTACTTCAGTTTTTGATGGAGCTGTTTTTATATCAGTCTGATCTTATGAAAATCAGAAAATATATAGGAACAGTTGAAAATAATATATGTTTTATTTGGGTTCATTTAGATTTTGGGATCCTATAGAAACAAAATGTAGGCTCTTGTGAGAATCTTTTTTTTAAGAAGGGATGCTACTTTGCCACTTTTGGGACATAACACTCATTAACGCCAAATAAGTTCCCATTACTCACTTTAATGTTTGTTCTTTGTTATTTCTCACTGTTACTGAGAGTTTACTCATTAATACTTACTGTAAGAACTTTGCCAATAGTGTAATCATCAGTTAAGATCAAAGTAGTTCCATACCAGAATGCCAGGGCATATGATGCATATATCAGTAAGAAAGCCGCACCCATAGAAATATTAGCTGTAATAGCCTTTCTTATTCCAATCCGTTTAGCATCTTCTAAATTTTTATGGTATCTGGAAGAAAGATAGAAGTTCAAAATAGACTCACACTTTTACCACAGCATACAGCACCAGAACCTCTGTGGATGAATTAGAAACAGAATGTTCACAAAGTACAGCAGTTAGATACATAAAATATCTAACCCTAAAACTGTACAAAGGTAAGCCTGGCAGTCAGACACAGAGTTTCTAACGTAACCCCTAAAAAGGCCAACATTAGTCAACCTGGTACATAGAAATAAAAAGGCATTGCATGTCAGGGACAGGCATTTAAGTTCCTTAAATAACCTGCAGGTCGGTGAACTTTGTAAACCACCCAAGACAAAAGGTTAAAATATATCACAAGATCTATGTTTTACAGTCTAGTGGAAATAGAGATACTGTTCATTAGTACCTTCACAACTACTGAGTAATCAGATTACCAAGAATATCATCATCTCTTCCCAGAGCAGGGCCTTCTTTTGTCTAAAGCTCTCACTGTGTGATGTTTGAAGTAGTTTGAATACCTTTTAATGCAGAGACAATATATTGAGTCTAGAAAAATAACTGATTTTCTTTCTACACATAGCAAACCTTGTAACAGCCTCTAACAGACAATCTCCCATTATCTAAAAATACGGAAAGCACAAGACTTTCAACAGAAAACATACAAAAAAATTTCAAACCATTTGAAGTGAGTTTTTTAAATCTGCTGATGAAAGCAAATATTGCTCTTACCTTTTAATTTCTTTTTCCTGTCCTCCAAAAGCTATTACAGTACGGATTGCAGCCAGAACTTCTTCTGCAACAGCACCTGCTTTTGCGTATGCAGCTTGTTCTTTGTCAGTGAAAGCAGAGAGAACCTAAAACAGAGTCAAATATTTTGACATAGGAAAACCAGAATAAATTCAAGCACTTCATAAGGGTTTTTATCACAGTTATTTCTTTTATTATTATTAGGCATGGGTGCCCAATGTCCAATATCCAAATTCTTGAGTATACTGCGAATTCAATCAAATAATTCCACATTACACATTGCAAACAACTAGATGCTGGACTTTCTACTCTGCTTTCACCCAGTGCAAGAGATAAGATGACTACTCATAGTGAGCTGGTGTGGTTCTCCCCAGGCAGATCTCCTTAGCTCATTCTCATCTCTGGCTACCTTAGCCAGAAGGCCCTATAGCTTAGTCTGTGAATACATGGCCAGAGTCTGTGAAGACTCAGCCACTAGACACACATGGCACACACGTCTCTAATCCTACCTTTTCTGCAATATACTCACTCAAGACAGAGAAAGTTTTCATGGTCTTTGAAATATAAAGGAAATGAAATACCATAAAAATCTGAAGACTTTCAAGCTACAAAGATAAGTCACTCTAATCCCTTGGTAATTGGGTCCTTCTCTCATCTAGGTCTATATAGAATTTCTTAGCAAAGCTGTTAACAACTATTTAAAAACCTCTGTGTCTGAGACAAAGGGTTTTCCTAATTTATTCTCTTATTTTCCAGGAGGTGCAATTATTCCTTTCAAGAGAAAAAGTGCTTACACGGATGTAGTTAAACAGTTACAGGTGTGGATTCTACACATATATCTTGCTTCCTTCTCTGTATGTCCTATATTAGCAGAAACAGCTTCAAATCAAACAAGTCTGTCCAATCTATGGGAATTATAATGTTCAAACCACAGAGAACCATTGAATTATAAAAAGACCTTGGATGTGACCCTAAAGATATCTAGTTCCATCTGCTCTGCCATGGGCAGGGACACCTTCCACTAGACCAGGCTGCTCAGAGCCCCATCTGACCTGGCCTTGAATGTGAGCGTACTGATACACAGTTCATCAAAGAGTTTATGTACTTAAGTGTTATCTAAAGCTATAACTGCTCTAAGCAACACATTCTAATATTAAGAATTGCATTATCTGTAATTTCATTATCTTCACTAAGAATTTCATTATCTGTCATTAATATAAAACCTGACACTGTATGTATGTTAACCTACCTTTGCCCAGAGGGCTGCTGAAAGTCCCAGGACAGGACTAACTGCTAGGATTACAAGGGTTAATTTCCATCCTCTTATGAGACCAACAATAAATCCTGTCACAAACGTTGTTAGTGCTTGAACAAGCAATCCAATCTTGTCACCGATTCCTTCATTAATCTTGGAGACATCACTAAAAAACAAATTACATACAGAGAAGAAGAAAAATGTAGAAAGAACAAGAAAGATTTCTAGTTTTCTTACATGGACATCTGTGTGGAAGACAATCTTTATTATTCAATTATTTCTCCCAATAACAGTTTTCTTCAAGGTTAAGCACTATGTAGTGTAGCCAAGGAAACTTTCATATTTTTGTGAAACTGTAATGCTATAAACCTGCCTTTGTCTGAAAAAGTTAAAATTCTTTCTGTAGTGCAAAACTACTATCACTTTCTTAATTCCAAATTTTTGATCTGTTTGGTACTTGTAGGCTATTTGGAAATAAAAGATAAAGGCTTTCATGTAGGCAAAGTTATGCAGTTGAAGCTGTTCACATTGCTGGGCTGAGTTAGCACCTTTTTCTGTCCTCAGTGTGCCAAGAAAGGAACTGTTTTCTCTTCATGGGGGTAATACCATAGGCTGGGCTTTAGTCATCCTTGGAGTTCAAGGGAACTTAACAAAATGCTTTTCTGACATCTTTCTGACAGTCCTGTATCAGAAGTATTAGAAATTCAGTCCCTGAGACTCTCCATTAGAATATTTCATTTCGCAGTGAAATAATTTAATTTAAAAATAAAAATTTGTAAGTTCTGCATGTTTAACAAGATAAAATAACATTGGGAAAGGTATAGTGTACTTACTCTAGAAGACGAGTGTTAAGTTCTCCTACATCATTTACATCAAACCATCCAATTTCCTGTCTCATAATTGCATGAAAAAATTTTTCTCTAATTTTTTTTATTTGCCGACCTGCTGCTAAGGTCCAAAATGAAGTTTGCACATAAGCAGCAAGAAGAACACCAGCTGCTATTCCAGAATAGTAGTATGCATATCTGTAAGAAAATAAAAAAGGTCAAGATTCTCTGAAATTGATTTAATTACCTTGCTAGTTTGAATTTAGCATGATGCTTACTTTTTCTGTTTCACCTGTACAAGGGATTATATGCTTATACTAACACACTTAGCTGTAAAACTGGCTGAGTTTTCCATGAATAGCACTTAATGTCAGAATAACCGCTTTTTTTTCCAATTTAGTATGTATTTTCTCATAAGATTCTTTTAGAACTGTATTTCAGATACAATAATCTTTCCACTTAAATGTGTCACGTCCAAAAACTCCCTAGCATTTTTAACACACATAGACAGACCAAATCACATCTACCTATATTATACACACATTTAAATTATAAACATGCCTGTCTATATAAATAAATAAATAAATAAATGCAGTAAATATTTCTTGATTTGACAATACAGCATTATTATATGTACATCTACTGCAAGCAAATGCCATTAGATCAAAAAATTCTTTGGCTCTTTTATTCATAACTGATATTTTACTTTTACATTAATTCAGCCCCGTGCTATGAGCACGGTGTCAAATCCAAACCAGGAGTGTGTCAACCACTATATTTCTCAAACTGGAAGTAAATTTCACTCACACCTTTAAACTGTTTAAAAAGAATCAAATCAATTTTGATTTGATGAAGAATTGACATCAGAATCAGTTCTACTTGAACTTACACCAGAACTGAACCAAAAAAACGTAACTTAATGGATTCTATTTGCAAAACACAACCAAAATCAATGATTACTTCATGCTGTGTATCACCTGTAATTATAAGAATAATGCGTCTACATAAAAGTAAACGATTAGCAAAAAGCGTGACTCTTATGACCTTTTCTGAACTCTTGTGACCTTTACTCTTTTACTATGCTATGCATACTAATTTTATAGAACTTTAACATGAAACTTGGCAGGAGCAAATTGCAGGAATCTGTGTGCAAATGCTCTGCTCTAAGAAAGAGAGAATGGCTTTACAAATCAACCTTCTCAAATTTTATTCCAGTCTTTCTTGTGGCTATAATACCGTACAGTTTAGTTAAGGACTTTGAAACTATGCTCATTATGAAATTCACTTAATAAAAACTGTTTAATAAAATCAGGTTAATGCCTAACAGAATGCTGGTTATCTGAATATCGACTTCAATCATATTCAGCTCCATTACAACTCCACAAACAAAAAAAAAAGCCTCTCAAACTAAACCCAGGAACACTGATTCTAAATTCAGCAGTAATCATTTTAGACAATTACTTTATGAGGCTGCATCACTTCAAAGAATTGATTCATACTTGGACTTTGTTTCCTGAAAAATTGTATCAAAAGGGATTCATATCTTTGCCAGATTCCATTCTCATTAAATATATTCTGTAAATTCACCACTGCAACTTATCAGAGACAAAATGCTCATTGCACTGTAAAATAACAGTTCTTTTTCTTTTGAGAAATAGTTGGAGTTTAGGCAAACTGTTCGAGTAACAAACTCAACTAAATCCACATGTATAGTTCAGTACTTGAATGTACCTGTGTGAGAACTCTGTCCTCGCAAACAGCTTCTATTATTATTTGACCTGCTGGCAGGCGTTCCTAGAGAAACAAGGAGTTGGTGCGAAGAGCTTCTTCTTCACACCAGTGAAAATGCTAACTAAGGCTCTGTCTAGAAACTTTGGAAAAGAACACCTATTCCTGTGCTGCTAGTAATAAATTTCTCAGTAAAAAAATTGTTTCTAAAGAGAAACTAGGGCTGCTTTTTATTCATGCTTGTACTTTCAGAGTTAATTTGTGGTGGTTTGACCCTGGTTGGATTCCAGGTGCCCACTGAAGACACTCACTTCCCTTCCTCGGCTAGACTTGGAGGAGAAAAATATAAATTAAAGCTTGTAGGTCAAGATAAGGACAGGGAGAGCTCGCTCACCAATTAAGTAATGGGCAAAAAAATTTCTACAATTTCATAAGCAGCAATTTTGTAGTAACTATTTTTTCAGTTCTTTTAGAATAAACAAGAGACAGACTTTGAAAATGTTGTGCAACTAGGTGTCAGGTATTTACTAAACAAAGAACAGTGTAACTTCACCCATGCACACATTATTTAGTTTGCAATTCTGCCTTCAAATTTGTTTTCAAATCACTGGGAACAAGTATATTCCACTGAAGGTTTGTATGCATTACTTGCATTCATGTCAGAGACTGACAGAAATGTCGCAGGAGCAAGAAACTCTCCTATAAAGCATAATTGCCAATTCCCTGTCAATTCATTCTCATTACGTTCAAGTTCTTAACTACTAAGAAACAGCCTTCTCCTAACTCGGTCATTTATTTTACGGTAAAGAGTTGTTTGGGTATGTTTTGTTTTGGGGGTTTTTTTGGCATAAATAGTTGTGGTTTTTTTATTTACAAAAATTATCTACTGAATCTAAATAAGTTTACAGTCCACTGTTACCAGAAATCATAATGCACTTTGATATAAAACTGCAAGAGTTACTACAGCAAATGACTTATGTCCTCCTTTTCTTCAGAAAAGGCAACTGCCTTGAAGAGCACATCAGACATTTTTCAATATCTAATGAGCAACAGAGTTCAACCTGAAGAAAAGAATCTGAAGTGGTACAAGAAACCCATAAACTTTAGAAGTCCTGCATAAACCAAGTGTACTGACAACGGTTAATAAAGCCCCTTAACAAAACACATCTATTAGCAGGTTACATTTCTTCTTATTTGATCTTTGTGGAGCTTTGTAGCAGAAGCACCTACTGGCTATTGTCTTCTGCTGTTTCCAACTCTAGAATGCTAGATTTAAGGTAGCATATAATCTAAATCTGCATTTTCTACAGTCTAGATAATTTCACAGAGTTGTTTAGGTTGGTAGAGACCTCTGAGATACTTGAATCCAACCATTAACTCCACACTGCCAAGTCCATCATTAAAACATGTCCCTCAGTCCCACATCCACAAATCTTTTAAGTACCTCCAGGGATGGTCACTCAACCACTTCCCTGGGGCATTATGTTCCAATGTCAGACAACCCTTTCCACGAAGATATTTTTTCTAACATCCAATCCCCCCTGGTACAACTTGAATCCATTTCCTTTTGTCCTATTGCTTATTAGCTGGGAGAAGAGACTGACCCCCATCTTGCTACAACCTCCTTTCAGGTAGTTGTAGAGAGTGATTTAGCTGAACTTGATGCTTTGGCAGCAAAGTAGGTACTATTTGACAATTTAACTGTTTTTTGCAAGTGAATCACCATAGCTCAGGGAATCAACAGATGATGATGAATATAATTTTTTATGATAGCAATTACTCTTCATAAATTCAGAGGCAGAGAAGAAAGAAGGAAGGCAATGCGGATTTCATTGGGATACAGAGCACCCCTGAAATGGGAGCGGTTTGGGTGAGAGCATGGGAAATTGCTGGGAATGGCTGGCAATGTTCAAAAATCTTCCCAGGGCCTCAGATAATTTCACATGCCAATCTTTAGTTACATATATTATTCAGTCATTGCTTTTATGTTCTTTAAAGTGTGCAAAATATCCTCGGGAGAAGAATGGCTTGACTAGAAATGTGTACTTACACTAAAACAAGAAGAGGAAATACCAATTATTAATTACCTTGTCATATCTTCTTCCAGTTTGTCAAGCATACCCAAAGTGAAATTCATTGAAATGTTTCCTTAGAAAGGAAGGGAAGAGTAAACACTTTTAACAGAGCAAGATTTAACAAATTAGTTTTCCTGCATGCTCTTCAGTGTCTCTGGAGTTGCTACATCTCCTTTTGAAACAAGTTGATTTGAAAAAAAGGAAATTTTTGTACACATCAGTAAACATTACTAATACAGTGACAATCATAACTCCACTGACTACAAAACTACATCACTGTAATCTGAGATTAAAAAGTCTTCCTGAGCATACACACATAGAAGAACAGAATGGTTTGGGTTGGAAGGGACGTCAAGGGGTCCATCTAGTTCTAACCCCCCTACCATGAACGGGGACACCTTCCACTGCACCAGGTTGCTCAGGGCCCCATCTAAGCTGGCCTTGAACACTTCCAGGGATCAGGCATCCACAACATCTCTGAGCGATCGGTTCCAGTTTCTCATCACCCTCATAAGGAGGAATTTCTACCTTGTATCTCATCTAAATAGTCCCGCTTTCAGTTTAAAGCCATTACTCCTTATCCAATTACTACAGGCCATTGTAAAAAGTCACTCTCCAGTTCTCTTGTGGCCCATTTCAGGTAGTGGAAGGCTGCTATGAGGTCTCCCAGGAATCTTCTCCAGTCTGAACAGCCCCAACTTGTTCAGCCTATCCTCATAACGGAGGCACTTCAGCCCTCTGATCATGTTCATGGCCCTCCTCTGGACTTACTCCAGCAGGTATCCTTCTTATGTTGGGAGTCCCAGAGCCGGATGCAGCACTCCAGAGAGACACAGAGAGGGTAGAATCATCTCCCTCCATGTGCTGGTCACAATTCTTTTGATGCAGTTCATGATACAACTTCCTGGGCTGCAAGCCTCCAGTGCTGGCTCATGTTGAGCTTATTGTCAACAAACACCTTCAAATCATTCTCCTCAGGGCTGCTTTAGAACCATTTTTCTCCCAGCCTGTATTTGTGTTTGGGATTGCCCCAACTCACATGCAAGGACCTTGTACTTGGCCTTGTTGAACTTCATGAGGTTCCCACAGATCCATCTCTCCATCCTGTCAAGGGCCCTCTGGATGCATCCCTTCCCTCGAGCATGTCAACTGCACTGCACAGCTTGGTGTCATTGGCAAACTTGCTGAGGGTGCACTTAATTCCACTGTCCATGTCACTGACAAAGCTGTCAAACAATGTCAGTCCAATACTGACCCCTGAGGAGCCCACTCATCGCCCGTCTCCACTTGGACAACTCTTTGAGTGTGACCCTCCAGCCAATTTCTTATCCACCGAGTGGTCCATCCATCAAACCCATGCCTCTTCAATTTAGTGAAAAAGATGTCAATTGGGACAGTGTCAAATGCTTTGTAGACAGTCCAGGTAGATGATGTCCAAGCTCTTCCCTTACGCACCAAATCTGTAACCCTGTTGCAAAAGGCCATCAAATTTGTCAGGCATTATTTGCCCTTAATAAAGTCATGTCAGCTATCATCAATCATCTCCTTATATTCCGTATGCATTAGCATAGTTTCCAGGAGGATCTGCTTCATGATCTTGCTGGGCATAGAGGTGAGACTGACTGGCCTGTAGTTCCCTGGGTCTTCCTTTTTCCCTTTTTAAAAATGAGAGTTACCTTTCCCCCTTTTTCAGTCAGTGGAAACTTTGCTGGACTGCCATGACATCTCAAATATGATGGACAGTGGCTTAGCAACTTCCTCCACCAGATTCCTCAGGCCCCACAGATGCATCTCATCAGGTCTCATGGACTCATACACCTCCAGATGCCTTAGATGTTGTCAAACCTGACCTTCTCCTACAGCAGGCAGTTCTTCTTTATCCCAGTCCCTGTCTTTCCCTTCTGTGATTTGGGCAGGGTGCCTGGAGCATTTGCCAGTGAAGACTCAGGCAAAAAGTCATCAAGTACCTCAACCTTTTCCATATCTCAAGTAACCAGGTCTCTCATTTCCTTCTGGAGAGGGACCACATTTTCTCTCTTCCTTTGGTCACTGACCTACCTATAGAAGCTTTTCTTGTTGCCCCTGACATCCCGGGTGAGATTTAATTCTATCAGGGCTTTAGCTTTACTAACCTGATTCCTGACTGCTTGGACAGGTACTCTGTATTCCTCCCAGGCTACCTTTCCTTGCTTCCACCCTCTCCATGCTCGCTTTTTGTGTTTGAGTTTGTCCAGGAGCATCTTGTTCATCCATGCAGGCCTCCTGGTATTTCTGCCTGACTTCTTCTTTGTTGCAATACATTGCTCCTGAGCTTGGAGGAGGTCATCCTTGAGTATCAACCAGCTTTCTTGGGCCCCTCTTCCCTCCAAGGCTTTATCCCATGGTACTCTAACAAGTAGGTCTGTGAAGAAGCCCAAGTCTGCTCTACTGAAGTTCTAGATACTGAGCTTGCTGTCCTCCCTCCTTGCTGCCCTGAAACTCCACCATTTCATGGTCCCGGCAGCCCAGGCTGCCCTTAAGATTCACATTCCCTACCACTCCCTCCTTTTTAGGAAGAACAAGGTCCAGCACAGCACTTCTCCTCGCTGGCTCCTCTATTACTTGGAGAAGTTATCATCAACACAGTCCAGGAACCTCCTGGATTGTGTATGCCTGGTGGTGTTGTTCCTCCAGCAGTTATTGGGGTGGTTGCAGACCCCCATGAGGACCAGGGCTTGTGAATGCAAGGCTGCTCCAATCTGTCTATAGAGGACCTCATCTGCTTGGTCTTCCTGGTCAGGCAGCCTATAGGAGACTCCCACTACAATGTCACCCCAACAATAGTGTATCTCTAGTACAATGAACATGAGCTACTAATTTGCATCATATTATAGCATTGTGGTTTCTGACATCAGTGTCTCCTGTCAAGATGCATGAATCTTCCTGACTCTTTTTTAAATATGAGCCATTGTTCTTGTCATAGCAGATATATTCTTACCTGTAAAATTTGTGTCTCCAGAAGCAACAAAGCTATCAGTCATATCACCAAAAATTATCATTGCAAAAGGGAGGCTGCTTCCATGGGCTACTGCCAGCAGAGTGCCTAGTATCATTAATAATTTATCTGACCAGCTGGAGTATCGAAACTGTAAGTGAGAAGAGAAATTCATTCTAACTGTTGTATTAGAATGCTAACTCAATGCTATGTCTACAAAGTCAAGAAAGGAAAGAAAAAGCTATCAGTTGTACACCTGCTGTCAAAACCTACAACTTTATCTCTTTAGAAATATAGTTTACAAAACAGTTTAAATGTACAGAAATAAATTCTTTCTATATAAGCACTTTTATACTATAAACTCTCAAAACCAGAGAGATGTGCCATTTTAATGCATTAGTATCTGCACCTGGGTAAGAAAGGCCATAGGAAAACAAGGCATAAGAAATTTACCCATTTTATATTTGCCATTTAAAGTTCAAATTATAAGGAGTTTTAATGGCATTACGATAATTAAGGCAATAATTGCTTTTACTGTAAGTTCATTATTATGCAGTCAGAAAAACTGTTCCTAATGTACCAATTACAAAAATGTATTGAAATGTTAAATCCTCTTCCAATGAACTTAATACAGTTTGAGCTTATCTATTATTCTGTACTGTAAAATACTAAGTTTACTGATGCAAATTATAGTTGTATGATGTAACTGTACAAGTGCAAACTGATACAGCAAAGCAAAGAAATTGGGCATTGGCCAGCATCACACACTATAGTTTTATGTCTGTTATTTGCAGTATCATTGCTGTGTATTACATACACTAAACCGACAAAATATAAAATATTTCAGTATTACTAAAAGAGTGCCTAGGATTTACTTGATTATATATTAAAAGTTTGTCTTTTAAAAAACATACAGAAAATTTTAAAGAATCTGGAACCTTTTAGTATACAATTTTTAATTTTAATTTTCATCAGTGTCATGAAATTGCCCTTTTCTGCTGACTCAGGAGATTGAATAATGACTGATGGGGATAATTAGCGTGATTAGTACCTGACTTTGGTAATTTAGATGACAAGACCACACATAATTGTAGGTATATGGTCACCCTTTTCATTGTGTCAGAAGAAACAACTGAACATGGAAATTCCTATCTTTCACAAACAAATATCTGGTATAGGTGTGTTTAACATGATAAATTACTAATGGAAGACTCCGAAGAATCCTTATCAGTAACAAGACAGCTTCCTTAGTATAACTACATCCACAAAAAGAACTGCTTGATTTCTATACTATAGCCAATATTCTGTAGTATCAAAGTATTTGGGAGAGACAGCATCACATATGCAGGACACTAACATAATTGTAACCATTTTTGGCTACACTTTGAAATGTGTCTGTGCGTACACACACATACACACATATAGAGAATAAACCTTACCAGTGTAAATGGGCTGACCATCTTAGGTTTTTCTCCTTTCTTCTGCTTCTTCTTCCCCTTGCTAGAAAAAGGTGTGGTAGTTTTAGTGAATTTAAAAATGGACCGCATTTCACAGAAATTCTAATTCAATGTATTAATGCATTTCAATTACATTATAATTATGAAATAATTTTACAGCAAACAATTGTGCAAAATTAACATGATTTATTGAGCATTCTTGAGATGTTTGTATTTAAATCTTCAGCAATATAAGTAGCATCACCTCCTAACTTCTGTAAATTTAAGTAATGTTCTTCCCAGTTCACCCCTTCAAGCATGAAACAACACCAGTGGGGTTGGTGGTTCCACTATCTGGTGAGGGAAGTTGTGAACTGAAGCACTGTATAGCTTTCAAAATAGAAGAAAGGAAAACTTTTGTACATAGTGGATGGGGAATATATAAAATGTTCAAAGTATGTAAAATGTTGATTCACTTGCATACTAAAAATATTAACATGATTTTTAGCAGATGACATAAATATATCCAAGCCATTCCAACATAATTTATGTCATATTTTATAATTGTTTTTTCAATAAGCTCTAGTCAATACTGTTGACACTTAGTCCTTTAAAGGAAAAAATAAATAGTCCTTTTGGATGAAATAAATGTGCCAATCATTGCTATTCTTACTGTTATAAAGTTTTCTCTTACTAGGTTTTCCTAACAAAATAAAGTAAAATAAGATTTAAAATATGAAGTTCAATAAAATATAAACCAAATAAATGGAGTCTAATAAGCTTCAATACAGAATGTTTACAATATTTAAGAATACTTACTGTTTGTCTTCAAATTCCTGACTCTGGCTGGATGCAGCCATCTCATGACTGTTTCCATCTGCAGTATACTTCTTTTCATCTTCAGAATGCATTTTAAATTTATTGAAGATATTTTCCTGTAAAATAATATTTGACTGAGAAATACACGATCTTAAACCAAAGACAGTAAACTCAACAACCATTTGTTTGAAAGAAAAATATGGATACTTATTACAATCAGTAAAGTTATTAACATCTTGTATTGCAATTGAATATTCATAATGCACTAGTATAAGCATATTGAAAAAAGTCCAGATGTTTGGAGTTTCCTTACAAAAATCTATATTCTCTATTTGTATCCATTTGATAACTCATAAGTCATTCATTTAATCTCATTTGAATGACATAAGAATAATATTTTCTGCAATTCAGCACAGATATACAAAATAAATAAATTAAATATTTATTTAAAAGAATATGCAGTTAATTGGATTTGCCCCAGTTGTAGTTATCAGTGAATTTATAAAATACCTCTGATTTTAAAAAAAACCCCCAAACTACCGACCTACCGTGAAAGGCTGTTCCCGGTTTGTGTCCAGTCCTCTGAAAAATTATTCTAACATGAGCAGAATTAATATAGTTAAGGACATGCAGCATGATTGGACTTTGCTTCTCTTATGTAAGACAGAGATAACAAATAGCTTTCTCTTGGATTTTTTCCCACTCTAATTGCCTCGCCTATTTTGGATAATACAGTGTATGCACTTTGGACTGTACTGCCCTTTTCCAAAAGGGAATAATACTAGTCCTTGAACACACGCATATTTCATTGCCACCTGGGAAAACAAGCCCGAATACTTTATTCTTCCACCATAAAAAGTTCCCTGTTATAGGTACTGTCATTTTAATTATGCCCCTTAAAACTCAGAATTCCTCTTTACCTTATTAGAGATGCTGCTGAATGCTCAAAGTAACTGTTGCACTTAAGGATGAATCCATTCTTGAATACACAGTGAGGATGAAACCAGGTGACACCAAAGCATTGTTTTAATCTTTTGCTTCCATTCCCGTCTCCTAAGTCTAATCCAGGTAATCATTACCCATCTAGCAGGAAAGAAAACAGGGTTTTACTATAGTGCAAATAGTTTCTCATTCAAGTAACTGCAGAACAGCAAGATGAGTTTCAGACTCGGCTTAGAAATGTTTTGGAAATAGCTCTGGTCAGCAGAAATTTGCCTAATTAGTATTCTTCTGATTTTTGAATGTATGTTCATGTTCTAAACTGTTTGAAATCAGCCATTTGTTTTATTGTGGAATGTATTGTTTTTATCAGCATCTATAGGCACCACTTCAATGAAAATAACAAATATTTTAAACATTTAAAATAAATTTATTGCACTTCTTAACACTTATTTCAATGCATGTATTAAAGTAGACATGTTCAACACTTTTACAGAAGTAAAATTTACGAGAAATCAAATAAAAATACTTGTCCTAGAAGACAAGTAGGTTTATACAAATTTCTCTGTAGGTCTCCTATTACTTTACTCACACAAAACTTACTTAATCTGATAAATACCCAGAAGAAATTATTTTTGCTCTTTTTTGTCATTAATGCCTGTAATCTCAAAATGTTGTTGAAACAGTATTTTTAGAATGTTTTGGAATAGAGATAGTCTTATCAGATTGAGGATTACTTTAGAAAGGGTAGTTTTGCATTGCCAGTCAAGCAGAATATAAGGGATTAATAAGTATAAATATTACCTGTTTATGAAAAGTCATTGTGATATATTTGTATAGAAGTCTATCCATAGCAGTTAATGGGAAACAGTGGGTTTTAACTGGTGTGCCTAAATGCTTTCCTGCACTTGATCTTAAGGGACTGGTCCCATTATTTCAGTGGGAATCAAAAAAACTAAAATGAGAAACTTTAAAGAAAAGTCAATCGATCTAAAAAAAAAAAAAAGAATTGTATATGCAGTTCTTTCACAACTGTTTTACCTTAAAGCAAAAATAGACAGAGCAGTATGAGATCTGTCAGAATGTTCTGTTATCTCATTGCAATGTCTCAATGCTATGGCAGTGCAATCACGATAAGAAACGGAAACAGAAATAAAACAGATGAGCAGTTTTTTACCAGAGTTTCTGTTGCCTGCATACAGTAATGCAAAGAAAATGAAAGACATCTGGTTTTATAACACTAGGAGCTGAAGCAACTAAACTGATATTAAAAAGTGGGAAAACTGGGAGAGTACAGTATTTTACATCTACTTAGTAAGATACAATATTCTATAATTTCTTTATAGCTTCTGTTCTTTGTTCAGTCACATAGCTCCACAATTGCAGAGAATTTGAAATCAGAGAAGATCACTAAATCTTTCTTCTAATCTCTTGTATCTTGTTTAAAACCAATAATTTGGGCGAGAATATATAATTTCAGCCTGAAGAGATTAAATCTGTAAAATAAACCAACAACAGAAGAATCTGTGGCATCACCACTGCACATTACCTGAGTATAAAAAAAATCATGTAGGTGAACATAGTAGCTGATTTACAACCAAAGATGTACGAAACCATCTAGAAACAATGCAGGTGCCAGTCAATCTAATTCGAGGATAAATACTTTCTCATCCAAAGTCTAGCGACCGGTTTTGCCCTAAATACATTAGCAGCATTCATAAACCCAGTGTTTGAAAAATACTGACTTCCCTCAGATCAGTTATTTGGTTAAATCAACAGTTTACCCTTGATTTTTGCCAATCTTTGATGTTATCAAGGGGGAATTTTTAGTTTTATAGGCTGAAGACTTGAAGAATGAAATCTTGTATAGACATTGTCTGTATCAAGTAAATATTGACTAGATGCTAAGCAAAGATGTCTTGAAAGCAGTGTCCTGATCATTCAAAAGTTCATGAAGAAAGAAAATGTTTCTTTTTTTCCGCTTCTACTTAGTAGTCACAACATTTCTCACAGAAGAGGGATTTAAACAGAGATGACCAATCTATGACGTTTGAGCTATTTAAGGATCATAAACAATTCAAAATTCCTTCCCAAACCAGTTTGTTATACTACGATTAGAAGAAGCAGAGATCTGGTGATGTGGGAACTGTTGGACAATTGAAATCCCTTGCTGCAGAAGCAAGTAAAAAATGGCTGGTAAGTTTCATCGACCTGGACTGTCTGAAGCTCTGCCTCATGTCCATCTCAGCCTTATCCAACAGTGGATCAGTGGGATTGGATGAAGATAATGACAACTGCAGCTCGAAGAGCTCCCTCTATTGAGTTATGGGGTAAATGTTTTAAGAGATTTTAGCCAGTTGAAAGTTCTGTAAAGTGACTCATCTGATCAGATGAATTTGCCTCGTCTAAAGCAAAGCCTGCACAAGAGGAAAACTTCTAATTTTACTTTAAAAATTGCAAGTGGGCATAAGCTTGTTACATCTATTGGCTAACTGCTTCTACGCTCCATTTCCCTTCACAGACATTGTTGAGTTGAAGATAGAACAGTATCTCTTGGGTATTATTATTTCTGTGAAGCTCTGCATCATCAGATATATTTTCTATGTGAAAATACTTATACATATTTATAAGGTTTACCCAATCCCCTCTTTATTAAGATAATATCCAATTTCCCTGACATAGTTTTATTGTTCCTGCATTATATTCACACATCTTTTTTAGAATTTTAAGCATTAATATTTCTTACATGTTTGAAAGATGACCATAGGTCCCTTGAAATATTCTGTCAGCATTAGTTCTGTAGACTGAAGCACAGTTAATTTCCTTCTCTTACACGTTATAAATGCATGGTTTGAATAATCTCTCTTGGGCACTCTAGTAAAATCAGAGATTGTACTGGTACAATAAACTAAATCTTAAATCCTTTGAGTCATTGCTCTTACAGACCATTCATCAGACTTTTTAGTGTAACTCTGTTACTTAAGTCGTATTTTGCACGATCATAAAATAATTTTTGGACTGCAGTAAAGCTAAAGATATACGGATCATCCTGTACTGTACTCACTATTAATTATTTCAGATTGTTTCCATGTATTTAGTTATCTAAATTTACTTACCCAACCCCCTTCTTGTGTCAATATGTCTTAATATTTTATTAACAAACTGATCACAAGACAGTTTCTAAAACTGCAGGAAAAGGCATTTGAAAAATAAGGCTTTCATGTTTTGTGGTGAAGTTTCAACTACTTATGCTTCTACAAAATAATTTGTGTTCAGAGAATCGCATCCCAGAAATCACATATTGTATCTATGCATTTTTTTATCTGATGCAGGCCAGCATATCACAAATTGACACGTGATATTGGAACTACTGACAGAGAAACTTTAATCTAACTTTGATATCAGAGATAAAACATTCTGAAACGATGGCATGATGCCTTCAAAATTTTCTAAGCAATATCAAGAAAAACTAACCTTTTTTAACATACTTATCAATAGAAATAGCAAACAAGACAAGAAACTGAAGCAAATACTTCAACGTCTGCATATACTGTGGCCAAAGAAAATCACACAAACTACTTTTTTTGTCTATTCACTTTAAAGATGGTGAGCTGGATTTTCCAGTAAGTGCCAGGTAGGCAAAATGCTGGAAAGGATTGCAGGAATTCTGTAATGATTCCTCAATGACGTTTAACCCTAGCATAGATCAGAACACCTGTGAAAAACCTCTGATTTGTGGTATTAGGAGAACTCCTGTTCTATTTTAGCTGCCTCTTTCCTGTCAATCAGGGCTGCAAAAGAATAGTACTCCATAAAGGAATTTTGCCAACTTGGCTATCATTCTATCAATGAGAATTGTCCTATATGAAGGGAATTATTATGCTGTCATAAACTGACAATTTTGTGTTCCTTTAACTATGCTGTATGCTCAGCTACAAGATAATGTCTATTGTAGCTGCTGGACGTTTTATTTTTCCTGGACAAAGCATGAGAACAAATCAAGTTAATGTAAGTATCAAGCTTCTGTTTGTGTTTAAAAAGAAAGTCTATTCTGAAAAGCATGTTTTAAAATTACAAGACTTCACTCTTGTTGTCTGTGATTTGATTTGGAGTTAATTGTTTATTCTCATAAGGACGACTACCACAAACTAAAGTAATGTCACTAGATTCCTATTACTAATGGGCCAGTTTTCAGCTTTACAAACTCAGTCTTGTTTCAGAAAACATAATCTTTACTTGCTGAATAGTTGCATTTCAAGTTATATTATTACTACAGCTATAACAGAAAAATGCATTTAAAGAAATACAGTACAGAACATTAGGGATTTAAAAATGTTCAGGACTTTATTTCACAAATGAAAACTGATGGGAAAAAATAAACAAAATTAGTTTTTGTGCAGGTGGAAAAAATTTTACCCACTCAAATCTGAATAAAACATATATTACTACAACACGTCCAATTTTTGTCCATATAACTTTTCTAGGCAAGGATATGCCTGGTAACATTGTAACAGTACAAGTAATCCTTCCCTTGCTGAGTGCCTTTGATTGGACGGCCACGTTTTGCCACACACAAAGAGCCCTTTGTAAACTGAATACGCACAGCTTAAAAGTACTCAGCAGTTACTGATTAGTTACCATACATTACCGTTTTTTGATTACTTGAACTAATGAAATATTAAACTGAGTGTCGCTATGTTCAGTGCCCTGAATCGAGAAACAGAAAAAGTCTTTGTTGGTCAAGAACCCTTCAGTGAGGTGGAGCTGGTTTCTACAGCCCCTGGAATGGATCTTCATTGGGACTGAATTGCTGTCTTCCAAATCCCTGCTTTTCCCTTAGGATTTTATTTATTTTCATGATGATGTTTCTTTCTCTTGAATCCTTAAACTGCTGCTTAACTCCGTTTTAAATCTTACCTCTGTCTGCAACCTTTCTTACCTTGCAGAAGCCGATTTTATCAACTTCTTTGCAGGTCTTTCTCCAAATTAAGCAGATTCCTCAAAAGTCTGAAAGATGGTTACACCGCTGTGTCTTGGATCACAGACAGCTGAAAGCCTGAGAAAGAATGAAAGGAGTTTACAAACTCAAGTCACTACATAAGAAATATATAACAGCATTAAAATTATATTCTATACAGAAATCAAAGCTATTGAATTATTCCCTTGTCTAATACTATTCAAAGCCACATTTTATAAATACTTGCATTCTATTCCATACTATTTGTGAAATTTCTAGATTACACAGGAAATTATGAGACTTAAAAACCTCTCAATCAGCTTCTTCCTAGTAATAATGATTCCAAATTTTTATTTATTTCTACACCTATAGTTCATTATATGTGGAAGATATATAATGTCAAAATGCCACCCTGTCTGCCCTCCTTCCTTCAGATCACATCAATTATTACATATTACATTCTTGACAGGTGTTTGAATTCTGTACCTCCACAGTTAGTTTCCAAAAGCAAAGACGGAGAACTTCAGACTATCTGAACTACTTGAAGGGTTTTTGGATATCTAACATGAATTGTACTTGAGATAAGTTAGACCCGTTACCCCTTCCGTATCCACAACAAATAGGAAGAACTTCTTCCAATTCACTTGGCAGTACTTTCAAAATTTTAATGCTGCTTTCACAAGTGTTGTTTGTCCTCTCGCAACAAAAAAACCCAACAAAAACAAAACCCCAAATCAAAAAACCAAAACCAAAAACAACTACCAAAAAACCCAGTTCCTATAACCCTTCTAGGCAGAATTGGTGCAATTGACATTACTATCCTCTGGACCAAAACTGTTTCACAGCTTTGGTTTTTTTTTAGTAAAGCAGCCCCAAACTGAGGGTTATTTCAATAACAGGCAAATATTTTTAGTTTCTGTAAGTAATTTGACTTCCATTTTCTGTAGCAGTGTGGAAGTACACTTATTTATTTTATTTAATCTTATACACTGGACTCTGTTACTGTGGTGAAATGACCAAAAATGATCACTTCTTTCAGTTCATCTCATAAGACATTGATTATGGTACTGTGACCATGTTCTGCATGTTAGTCTTTAACCACAGCCAAATTACTCTGTTCCTTTTTGATGTTTAGTGTAAAACAAATGATTGCGCACTCAAAGGTAAATGTCTTTCTACAGGCACTTGGATACAGTGCAGACAAATGTTCACAAGCTCCAAACCTTTCAAACAGCCATAACCACAGACAATAGGAGTAATGCTCCCTCATATAACTTCTGCTTCCAGAAACATCCGCCACATGCCACACCTCTACCTTACATGTCAACACCAATGATCCCTGACAACAGTCTGAGAAGACTCACCAGGAAGATTCCAGTTATGATATAAAGATATGTCTGCATGTGATAATTTTGCAAGAAACACTTCTAAAGAGCTTGGAGGAAGTAACTCTCTCACCATGAAGGACTTAGCAGTTTGAAAATCGGATTTCACTATTTTGTGGCCGGCTACATTGCAGCTACAGTTACTGAAAAAGCAATTACCTGCAGCCATTCTAGTGACTCAGACTAGATGCTCTAATGTCTCATTAATCTATCTGCATCTTCTCTTAACTCCCCATTTCCATAATTCCATAAAGGATCTTTAATCTTAGTTTCTATAAATTCATCATAAGATTATTAAAATGTATTTTGATTGCAACCAAGTTTATTGCTCTACCCCAGACATTATCCTTGTTAAGGGAAAAACAACCTTTTCCCATACACTTCTCACTGAAACTTGAATTTATTAGACCTTTGCCTTGCAAAAGCAAGATTTCAGGGTGTTTTTCTTGTTTATTTCTTACTGATTTCTCAGTATAAACTCTGTGTAAAAGTGACATAACATATCAAAGAGTAATGCAATCAATGAAATTTAGGAAGTGCTAATCATGGTCAAACTCATATGAGTAATATTAGTAAATTGAGACCGTCCTGCCAAAAACAGCAGAAAGCACCCATACAAGATATTTAACTAATCAGCAAACCTCAGAGGTCTTCCTCAATGTTCCTCCCCTTCCCTGTGTGGACAGTGAAATCACAACATGATTTCCTACTTCCTAGACAGAATGGGAGATAAAGGTTGCAGGTCAGAGCCAGAAGGACTGTCAGGTAGCTCCCCAAAAATTTGATATTCATGGGCACCCTTGAACCACAAGGCTTTGGACAGTATTCCAGCACCATGCAATGATAATTGAAGCAACAAAGTGATCTCTGGTCATATTCCAACCTCCTCACCCTTAGCACTCTAGACATCCTCCTTTCTGACTCAGCCCTGTGTCACGACCTCTGTACAGTTTACATTCTGCTTGCATTCAGTGACACGTGACCCTGTGTGAGTGCCACGATACTAAATGTAATTCCTTGATTTCTTTTTATAGTCAACAATAAATCATGAATGATTAACAGCTCACCCTGACTGCATAAGGTGTTCAGAGCAGTCCTGCTTCCATATCACCATTCACTGAGAGTAAATGAGTTTGTTAGTATGGAAAATGTTAAAAGAAGCATCTCATTTGAGCACCTAGTCAAACTGAGATACCTCCTATTGTAAGAAGAAGTCTACTCTTCTTGTATTCATTGTCCGCACCTGGCACAGAAGGAATGCTGTTCCAGTAGAAATTAGAGAACCTAATGACAATACCCTAGGGATCCAAAGATTCCCTGTGGTCAAGGTACGCTTATTAAATGCTACAGAGATTCTTCAATGGGAGCATCCTCTGGGGTCCTTTGAACAGTCAGCACTACGAAGCAGAACTAAATTTAGAAAATTCATCTTTTTTAAACTACCTCTGGTGAGTATCTATGGGACTTGGCATGCAAACAAAGCCTTTTATCTAACGAACAGAGGAAAAGAGCTGGCAGTGACTCCATGTCATAAACCATTTGCAGAAGACATAGGATTTTTTGTGGTGTCTGAGGACAGATACATTGCTAAATTATCCCACATCCTAAAGAAGACAGATGATTTCTGCAGTGATCACACATGGCTGACAATCAGTTCATGAAGACATCCACTGAATTGAAAGTTATAAGCAGGTATGACCAGAACCAGGCCAAGTCCTATAATGAAACTGATTCCATGGTATGGTGCCCATGAGAGAGGAGAATGTATCTGCCTAGGTTATTTATGGAACACCTTGGCAACACATTAGCAAAGAAAGATGCGTATTACTGTATGTGACAGGACCAAAAGAATTTTTCACACATCAACTGGATAATCTAATGTGTATATGAAATTGTATGTTTACAAGAACAAAAATTATTGAAATATGGTACTTCATTTTGTTCCAAATATATATGTGACAAAATCTCTTTCTGAATACTGGTGCAGTGCATTGTTTCACAGGACAGACTTACCACATACTGTCCTAATAGATGTTCACCTCTGTTCATATTCTGAGAAAATGGAACTATTCAAGAGTGGTAGGTCTCTCAGGGAAAGCACGTGTACATGTTTCCTTAAGGGCTAAAAATGAAGTTATGTCTAACTCATCATGAGTGCATGGTCTTTTCATGCACTGGGGGTTGGATTGTGTTATCACACTTAATTTGTTACAGAGTTCACCTTGTTCCATTAAATCTGGCACCAGAACTGACAATTTTTTCTGTTTCCCAGGAGGGTGAACTCGGGCAGGCAGAATAATGTTTACCCCAAGATTTCATAGTAAGATGTTCCCCATAAACATTTTAACCCCAAGAACAGTAAAAGTTATCTTGTTTCTTTTTATGTGCCACCACTATGGTAGTCATCAAAACATCCTTTGTGCTACCACAATATTCATAGTAGTGGCTATTCTGATAATGGTAAACTAAGTAAACTGATCTCCTCCCAACAGAACACATGGATACAGATAAGGACTCGATTGTCAAGCCATATCAGATGACTGATACATAAGTTAGTGTTAAACCATGATACAAAATAGAGGAAAAGAATAATTACATTGTTCACCTCTGAAAATCCTCTTCTTCTTCATATATATTTAGATGAATACATGGAGAAAGAGGGGTGAACAACAGAAAAGGAGAAATATACATTTCCTATATCAGCAAAATATGAGTGGAAATAAGGGCAAATGTTAACAAAATGTTACCTTTGTTGTGCATCAATTTTGATCGACCTGATAATAAAAACATTCAGTCTTTTGTCCCTCTTTGGATCTGGGTGTATAATACTAGTCTAATGGTGTTTAAAAGTAGATTTATAGTTTCTGATTGCAAGGTTCACCTTATCGTTTCTACAGTGCACCATTTACTACCTTGAAGACACACCCTGAAAGCTATATTGTACAGATGGATTTCTGCACACTCAGAAAGCCCTTTCACTTCAATACCAGTCGCCCAGAACACAGCTGTCAACTATGCATACAAGGATAAAAGGGAAACTCAGACCACAAGTATACTGAAAATTCATGTAAAGTGACAACAAAATAGGCCTTTTTGATCCAGTGATGCAGTTAAAACCAAAACAGTGGTGAAAAAATAATGCACCCTGCAGTTTACTGCTTGGGTTGTGCTGCTCCTAAAACATGGACGATTATTATACCAATAGAAGCCGACCTGCTGCAGAGCGAGCAAGAGTATTTGCTTAAAACTCGAGGCCACTGAATTCAGAAACTCTTAAAATGGGGCTTTTGGGACTAAAGGATTAGCTTTCCTTAATTAGTAAATATTGCACAGCCTCAGAATGGAGTACAATTATCAGCTACATTGCAGCAACAATTTCCTGTAAGAAATTTAGTAGGTAGATGTCTCAGAACAGTTATCTGAGCAATGACTGGAGAGTTGGCTAGCAGGTTATTCTACCTAGAATGCTATGAGATTGTAAAATAATGTGAATCCTCGGAAAACTGTTGGTATTGGCATCTGGGAATGCATCTGATCAAACAGAACCACTGGCTTTCAAGTAGCGGTGGTACAAGAGTTAAGTCAGCAAGAGTAATTATGGGACATGTGAAACAAGCACAGCTACAACGGGAAGAGCTGCAAATTCAGCTTCAGCAGGTATAGACAAGGAAAATGGACAAGGTAATGAAGGTAAGAAAGAATACAAGGAAATCCCAGTCCTGTGGATCTGATAAAAGGTCCACATCGTGCAGACATTACAGACTGTAATTTTCAGAAATACAGTCTTAAATGACCCACAGCCTCCATTTAAAATAAAGATAAAAAGAAACAGAAAAGAGAAATCAGTCTTCAGTGTGGGTTTAGCTCTTCATGTAAAAAGAGGTAGTAATGGTAATTGCAAAATATCCTTGGACAACATGATAAAAACTTCCTTTAGAGGACACCAATGAAACTGCAGGAAGGAAACAAGGTAAAATTTGAGAAAAAGAGGCAAGGATTTGAGAAAATGAGATAGAATACATAAATTCCTTGGTGACTCATTTTGTCAAGCTAATGAAAAATCATGAAGAGATATGAAAACTTCAGAAAATAATAGGTCCCTCTCAGCGAAGCCCTCAGACATCATCTCTTCCTCTAAACTATAAAGACTAGGGACACTGCTGTCTACGTGCCCCTGGTCTAGTGGTAAAATTACAGTATAACCAATGGAAATGGCCAATAACAATATTAGTACTGGGTGGTCAAGGGAAGAACATTAACTACCACAAGTGCCATGATGTTAATTGATACTGTAGTGTCAATAACCACTCTTCAACAAATATTTGTTCCAGCTATAACCCACGAAAGAGGGAAAATGATGAAACTTATTACATTATATGCATGAAAGGATGTGCAAGTACCTATATTAAGATCTCTGCCTGAAGTTAAATATCTGCCAAGTTCAGGAGTCTCCTTCTCCTGTTCCTTCAGGAGTGGGAGGATCCCTTTTAGGAACACCAGGAAATTATTGGCACAGCCTTGTTGAAACAAAATGGGTTAGCTGCAGATTTTGCTACGGATGTTTGTGAAATTGAGCCTGACCAGTGGGAGGTGAGGGTGGAGTGATTCCTGTAAGTCATCGATGCTTTGTTATTAAGAATCCTGAGGAAGTTAAAACAGTGGATATTTGGGTAACAGAATTTCCTCAAGTTTTGTATGTCTGTAAGTCAAAATGTGAAAAAATAGAAATTGTGTTTTAATAGCAGAGGAAGGACTCCAATCCACCATCAACAGGTTTACTGGAAAGCAAGATCTTAGTACAGAGACCTATTATTTTAACATCCCGTATCTCCAGGGTTAAAAGCAATGGAAAAAAGCTAAAAGTGAGTTTTTAACACTTAAATAAGGTAGCCATCTCTCATGTTGGTTGTATGCCTGAAATTCATTTAACACTAAGCAGAATATTTGACTGTTATTTTGTTACTGATTTAGCCAGTGCTTTCTTTACAATTCCACTAATAGAGCAGAGATGGTAACAACAAACATTTACCTGTGAGAGAAAGCAATGCTGTTTTATCCACGTACCTCAAGACTTTCAGATCAAACATATCACATATGCATGAAATTACCATCCAAATGTGTTATGTCATACCATACATGAATGATGTGTCAGTACACGGAAAAACTGAAAGTTTGGGAATACACTCAAGAAGTAGTCAGCATTACTTAAAACATAGGCTTCAAAGCTAATCGTGACAAAACTCAGATACAATCTAAAGTGAAATATTCAGTAGTAGTTTTAGGTCAAAGGAATGGTGATGCTGGCATGAAGAAAGGGTAGAACTGACTACGAGAGTCCTTGCATGTAAAAATCTTATTAGTTTCACTTTTGGAGCTGCTTACATTTTCATGAGAATCATATTTGCAGAAATGAGTAAACCACTAATCAAATCAGTGAAGAAATCTCACAAACAAGAATGGAAAGAAAAAAAAGGAAGTAAAACTGCACTAGTTCAAACGCTGGCCTTTAGATGCCCTTTACTGGAAGCTGTTTTCATGTTCAGCTGGCCACTACCGATACTACACAGTACTGTTTAAAGAACACAGAAATAAAATGCTTTTGCTTTTAGATTCTTAAGACTTGTGTGAAAAAACTCTATTTTGTATTAAGACCAGGTTTAGCATTAGTATAGGCAATTAGCTTTGGGTATACATCACTAGAGGCTGTTTTGCAGTAGTACATATCACACATACTCCACTAAAGTACATAATGGTGGAAAAGCACAAACTGGACACGCATCAAACCTAGGCTAGATGGATACACACAAGCTTTTATAAAAAAGATCTTTCTGTAGAATAAGGCAAGACTTTATCACTGGTTCTATAGGGCTTTTAACCACTGGAACAGAACAGAAGTGCACTTTACCTGTTTATGTGTCTCTCACCAGATAAAAGCTCCGTTACTGACTTCGTGCCACAGGTTATTCAGTGTGGTTCACAAATGGCTCCAGTTTTTATCAAAAGGATGGAAAATCTTCTATTAGATATGCTGAGGAAAATAAAAAGAGCTGTCTGCCTTCACTCTGCAAGCAAAAGAACCACAAGCTCCGCTAATGATGTTAAAAGAGAAACCCAAAGGAAATGACCTAGCTTCGTACTTAGTTTCAGACCAGATACATCAAGCTTTAACTATTTGGCTACCAAAGTAGAATAAAAATTGCCTACAAACACAGAATGGAAACCTGGTAGCCTCTCAATCATGGAAAGGAAATCCTGAGCATAGGTTAAAAAAAGGAGAGAGAAAAAAACTGCAGGTCATGTAAAAGCCTCCCAAAAGGAAACACACAGAGGCAGCAATAACTGAATAGTCAAGCACATACCCTTGCCAAGGTTGTGGTGGTCCCAGTAGACTTGACATTTGAAGAAACACCCAGCTTGCAAACAAACCAAAGAAAATCATACAAAGTAAGATATAAAAAGATAGTGCAACTTTACAACATGGAAATGAGGAAATTGAGGGGCGATTACTATAGAAGCTGGTAGACAGGTGAAGCATAGAGAGCATAATGTGGCCAGGTAAAAACCACTTGTACATAACGAGCACTATGCACACTTTAAGTAAATTTGTTTCAATAGGTGCATGAGCAAGATCACGTAGGGGGTGCTTGAACACAAAAGGGAGTATTAGAAGGTAGCTAGTTGGCCAAACATGAAGACAGATGGGTACATGATTCCTTCGTTTGTGCTGTGGTGAATACCCCTACTAGGAGAAAAATAAAATTAAAACATTAGAGAATTCACAGACCATTGTTGCCATGGTTTAATTCCAGATGGCAACTAAATACCACACAGCCACTTGCTCGCTCACTCTCTGCCCAGTGTGATGGGGAGCAGAACTGGAAAAAAGTAAAAACTGGTGGGTCAATGTAGGAAGAATTTAATAACTGAAGCAAAGTAAAATATAACAACAACTACAACAACAACAATAATAATAGTAGAACTAATAATGAAAGAGAGAGAGAGGGAGATAAAACCCAGGAGAAATAAATGATGCGCAATACAGTTGTTCACCACTCACGGACCGATACTCAGCCCATCCCTGAGCTGTGATTGGCTCCTCCCAACCAACTCCCTCACTTTATATGACGTTCTATGGTATGAAATATCCCTTTGCTTACCTCGGGGCATCTGTCCTGACTGTGCTCCCTCTGCCCCCAGCTTCTTCTGCTCTTCACTGGCAGAGCATGAGACACCAAGAAGTCCTTGACTTAGGGTAAGCACTACTTAGCAACAGCCAAAACATCAGTGAGCATCAGAAGAAAATGAACTCTATCCCAGACAAACCCAGGACAATGGGCTTGGATACAAACAGACTACACTAGAATTGGCTCAGTCCCATCTTAGTCCTGCATACCATGCAAAGTGGGAGTAAGTATGGTTTCCTAACTCTAGACCCACTGACAAAGTGGGTTGAGATAGTTCAGTAAAGAAAGCTATAGCCAAGTGTGCCACCATGCAGGCATTTATCATTGTATTTTCCAGATGCAATTTAAACCAATAAATTTATTTGAGACAAGGAACATATATTCCAGGGCAAATCATCAAGGAATTATATGGAAGCCTGTGAAGAAAAGAAAGGTACCACGTTGCTGTGAACTTGCAGTTCAAGGTAGATTGAACGGCCCAATGAGACGAAAAAAATAGCACTAAGACAAAAGGTGAAAAATTACAGAAAGGTTTGGGATATTGCATCATCTTGTCATTGTAATGATCTGTGAGCCACAGCTTCTCCCAAGTTCATGTGATTTAGAGAGATCCTATGCCTGGGAGAAAAAAAGTCCACCTAATGTTTTAACTGAAGAATGTCTACTGACCCTATCTAAACACACAGAAAGAGATTAACGTTGCTATAGCAACTCAGATGGGAAGGAGTGCTCAGTGCACAAATAAACAAACAAGAACAAACCACTACTTTACAGAATGGCAAGGAGGATGGAAAGTAATGTTGCATATTTTCCACAGAAGTTTACAGTCTAAACTGTAAATGGGATGGACTAGCTCCAAATATAAACAAAGCAGGATCTTATGTATATTGAGAAAAACTCATAGATGGAAAATAGCCTAATTAGTTCCAGCTTTGATTTTAATTATGACAAGGTAAATAACCTAAAAAAAGCAAGAATGTTATGTTATAAATGTTGTTATTAAAGTTTAAGAGTACATAAGGGAAGTCTCACCAGAGTTGTTGCCAGCAGGAAGGCTTTTGAAAGAAGCAGCATAAATTAATTATTAGGTTTTGTCTGAGTGAAGTTTGTCTGTTTTTATTTTTATTATAAATTATGTTAGGTTCAAAATTGTGAATATTTCCTTGCAACAAGGGAAGTAGTAAGCACCCTTCTCTTTGCTGAGAGTAGTAAGCACCCTTCTCTACACCCTACCTGTAGTGACAATAGAAAACTCTTTTGTACCAAAGATAATGAAAACATTAGATACGTGTCTCCATTACTTTAAAATTGTGGGAAACAAATGTGAAGGCTAAACAACAGCATCTGTGTTCCATTATGCCAAAACAAATCTTGAGATTCTAACGAATGTCTCTGATTTTAAAGGAATGTATTATAGTGGCTTGAAGCAGGGTACAAATTTAACTTGCATATATTATTTGTATTTACTTGGCTAAAAAACGAAGTAATGCACAACAATTGTGATGGAACCTGGACAACCTCAGCAACTGAAATATGAGTGGAAAACACCAGAGATGGTTAAACAAAGTGTAAAAACCAGAAGTGAAGTAGAAACCAAAATTAGAAAAAAAAAGAGGTCAAACGTTTATTTCACAGGGTTTTGTTCTTGTTGTGGTTAACTCTTTTAACCAAAGATTCCAGTTGAGAGACAATTAAAAATTTTGGGTGCACAAATACTACACAGTAGCAACAAATTAATAGAGTGCATGTTGCTGTTAACAAAGTATTTACTCCAGCTTTTCTAAGGCAGAACAGATACACTACTTTTACTAAAGGATCATTGTAACATTGACCCAGAAATAGATTTCATGTGACTGAGTACAACAAACCAAGAGTGCTTATGGATACCATTTTAGAGTGAGTACAAATTGTGACTGGAATTTTGAACACCATTTATGTAGAAACTTTGACTTGTGAGTTATCAAAACTGGAGCATATTATATGCAACATTCAAACCCCACAAAATAAAAATACATATAAAAAATATTTTAATATTATTTACCTGAGATGTAACAATGTCACGTGGGAATAAAAATATGGATAGAAGTAGAAAAATAATAGTTTTAGAGAAAGAAAAGCACTGGAAGTAGAAAGTGCTATTAACATTGTTAAAGGACTAAAAATAATAGATTATTTAAACAGTAATCACCAACACACAAGTTACAGGGCAATCACAGTGTAGGATGGCCAAAGCATCAACTACTGAAATGATATAGAGCTGTAATTTTAGGAGAAATGAAGGCCAAGATGCTATACTGAAGAATGCATAGAGATGATTGTAAAACAGCACATGCACAACCCGCATTGCTATTGCCTGAAGAGATGTATCAGTCACTGCATGGAACGTAAGGGGCATTACTGATGAGGTATTAACAGACTCAGGAAGGCATGGTAAAAAACGGGGTTATAGTCACTGAGTCCTGTCCCACAGGAATGCAGTCTGAAGAAGGCCCCACAATGGAAATGGAGTATTGCTCCTACAGTAGCAGCAGCTACTTGAGTGTGTGGACCCAAGTAGTTAACGATTGTAAGATCTATACCACCAGATACAGATACATGTATTTGTTCCTCTGTATGTCAGTAGAAATTGTCAGAAGACTGTGCTCTGTGTAGAGAAATAAATATGCAGTGTTTCTCATCTATATAATTTTGAGTAAACATTTGCAAAGTTCACCTTTACCAGCAGAATTATAATATCCCGAACACCAGCAACCTGGGCCTAACGGGAACCTTTATAATAAAAACGTTAAGGAATCACAGAAAACTGAGCAAGTAGCTAAAAAAAATTTCATGAGTAGGCACCAAGCAGTGAAAGGACATATTACTTCAGAGAATCAACAACCACTAAGATCAGGAAAGAATGAAGAAACCTTGAATCTACTGTGGTAATTTTAGAGGACAGACAAGCACTGTTACAAGAATCATGTGTAATTTTACCCATAAATCACTGCCCGTGTATTAACTAGACGTCTTTTTGTTACAGCTTGCATTATGTCTTGTAGTGTGTGACAGAAGACCTGGGGCTATCTGGAGCTATACAATTGCAAAAGACCTACATGGATTTGCAAGAAAACCGTGAGAGAAGACAGGAGCAGGGTGACAGTCCGCCTTCCTGCTCTGAGGCAGTACCTAGCCTTGAGCCAGCAGAGTGTGAGACTGTGGGTTCAGAATCACAGAATCACAGGGTGGTTCAGGCTGGAAGGTCGTTTGGTCCAACCTCTCTGCTCAAACAGGGTCCCCTAGAGCCTATTACTCAGTATTACATCCCAACGGCTTCTGAATAGGTGGTTTCCCTTCCAGGGAAGGAGACTCCACAACTATTTTGGGAAACCTGTTCCAATACTCAGTCACCATCACAGTAAAGAAGTTCTTCCTCATATTCAGGTGGAACTTCCGGAATATATTTCGGCATCACTTTCAGCCCATTGCCTCTTGTCCTGTTGCTTGGAACCACCGAGAAGAGCCTGGTCCATCCTCTTGGCATCCTCCCTTCAGATACTTATAGACACTGGTGAGATCCCCTCTCAGCTGCCTCTTTTCGAGGCTGAAGAGGCCCAGGTCCCTCAGCCTTTCCTTGTAAGAGAGATGCTCCTGTCTCCCAGTCATCTTCATAGCCCTCTGCTGGACTCACCCCAGGAGTTCAATTTTTCTGTTTTACTGATGAGCCCAGAACTGGACACAGCACTCCAGATCTGAGTAGAGGGGCAGGATCACTTCCCCTGACCTGCTGGCAATGCTCTTCCTAATGCATCCCAGGATACCCCTGGCCTGCAATGCCACAAGGACACTGCTGGCTCATGTACAGCTTATTGTCCACCAGGACCCCCAGGTCCTTTTCAGAGCTACTCCCCAGCAGGTCAATTCCTGGCCTGTACTCGTCTGTAGGGTTATTCTTCCCCAGGTGCAGGACCCTGCATTTGTCTTTGTTGAATTTCAAAAGGTTCAGCTTTGCCAATCCCTCCAGCCTGTCAAGGTCCCTCTGAAGGGCTGCACAGCACTCTGGGACATTGGCCACTCGTCTCAGCTTTGTGTCATCAGTGAACTTGCTGAGGAGCCATCTGCCCCTTCATCCAAGTAACTGATGACCAAATTAAACAATTCCAGTATTTCACCTGAGGAGACACCACTACTCACAGTCCAACTACACCCTGTGCCACTCCCAAAACCCTCCAAGACCTGCCACTCAGCCAGTTCTCAACCCACCTCACCATCCACTCACCCAGCCTGCTCTTGCTGAACTTGCAAGGCACCGGGAATTGACAAGAAGCTTACCAAGGCAGAAGATTCCCATGAGTAAAAGTGTCCTAAGAACAATATAACCAATATTTGCTTGCCTTGAATCCAGACATAAGCACATTAAACCAGCAAACCTAGCAAAAACAAACTAGCATTTTGTAACGCAGGCAATCATGTGAATAATACGGAACCACAGAGGGACAGAGATGTGGGGTATGGTTTCACAAAAGTGATACAGAAAAACATTTTCAAGTAACAAAATCTGAAAAATAAGAACTAAGGATGCAGAACAAGCAGGAAAGAAGCCTCGCAAAATCAGAACAAATTCTAGTCCTAAAAAAAGGAGAAGTTAAATTATTGGTAGCAAACAAGATCCTCCGCTTGTTTTGATTGGGAAGGGGTTTGGAACATTAAAACTTCAAGGATGGGAGAGGAAGAATGGGGAGAAAAATTATCCACTTTAGTTCTACCCTTACTGAAGAGCTTTAAATCTGACCACCCCAACATCAGTGATTCAGGCCCTTGAGAACTACCACAGCAATCACTACAGCATCCACATAGTCACTGCAAAAAGGGATATATTGTTCCTGGATGTGTAGGAAAATCATGTCAAGGCTTGAATTGCACACCTGTGAAGAAAAAGAATCTTAACTTACATTTTTATCTTCTATTACTGATCAAATGAGGCCACCAAGTGGCAATGTAAATATTTTAAGTCATAAAGGAAAAGTGTAATAACTTTTAATAACATAACTTTAGAATATGTAAAGAGAATAATCAAGAGAAATTAACACAAATCAAATTTTATGTGCCATGGCATAAAGCAGTAATCTTATTTATATCGCAAGTAATCTCACAAGCATAACTTACAAAAGCTACAGTGTTTAAGTCATGATGCCTTCAAATATTGCTTTCCTACTCATTTCAGGCAAGCAACCTTAAACCAACTTGCAACAAGTTTTAAAACTCATAGATTGAAATTTACATCCTTCCAATCCTAAATCACAAACATGCTTCATATTTCAATGTTTCATATTACTTTTCCTTGGCCAACTCTACTATGATGATATAATTTTGTAAAATTCAGGTTTTGTTCTTATTCTCCTTCTGTTCATGACTGTCACCCAAGCATGCTCTAAAAAGGCATATGGTACTCTGCTTTCCTCAATTCCTTTCACTCCTTCCACAAAACTAAGTATCATCAGTATGCCAAAAAAAGAAGTTGGGTGGAATTCCGTCTTCTAACATGCCCTCAAACCTTTCTTTTAAAGGCTCCTGTACAGATTTTCTAAGACATAAGGATACACAATAATGCCAAAGTGCAAGATCTACAAATAATCCAAAAAATTTACCTATTCTGAGAATTCTCGTAGGAAAGAATAATTTGCAAAAATGCAACTAGAACTTCCAATCATACCTATCATATTTCTGTACAAAGATATTGGTAAATCAGATATTCATAGATACCCAGATATGCTGCCAATTAAAAAAAAAGATCAACAAAGCAAAAAATAAGCCCAAATGACTTCAAACCACAAAATTAAAAAGAGCAAGCATGTATGACTCCTACATATACAGAATTACAGAATTGTTGGGGTTGGAAGGGACCTTTGGAGATCATCTTGTCCAAACCCCTGCCAAAGCAGAGTCACCTGGAGCAAGAGACACAGGAACACGTCCAGGTGAGTTTTGAATGTCTCTGGAGAGGGACACGCCTTGACCTCCTTGGGCAGCCTGTGCCAGGGCTTTGCTGCCCTCAACATAGAGAAGGTTATTCCTTATGTTGAGGTGAAACTTCTTGTGGTTTAGTTACGGTTTATTTACAAAGCTAGGCAGCTGACTGGAATCCACGAGATGCAATCTGTACGATCGGTACACTCAAAATTATCTGAAAGTGCAACAGTAAAATAGATCACATTTTACACTGATGGTGTTTTGCTCCTGACTGAGGGAGTCTTGTGTGATAGCTTGGCATCAGCTTCATTTTCTCTTACTATAAATGACAATACAGTGCCAACTTGTGGATTAATCCTGGCCAGCAGCTAAGGCCCACACAGCCTTTACCTCTACCCAGTGGGATGGGAGAGAGAACTGTAATGGCAAAAGCAGCAAAAAATGTGGGCTGAGTTAGACAGTTTAATAAGTGAAGCAAAGCAGTATATACAAGCAAAGCAAATAAAGAATACATTCACTACTTCCCATCAACAGGAAGAACTTTAGCCATTTCCAGGAAGGCGGGGAACAGTTACTTGGGAAGATGAATGCTGTAACTCAAATGTCCCTGCTTCTTCCTTCTCTCCCTGAGTTTTTACCACCAAACACAATGCCATATGGTATGGAACAACCCTTTCATCAATTGGAGTCAGTTGTCCTGGATGTGCTCCCTAACAGGTTCTTGTGCATCCCCAGTGCTTAAATATCTTTGCACCAAGAATTTTTCCCAGTATCTATCCCTTGTTGCAGCTTATGATAATTGCCCCTTGTCGATTTGCTCTGCACTCCTCAGAAAAGCCATTTCCTCTATCCTCCCATTGGCTAGTTGAAGGCAGTAAGATTTTCTCTTAGTCTATTTTCTTACAGAGAGGCATTAAAAATTAAAGACTTACCACAGTAAATTTCCTGATAAACTTATTGAGCTTTCCAAGGCAGCTGATGATATTCAAATTATTATTATTTTTTATTATTTTGAAGTCTTCTTGAACCTTTTTACATTTTCTGCTTTGATAACAAAGTAGTGAAAGATAAACAATATTTGAAAGAAAGCAACAATTTTTAAGGAAATCCATTTACTTGAGGACTAAAACCTATTAATATTGAAACCTAAGACTTGGTCCAATGGATAAATCAGATTTAATCCTAAAGCTCTTTTAAGTATAAAAATAAAAAGTTTCAGTTTCTGGGAAAAAGGTAGAGGAGAAGAATGAGAAGATACTTTTGGGGATTTGCATGTCAGTAAACCAAAATTTTTATATTTCATTAATAGGAATGGATAGGGTGGAATTTAACGGACACATTTAGGAATAGTATGTGCATAACTCAGTAGAATGAAGAATTGTGCCAAAATTTATTTCGCCATTCATCTTCATGGCAAACAAATAAAGTTATTTTCTTAGGCTGAAAGGGAACTTCCTCCTATAAAGGAAGCAAATCAAATTAATCCCTACAGTTCCACACCTCCCCAACTATCCAGCCAAATCTACTCCTTCAGAGCCACAAACCACAACTAGTTTACTGCTCTGTTTTTTTCTGAAGTGCTGTACCTTCCTGTCTTCCAGTGACAGGAACTTCATGCAATTCTGCGTCTTGACACCAAGGCAAAGCCCTACACCCAGAGCTCTTCCAAGCATACCTTAGTTCAGAGCTGGGCCAGCTGTAGTTTGGTGGCAAAGTGTATTCCCACTTCATTCCCATATTCCTACAAGTATGGCCTGTAAAGCTCACGTATACCATAAGGCATTGTCCAGCACCGCAACAGACTGCCCAGGGAGGTGATGGAGTCATCTCCTGGAAGAGTTCAAGAAGCGACGGGATGTGGCACTTAGTGGCATCTAGGTGACATGGTGGTGTTCAAAGGTTGGACTCGATGATGGCGGAGCTCTTTTCCAACCTTAATGATTCTGTGATTCTATGATTCTGATTAACGACTGACAGCATTTCAAACTCTACAAGCTACAACCAGGGAAGTTCTCACATTCTAGACACCGACTCGCTAAGAAGGGAAAGAATCGATAACAGTTAAAGGAAGACCACAGTTTTACAGACGCTTGGAGAGCCACAGGGCCCACTCGGGGCTCTGACCGAGCACCGCCCCCGCCATCGCCCCAGGAGCAGCTCCCCTCGCCCGGTTCCGCCGGCGGCGCGCTCCCCTCGGGGACACCTCCCGCCCCGCGGGAGCGCCGCCAGGCGACGCCGGCGCCGCGCCCCCCGNCTGTGGCCGCCCGGCTGCCGGGAGCGGGGGGGGCCGAGCCGCCCCCGCCGCGGGTACCCCGCGCATCCCCGCCCGACCCGCCGCTGCCTCGGGAGCTCCGGGACTGGGCAGCGGGAGGAGGAGCGGGGAAAACACGGGGGCCTCCTCATCCGCTTCCTCCTCCTCCGCGTGCGGCGGCGGCAGGCGCAGCATCCTGGAGTGCGGGAGGCCGGGAACAAAGGCTCCGCGCCAGCCTCGGCGGCTCCACCTGCCCTGCCCAGCGGAGATGGCGTCCCTCGGCTTAGGGGGGCTCAACGTCTCCGCCCGGAGGAAGAGCGTCCCGTCCCGCAACGCCGCGGTGGAGAGGCGGAACTTGATCACAGTGTGCAGGTGAGCCCCGGGCCGGGGCCCTGCCCCGCCCGAGGGGACCGTCCCCCCTCGCTGCCGCCGCAGTCCGCGGGGCCCGGCCTGTCCCCGCTCCTCACAGGTGGGTCGGGGACGGGAGCGCGGGCGGCGGCCCCGCCGCAGCCGTGTCCGGCGGAGGGAGGCCGGAGGTGCCGGTCCCCGCGGGGTAGAGCAGCCTCCTGCATCCATCCTGACTCAGCTCCTGCGGGAGCGTTCGTGGGAGGGTGTCCGGGTGGCGGGCGAGGGGCAGGGGCTCACCGGGCAGTGCCGCTGCTGCGAGGTGTCGAATGGCCTTTTTTGAAGTGGGGGACTGAGAGATGTGTTCTCGGCACCATGGGGCGAGAGGCGGTGCGGGAGCAAGGCAGCGCAGGATGAGCCCTCGGCAGCGCTGGACTCGTGCTGGTGTAGCTGCCCTTCAGTTGACGCGGTCCGGCCGCGGGTCAGGTCCAGAGTTAGTGTGATGAGGTTTAGACTTAGTGGGATGTATCCGGCGGGAAGAGATTCGAGCCGCCGTGGAAGCCGCTGACCGTGTGCTCCTGCGAGCGTGCCAGTGCCGCAGGAGCATTCCGAGGAGGCTGCGCTCCGGGATATTTTTATCTACGAAATCTAGATCAGGAGATCTGCAGTACAAGAACTACTGTATTCAAATTTCTTTCTTTTTTTTTTTTTTAGCATCTTAGTGCTGAGCTTATGCAAGCTTAATAACAGTTCCTATGACGTTCCGTTTAAGCGTTTCCACTGCTGTCACTGTGGAATTCATGCAGCATTTCCAGGCGTGCAGCACTGACCTGTAACGTCATGACAAACTTTTAAATACGTGGATACACTGGTAGCAATGGCTCCATTCGGTCGTTTGTTTCAATTGCTTAATTTTGAAGTTATTAAAGTAATTCGAATGTTGTCTGGGAAAGGTCTTCATCAGATTAATGAGGGTTATGGTATAATTTTACGTCTCGCAAATCTTACTAAAGTGCCGGGACAACTATTAGATAATTTTGTACTATCATCACTTAATGGTGCAACCCTATTTTTAAAAACCCATAAAACCTCATATTTTCCCTCTCTTTTTTTTTCTTTTATTGTATATTGTTAGCACGTTTTACAAAGTGTGACTGTATCATTCATCTCACAAAAAGAATTTGCTTCAATATTCCTTCAAGTCATAGTATCTGTGTTTGTGTAGCATCAGTACTGTTCTGTCTTTTCTCAGGCTTGTATGCTTATCTCTGCTCCTACCTGTGAAAAAACTATGCAACAACAAAAAAAAAGTTTTTTATCAAACTTGCTAAAGCAAGAAATAGAATAAAATAGTAAGAAAAGAATAAAAGAAATAGAAAGTTTCAGTTTCCCTGTTGTTAGGAGATGCAGATATTGCCAATCTGTGTGCTCAGGAAAACACAGGTTTTATCGAGGAATGACATAATTGTACAGGATATAAACAGTTCTTTTTAAAGGAATATATTTTATTCTACAGAACTTGTTACTTTTCTCTGCCTCCCACTTGAGAAGAACACTTCTGTACTCTGCCGTTACATTGTTTTTTGGTTTATTCGATGTCCTTGTCCTGAAGTTAAAGTGATGGTGTAACATATTTGAAAATGCTTAGAAATCTGAGGGAATTCCGTTAAACACATATAAAACAAAGAGCTACTGCAGAAACTGCTTGAGATTGGTGTATTTTTATTATTTTCAGTAAAACAACTTAATTTTGCTTTATCTTCATGAAACCTGAAGTTCTCAGTTTGTGAATACACATTAAAATTTGGAAAGGATGTTGAGGAAAAAGGATCTGTGTTATGATGATGTATGTATATTTATTTATATTTCTATTTTGCCAGTGTAAGGTTAAATGTTTAAAATATTTCTATGTTTTACTGTAGTTATTACACATTTTTTATTCTAGAAAAGTTTTACTTGTTAGGAACAGCCAAGTTAGTGCTGAAAAGTGTAAAATAATAGTCCTTTCCAATCAAAATCCTATGAAAATATGAAATATTTCTGGTAAAAAATAACTCCAGTCAATTGATTCAATCAAATTTGGATGGTATGGCCTGCTCCCCAGTGAAGGGGAATGATCACGAGGAAGATACTCTTCTGAGTTACCATCTGTTAACAGTCTCTGATAATTTTATATATTATTTTTGTCAAAGTTTCAATTTAGCATATTTTTACTTACTAGTTATACCAGACTTTGGGGTTTTCATCTTTTCTTACAGTGATGATATCTAACTCCTCTTGCAAATGTGGATAATTTCTTATATTTACAGTTTTGGAAGGAAGTGTTTTTTTCCACTGAAGTGTTGAATGACACTGTAGCCATGGAAAGTGACAAAGAGACTTAAGTTCCATAAACCAGCTGCATGTGAAAATGCATGGTTGTGTTTTTGTAACTGCGCAGGTGTGATTTAAATTGGAATAATTCTTAGGAATTTTTTTTGTTTGAGTATGTAATGCATGTTCTAAGCTTTGTCTCTCTCCCAACCTGTTTTCCTTTAAGTTTGATCATTTTCCAGTAAGTGGTACTGAGGTTTTGTACTGGTTATAGATGGTTCAACTTGTTTTAATCTAGTCTGATAGGATTCGTAGATCAAAGATCCGTATAGATACAGAACACCTGAGACAGGCCTCGGTAGTGACGTTCGTAGCTTAAATGCAGAATGTTAACGCAGCATTGAATAACTGTTAGGAAATACATTTTTAAAACAGTGATTTCTCTAATACACGTAAGACCTGTTGCAGTGACATTGACCCTTAGCTGAACTGTCTAGTTTCATGATCAAGCCATGTTTAGCGTAAGGCATATTATTTTATAATCTTAGGGATCATTCTATAGTAATAGTTTGAATTCTTTAAAATAGCATTTTAATGACACTTTCCAAATTGCAAGCTAAATAAACTTGACGAAATCCTTTCATTCATTTGAAAACTTAAAAGGAGGTGCAGAATCTGACGAGGAAAAGGGACAGATTCACACAGCAGTCTTAATTTCCTGCGTTTTTGCTTTTTGGTTAGAGGCTTGTTGCTGTTTTGGAAATAAGCCTATAGATGTGGGATGTGTCCATGAAAGGTTTGGCTTTGGTTTGGAGTTATTCAAGAAACTTGGGGACCTTCTTGCACATCTTGTGAACAGTGGAAGAACCTACCCCAAAAAGATTGGTTTAAGTCTTTCTTATTCAAGAATGTCTCCGTCTTACATAATTCAGAAGGTCTTTTTAAGGTTGGAGAATGCTACTGTTTCTGTATCTTCTTTTTGGCTCAAGCAAGAGTAGATTCATGACAGAGAAAAATGTGTAATAATCCAAAACATCAGAGTTCATGAAGGTCATTTAGAAACACTGATATTGGAATCTCTCCAATGGCAGTTACTGTATTAAAAAAAAACCAAACCCAACACAACTTGGGGAGTAAAAGTTGTTGCAGTAACACAATGGGAAATGTTGGATAAAAGACATTTTTTTTAAAGAGTCTTGAAGTAACAGGTATTATAGCAGCAGAAGCTACATGACTCTTCTGCTCTTATAGTCCACTCAGAAGTTAACCTCTGATGTGTAGGTAGATTGCTCTGGAGTGCAATGCTGCTGTGGCAGCCCAGTGGAGAAAAGATGGAATGAGATGGTGCTCAGGCTCTTTTCCCGGGTAGCAAGTGACAGGATGAGATGAAAAAGCCTCAAGTTGCACCAGGGAGGTTTAGATTGGATATTCAGAGAAAATTCTTAGTGGGAAGGGTGGTCAGGCATTGGAACAGAATGCCCAGGGAAGTGGTGGAATCACCATCCCTGGAAGCGTCCCAAAAAAAGTGTGGATGTGGCACCTGTGGACAATGGTTTAGTGGTGGACTTGGCACCGTTGAGTTAACGGTTGGTTAACAGTTGGACTCCACGATCTTAAAGGTCTTTTCCAACCTTAGAGATTCTGTGAAGATGGGAGCAATAAAGGGAACCAAGGAAACAGCTCCAGCTCTAGCTATTTGGACTTTTTTTCTTTGTACCTCATGTATACTTTAGACCTGACCTTTTGTTTCATGACTTTCAGTCCCCATGTGGCTCTGCATAACTGTGTATGAGCATGGACTTTCTGGTCTGGGGGGCCATACACTGGAAAAAACTTCAGTGGCTGAGGAGAATTGCTTATCTAATGCTTACAGTGTAATCTTTTTTTCAAGGGCATAACTTCTATATACCCTAAATCCTTTTTCCAATATACATGGTAAACATGGTGAAGTGTCAATATCTAACATGCAAAATGTGCTTATGACTTTCAACTTGCGCTTAAATGTATGTTTGTCTCTCTGTAGTATTTGGAGAAAAAAAAAAAGATAACACACAAGTATTTGCCTAAGAGCTTTTTTTAAATCTCAAAAAAAAATTTCTAGTGAATCAAATTTTGCTTGGTAGTGCTGTTATCTTCCTGGTCTATGTAAGTAAGTACATACTTGCATTCCCTGTAAGCTCTCCTAAAAGCAAATTTAACCAAACTTGACTATAAAGGTTTAGGTTTTTGGTGAAAGATGAAAATTAGCATTTCTATGGAGTGTGTTATGGCAGTAATATGAGCACTTAAAAAGAACACCATTATTGATGATGATCTCTTAGACTGTCTTTTGTAATCAGACCCTAGGTATATTAAAAATTGTTGTTTCCTTAAAAACTACTTTTTTTCCTTCAGTTGAATTGCAGAATGCTTTAAAATTAAAAAAAATTTAGTTGCTTATCTCTGATTTTTAGAAGTGTATATGAAATTGCTCTTAAGTGTTTCTTCTTGAATGTATCTCCATTTCTGAATAGGTATTCCATATAATCTTAATTAGTGAACTTTCAAGTATGACATTGAATACAGGAAAAATAGGCATAGCTATATATTGTACTCTACTTTGTTTTGCAGTTTATGGAGGATCATATCTCTGAGTTTTAAGGTGATATTCCTGTATACAGGACAGTACATCGCACTGCTAACTCACTGTCTATCTTGTGTATGTATCTGTGAGTGAGTGATGTGTTGCACCTTCTCTTCTTCAGACCTGCATGGTGTGGGAAGAATCTTGTTATTACAGTTAATATTAACTTAGTCGTGGCATTGCTATAGGCATTTGTTTTTCAAAATGAAGAAGTTTTTTTAATCAAAAATTTCTCAGCTCTGATACAACTTTCAGGAAGGAGTAAGTTCTGCTATTAGAGGAGTCAGTAGCAGTTAACTGGTGGGCATGCATGTCTCTCACTTACTAAAAAATTGGTTAAAAATGTGGAGGAGTTCAAAACTGAGTCATAATTTGGCACTGCAGGAGAAGCTTCCTCCCCCACCCTAGTTCACTCCTAATTCCTGTCCTGCAAAAAAACCTACAACAATAGAAGCCTGCAGGGAAGGTGAAATAGGGAGTCTTTGTTCAGAAGTTTACTGAGGAAGGCATAATTGAGTGGAAACTCTTGAGTTTTGTGTCAGTTCACTTTGAGTGTATTAGTTTTGTGCGTGGGAAGGCTGTGCTGACTCCACTAAGGAGGCAAGTACTTCCATAGTACAGAGCATTTGAAAATAGTACCAGTGTAAGGAGCTTCGTTCCTGCCCATGCCTTTAATGCTGTGCTGCTTCTGCAGCTATGCCGTAGAACTGCTTGTGTTGAGATGCTGTGAAGGATACTTATTATAAATGTATCCATATTTAAGAGTCACTTCTCCCCTCCTTTCCAGTACTGAAAATCTAGAACATAGTAAGCACCACAGAAAGTAGAACTGGCAAAACTGAGGAAGCTGGTGCTCACTCATATATAGGATCTGGGATGAGGAGGCAGAGTGAGAACATCCTAAGTTGGTACTGTTGACATGTGGGTGTTGTGAAAACTCTCCCCTCAGGCTGTAATATGTAGTATTTATTAATACAAATAAGATTGTTGAAAAAAACCATAGTAAATGCTTCAAATTTAATACTTTTAAGTTTGAGAACGTGTGAAATTTGTCTTGAAACTGAAAACTGAAGAACAAGTTGGAGAAAGGAAAATAAAAATGGATGATGATTAAATTATGAAGGCAAAAGAAAAATAATTTTTTCACTTTTGTTGAGGTTTAAACTATCCTCTGAATAAGTTTGTATAAATGTAGGTGTAACTAAACACAGCAAACTGGCCAGTTGACTAGTTACATCTTGTCTGCTTTTTATAGTGACTTGATTCAGCCTTTCCAATTTTAAATGTTTGATCATTTAAATTGAAAGCTTTTCTAGCATAATAATGAAGTAACATAATGATGAATAAGGATTACCCCCATTCACAGGGAAATCAGCCTAAGTGAATGCAGACTTAACAATGCATAAAAATTCATTGTTTTATAATATGTCTAGATTATTTTTGCATTAGGATGAAATTAGAGTGTTCTCATAATAGGATAAAGTTTATACTTCTGATTCTTGGACATGGCTTTTGGGAATAAAAGGAGCCCAGACAAAATGTCAAGCAAAAAATGATTGTTTAGAATTGCCAAGAGAAACTGATGTTGGATGCTTTTGAGTGCTTTTCTACAACTTCATTAAAATAGTTTAGAGAAGAGAAAAATAATTAGCTCATTTCTATGTGGAAAGGGTGGGGATTTTTGTTTTCTTTCCATTTTTAAAACTTTATGCTTAAGACCAACAATCATGATTGTATTTCCACGCGGTATCTGAATGTTTTTTGTGTTCCTGTTGCTTTGACTGAACTTGAAATCATCAGGGTGGATTCTGGATCCTTGCTCTTCTGGTTTATACAAACTACTGTCCTGCTGTAGAGGACCACTAATTATCCATATAATTTATGATTGTCCCATACTTTTGCTCTAGGTTTTCAGTCAAGACTCTGATTGATCGTTCCTGTTTTGAAACTATCGATGATACTTCCCCTGAATTTAATAATTTTGCAGCCATTCTGGAACAGATTCTAAGTCATCGACTGAAAGGTATGTTGATTAACTTCCTTACTGGTGATGATTTTGCCATGAGAATTTGTTTATACAAAACCGATGTACATCTGTACAAACTCCTTGATGCTGAATGAGAACACTGGCTTTCTTTGTGTGTCTGTCCTATTGCTGTTACGTTCCTGATTTTCTGTATTACTATGGAAAAGTGAAAGCAACTTTTTCTGTGAAACATGTTTCCAATGATCTTGTTGGAAGCCTTCTGGGCTGGTAATTAAGCAAGTGAGTGTTGCCATGGTGCTGAGCTCTGTCTGCTTTTCTGCTTTATGATAAGACTGTGTCCTAAGAGTCTGAAAGACAATTATGTTAGCTGCTTCAATAGAAGCTACAGAGCATATCTGGTGCTGCTCCCATTTCTTTCTCCCTTCCTTGCCTTTGTTGCCTTCTTTTCCAGATACTGTGTTTAGGTGCTTTCATTCTATTGCCCCACCCCTTTAGTGAAGGTGCTTTTTGCTACTGGAATGTCCTGGATTAAACTGCTTTTGAGAAAGGTCGGTTGTTGAATCAAGTCAGATGTTCTAATTCAAGATAATGTCTGTTTGCCTTTTCCAATTGTTCTAGAGGAAGCTGCTTTGCTCAGAGAACAGAGTGTGCCTTAGCAGTAGCAGTCACTAGAAGAGGACTTTGGAAGCGTCTTCTCATTTCTCAGTTCTGTGTACAGTTTCTGAAATGATTTGAGGATTATGAAGAACATCATAATCATCTAAATATAGATGTGTAATATGACAATCTACTCATTTTCATACTTTTTAATATTCATAACCAAACTTTGTGAACAATATTGTGTGTAGGCTGACATTTGAGTAGCACAATTACTACCTGCTGTGGTTCTGTCAGAGGAGGAAAAAAAGTCGCACAGTAGGGTAGAAACATAGGGTTTGTCACATTGTGACAAAGATTTTTGGAGTGATTATGGGTACTTAGCAGCTTGACTCTGCAGGGAAATTGCTCTCTTTTCTCCTTCCCCTCCAGCTTCAGCAATATTTGCGCAAAAATCATTGTAAATTTTTTTTTTATCAACATTCTTTTGCTTTGCAGTCTTTTATTTAGGACAGGCAGTACAGAGAAGAAGGCTTGACAGGTTGGCAAATGGAATTTGCAAGTAAAAAATCATTTCAAGTAAGAAATAGAGAAATTCAAATAGCTTCATTTTTGTTCCAATCTTCTCCTTGTAATTGCTAGTATGGTTTTCTAAGTTTGCAGAGTTAAATAAAATTACGGAAAAAGGCAGAAACTTGTGGATTGTGTTGCAAGTGGAAAATATTTTGGTAGTAAGCTAGTTGATAGCATGTAATTTTTAAAAAATTTAAAATAATAAACCAGAAATTGAGATAAGAAATGTACCATGACACTTCAAATTTTAAGAGGGTATATATTCTACAACTTACAACTTAAATTGTATCTTATTGATGGAATTGACTAATATATTCTGAATGCATACTTTGTGTCAGTAGGAACCCAAAGCAGACTGGTGATTGCAATAGGTTGTATAAAGTGTTTTGAAACTGGCAGAACATATTTGATCTGTTTGTCTGTGCTAAGATAAATAGCTTCATTGTATCAAAGTTGTCAGGATAATTCCATGGCAGTGTAGTTAAACGGATGATCCAGATTTGAGAGTTTAAGTTTTTAGAATTTTACTTTCTTAAGGCCGTGGCAAGCAACAGTTCTTAATCTTTAGCTTCCTTTGGAAGTACTGGGTGAGGAAGGAAGAATAAAAAAAAAAGGAAGTACTTACTTTGTGTTACCAAGTATGAAGTTTACTTTTATTAGAAAACTTTTACTGATAACTCTTTTCTGACATTAAATTTAATGTATTTTTAAGAAGCAAAGCATAGTCTTGATGGAATATAGTGATTGTTTCTGCTTATTGGTTTCATGTTTAATTAGGATCCAAAAAAAAAAAACCAGAATCAAAATGGCGGGAAGAAGAATCGGTATTTTAAAGGGAAAAGAGTTCAACTACAGGGATTAGAATTTTATGCTTTTTCTGAAACCACTGCAATTAAGAATTCTCTAATAATAGTTCTCCAAGCCTCATCTTCCTAGATGTTCTGGAAAAAATGGTCATTGTAGCAACAGAAGCACCATGTTAAATGGATTTTTGATAGGTACCTGATCTGATGCTCCCAGTAGCAAAAGGGTAATGAAATAGCATTTTTAATTTAACCACCATGAGTGATTTTGTTGATTTGATTTTTTACATTCACTCTCATTGAAGAATTAAGTTTGGAAAGTTTCTTAGAATGTTGTCCGGACCAACCTCTTGCTCAAAGTAGGGCTGTTACAGGTTACTCATGACATTGTCCAGTTGTAATGAAAATCTCCATGGCGTTTCTTAAACTCAGTGCAGTTTGCTACAGATTTTTATTCTCCCCCTACTGCCCAACTTTGACTTTGTGCTTACCTTTCCTGGCTGTGGTCTTCACGGGGTCATGTAGTGAGCCAGACCAAGAAGTCAAACAGGCAGAAAACTGATATCTTTCCCCATGAAAGCACTTTTTTAGCCCAGCTGCTCATATTCCTAAGAATATTTTAGATGTGGCTATTTGCCTAGCAGTAAAATGAGATTGGCAGAAACAAAACAGCTCACACAACAGAGGTCTTTGAATGATGCTTGAATATAGGTATCTGTTTGTGTGAGACAGAAGAGTTGGCACAAATGGCACCAAAGTAGTTCCAAAAAAGGTAATAAGCTATGGCACAACCTTACAGCTACATGTACACTGATGCCAATAAGTAGCAGTCAGGAATAGGCCACTGTTGACAGTAAAAGCAATCTGAATTGCTGTAAGGAAGAGAGAGTTTGAGCAAGCTGTATTAACTGTTTTTAAGGGATTGCAAACCGCTGACTGCCTTATGCTCTAGATAGGGGGGAGCTATTTCCCTGTACTGTGTAACACTACATGTGCAGTATACCTGGTATTTCCTACAGGTGCTGAATGTATTGAGCATGTGGAGTAGACCAAAGATTGCAATGAAGAGGATATAAAGCATGTGTTCTTCTTGTCATTAAAGTAAACTGTGCGGCATCCCTGCTGGCAAGATACGATACTGCTAGATGTGGCAGTTGAAAATCTTGAGTAGGGAGGAGAGAAGAAGTAACAGAAAAAAAGATGAATGATTAATTACTCTTTTATTCCTTCTTAGAAATAGGCTTTTATATGGTTTTACAGTACAGCAGAGATTAAATGTTACTCTGGGGGTATACAAAGACAATGTTTTTGAAGGTCCAAATAAGACCTATAGTCATAAAAGGGATTTTACAAATTTGTGTACAAATGTATATGTGTTTGATAATCTTTAAAGCAAGGTGAATAATTTCAGGTGACATTTTTTCTTGTATAGTTGTTTGGAACTTTTCCATTCTTGACCATTCTGTACTGTGGAGATGAAGTAGTATCTTGTAGTCATCTGTGTGGTTTCTTGTTTTAATTTCTGGCCACAGATTTTTCAGGTCTGTTTCCTGTAAGTGTTCTTTTTATCAGATCAGCTAAGTATATATGGTTAGTGCAGAAATGGTAGGACATCAAAACTGTTTAGCAACAGTACTTGGGATTTGATCTCAGGTATATCCAAGCTGATTTAAAACCTGAAATAATTTTGAAGTGGTATGTATTTTGTCTTTACTGTGTCACTAGGCTGTATTATTTTCTGCCTTTTCCTATCACTTTAAATTAGTGTTAAGTGAGTTAGTATTGAAAAACATGAATAACTATTGTAGATCTCTGTGGCCATCATCTTAAACATATCTCTGAAAACTAGACTCCTGGATGCATTTGCTGGCTTACTATGTTTTCAGTGTAATATCCTTTATGCAGTGAAAATGTTTTATGTCCAAACTGCTAACCAGTATGCATGTTTAGAAACAGTGTCAATGTGTAAATGTTTCTAGTGCATCTTGCTTGTGGCTTGTGTAGTTCCTGCATATTGTGGTTACTGTGAGCATACCTGTCACCTGTACACTTACTTGCACTTATCACCATGAGGACACAAGACAGTTTGCTGTACTGTGCTGTTTTGACACTTTCACAACTTTGTGTGCCTATTTTACTGTACATTTAGGAGGCAGTCTAAACATGTCAAAAGCTTCTGCTAGGGTTGTCCATGGAAGCTGCTTTTCTCTATCTAATCTATGTTACTCGTAAATTTTAGGAGTTCTTTGAGTAAGTAAAATGCAGCTTGTAATGCTCTTTGTTCTGCGAGAAACAAGTCTCCTGGATTAAATAATTAAGGTAATGGTGATACAATGGAAGTGAAAAAGGTGGGTTAAGGATATAAGAACTAAAGGCACTACTATCATAAAAAAGATAAACATACAGCTGTGGTAGCCCTTTATTTGGTGCAATAATGCTATTAGCAGAATAACTTTTATTACTAGATTTAATATCTGTACACACATAGTGACCCATAACTGTTTTTGACTATGAAGAAACAGGAGAGCTCTTGTGTAATTTGTGGTTTAGTTCATTCTTCTTGTATGGAGAAAAATTGTAAATGAATTTATAATTGTCTTGGAGGACTGAGTTTATGAACTACTGCAAATATTTAATGACCCATTCTGTAGGCTTGAAATAAGAGTAGATATCTCAGGAATTCCTCAAAGGACTGTCATGCCAGTTTATTACCAACAAGTTGTACTAAAACTTACTTTTTGTCAGATAGAAAAATTTGCTGCGAACTAAATAATATAGGGAAATCTGGAGAAAACCTGCCTGTACCTTAGAGCATCCTAGTCATTACTTCTTTGCAACTGTGGAGCTTCCTAAATTAAATTGGACTGTGAATGAGTTGGGATCAAACAGTTTAATCTTATTTGCGAGGAATTTCTTGGGCACGAAAAGGATCTGCGATAACTGTGGATGTTTGTATCTAGTTGTCAGAACAGAAATAGGTTGATAGAAGTAGGTGTGCAGCAGTATGCAAAAATGTGATGAAAGTAAAAAAAAAATCACAATATTGTTTCTGTTTGCTTTGTGGCTCTATAGACAAGGATGGGGTTAATTTGAACAATATTTAGTATTACACATGCAGCTTCCATGCTTACCTAACAATTTTGTTTGGCTGACAAAACAAATACCATTTCTGTTGGAATAGCTGTCAGCTTCTGCATCTTCGGATGACGTATGAACTTCATGGCAAAGACCACATTCTCTTTGTCCTTTGCACCTCCTGAGAAACTTCCTCTTTCCTTAAAAAAATACTTTGACAGAATGTAAGTTCTGTACTAAAATTAGCTTTCAATTTTATTAAGACCTTTAAAAATTTAGATGTGATTTTGAAATCATAGAACGGCCCAGGTTGGAAGGGTCCTTGAAAGATCATTTGGCCCAATCATTTGTGGGAAGGGGAGTCTAGATGAGAATATCTGACACCCCACCCAATCACATCTTGAAAACCTCCAGCGATGGAAACTCTACCACATCATTGGTGATGTTGTTCCAGTGAATTTTGGTTCTTATTGTAAAAAAATTCTTTCTTGGGATGAAACCTCTCCCAGTGCAACTTGTACATGTTGCCTTTTGTCTTCTGTGTGGCTCCTTGTAAAGAAGAAGCCTTCACCCTCTTTAAGTACTGGAATACTGTGATGAGTTCCCCACTGAACCTTCTCTTCCCTAGAGAGGAAAAACCTGATGCCTTCAGTCTTTCCTCATGGGACAGGTTCAACAGCTCTTTGAACATCTTTGTGACCTTCCTTTGGACCCTCTCCAATCCAACCCTGTCCTTGAATTGTAGAGACCAGAATTAGACACAGTACTGCAGCACAGCCTGACAACTGCTGAGTAGTGGGAGTTATTTCATTCCTCATTCTTGAGAGTTCTCATGGGTGTGTGCATTGAGTGCTTTGAGGGTCATAGAGAATTTCACATGCTGAAAGCTTTTCAAATTTTAGTGAATATACAGTTTAATATCTTATTTAGTGTTTTGTAAAATACATCTCACTATTCTCAGTCGGTCTTTTCCAGCATTTTTCTGTGTATAGATAGATTGGGAAAGTTTTTCTTCAGATTATATTAATTATGAGAGTGTGGGCAAGGTTTAAAGTTGTAGGGACAGACTAGTGAAATATAGGAGACTTTGGTTCACAAAAGATGCTGAGCTGGCTGTGAGTTTCAAGTGAAGAAAATTCCTACTGAAGTCTGAAACTTGTTGTACCTTCTCACAGAGCTGGAACGAGATAGGATCCCACTGTAATGTCAGAGAATGTTGAAGTACAGCCAGCTGGCTTTGTTGATCAGTGTAAGCCAAATAAGTGCTGTGTGCTGGTATGGATTTCTGTTGTAAAGGTATTTCTTGTCTTAAGTGACCATGTCTTTTTCAGGTGTTCATTTGTAAAAGGAATTGCCTTGCATTAGCAGCTTCAGAAAACTGGAGTGAAACTATTTTTTGCTGAATATATTTTGCCCTTAAGATATTTTGAGAAAAGCCACAAAAGTTAATATATCATATGCTTGCCTTTATTAGTTGGAACTGGAATTGATGATACAAAGTCATCTTCACACTCTAGCTGAATTTAATTTTGCAGGTACAATTCCTATGGCAGAAATGTTTTTGATTTGATGAAGAATATGAAAAATATGTAGCTTTTCATGTTGTAAAAATGCTGTTGAATTTTTGTTGCTGTCCACTAAACTTGGCATTTCAACAGAAATAGTAAGTTTGTAAAAGCACTTACCTTGTGGAAATTCTTTTATTTTAGTCCTTAGAGCTGAGCAGATCTAAAGCTATGGTAACTGCAGCACCTTGGAATTTTATTTTTTCTTTGGCATGTTGGGTATTATATATTAATTCTTCCTTCTTGATTTTTTATTTTTGTCTTTTTTTGAAGTCTTTTATCATGCTTTGAATTTTATAAATATATCTGTGGTGAAGTAAGCAGATGGACCACAAAGTCAAGTTACATGTACCCTCTAGGGGAAGAAGAACCTGCCACTTGAATTTCTTCAGATCACAGGGGACAGGTCTTTGACACTACTTTGGCTATGCTTGAAGCTAAGTCTAGTCATGTCAGATAAAAATGCATATTTTGAATTTTCTTTTCAGTATGTATGATTTGCAGTATCAGTGTAATATATTCTTTCTTGAAATCTAAGCTTTCTACAGAAAGTACATTAGATTTCTGATACATGAGTAAAGCTTCGTAAGTGCAACTCAAGAGTTGAAGTAAGATAAAATTATCTTAAAATTAAGATCTCATTTTATATGGAGACAAGGTTTTGCCAGCAATGCTGGCAGTCGCCAGAGGGCAATGTTAACCGTACTTGTTCCATACCTGTTTGCAGGTATGTCCAAAGTGAGAACAGTGTGCTGTTCACTCTGAACAATGGGGTTGAACTGTTGTTCCTCTGAAAAAATTTATTTTCTGTGGAGATGTTGCAAGTGCTATGTAGGTTTGCCTTTCATTTTCTAAGTGCAATACATTCCAAACTGGAAAAAATGCGAAGGATTTTGGTTGTAGTTCCAGAAGGGGTAGTGATCTGCTCAATTAATTTCACTCAGCTTCTGAAGGAATACTCTGTGTGTACTCAAAAGAAATTGTGACTGCAAAACTTTTTTATTTATGCATCAGCGTCTCTTCAAATGAAAGAACATTTTGAAAAATTCCAGTCTGCTCCTAAAATAAAGATAACACTACCACAGCAGAGTGGTATTTTATATTTTTATTTATATAATTTTTTTAAAGAACAGAACTCTCTCTACTTGACTGTATTAGTGAAATGTATCTACTACCTATAGAAATAGCATAAATACTTCTTGCCTCATATTTTTAAGTCACAAGTTTGTGCTCTGTTGTGATTGAAGAGTTCTGTGAAGGACTCTTGAGTATTATTTTATCATAATAACAAGAAAGAACCCAAGAGAATACACATATATACACAAAGCCCCAAACTTCTCTTTGTGTATAACTTTCAAACCAGGGTGAGCTGTATAAGGCAACTTTTTTTACATCTGTCAGTTTTCAGTAGGAATTCATGGACTTGTTTGTATAAAATCCTTTCAGTAAAGGCAGCATATTGGGCAGTATTTAATTACGTTTATCTCCAATAAGCAGAGAGGGAGGTTCATAAATCTTTATGTATCTTGTATTTTGATTTAAGGTCAGATCACCTGGTTCGGCTATGAAAGTCCTCGTAGTTTCTGGGACTACATTCGCGTAGCTTGCCGAAAAGTCTCTCACAATTGCATCTGCAGTATTGAGAACATGGAGAATGTCGGTTCTTCTAGAGCTAAGGTAGGGAAGAGAAAGGCTAAAGTGACTTTTTTATTACATTGCTGTGACATTTATGTACCTGAAAAAAACCCAGCAGTAGTACTCAGCTTACTCTACACATTTTTTCATTGTTTGAAATTTTTTTTTTTGTATATGCCTAGTAAATATTTGCTTTTAAAACACTCCACTTTTAAATTGGAATGTGTTTCCTTTAAAATTTGTTACTCAGTAGAAAAAATTCTCTTTTCAGGGATTGTGTTATATTATAAAATCATTGTCCTCATATTTTTTTACCTTACATAATTTTTTGAAAACACAGTATGCTAAGGGAAATTAAGCATGTTAACAAGCATGTTTTTGTGGACGTGCATAAGAAATATTAAAATTGTAGAAACAGGGTGATTTTTTTCCTTTCCTTTTTAGTCATTTTACTTCATATAGAATTTATGCACTAATAGAAGAGGTGTGATCAGCTCTTGAGATTTTGTTTAAAGGTCCTTCTGAATTCTGAGATTTTAAGAGATGAATATTTAAATTCAGTAGATAATAAGATGCAAAGTTATTTTCTGAAATATTCTTCCAAATAAATGAAAACTTTCTTTTACTCTGTGGACTACTTCATGCCAAATAGTAGACAGAGAACCTAATTTGTGCAGTGAGTGTGGAGAACGGTGTTCAATTGGAAGGGGGAGTGTTTTGAATGTCTGGATCTGAAAAGATGAAGAGCATGTTGACACAAATACCCATCATGTGCATCAGTTTGACTGATGGTCCAGATAAGTGTCCTCAGCCTGGAAGCTGTCAGCAAGGATTTGCCAGTGCTAGTTGGCTCTGTTTTCACTGGAGGTGCATAGGCTTTAGTCCAGAGCTAAGCAGCATCATCAGTTTGATGGTTTCAGTTCTAAATAAATACAACATAAAGGCAGCTATCCAAGTAAGTGTCCTTTTAATTTTAGTGCACTCCATGTTAAATTTTTTTGCTGTGCTATTGGTATTTATGAAAGCAGCTTTATTTAGCATTTCATAGAATCTTGGAATGATTTGGGTTGGAAGGGATCTTGAAGACCTTCTAGTTCCAACTCCCCTGCCATGTGCAGAGACATCTTCCTACTGTCTTTTAGCTTGAAGCTATTCCCCCTTGTCCTGTCATAAAGGCTCTCATAAAAAGTCTCTCTCCATCTTTCTTGTAGGCTTCCTAGTGGTGCTGGAAGGCCAATTAGGTCACCCTGGAATAGGATAGTCTACTACTGGTTCTGGTAGAATGTCTGTAGTGATATGCCAATAAGCACCAAATATATTAAGCATAAAGACATCTTTCTACTTATATAACTGTTTGTAAGTTTATATGGGTTACAAGAACTGGTGTTCTCAAATAGAGAGTCATAACTGTGGCAGCCATTGAAATATCTCCCCCTTGTAAACTACAATCCTGTGCACTAAACCTGCAAACACAACACAACATGCTTTCCTAAGGGTTTTTTAAGTTATTGCTGTTGTTTATGGAACTGTTTGAGTGAAGTTTTGCTTTTGGACTCTGAAAGATGTAGGCCTCTTGGATTTGATTTCATGTCTGTATTTTATGAGCACCTTCTATAATGATGTTGTTACTGAGGGGAAAAAATATTGCACAACTCATTTTTTTATATAAATCCCACAAATATTTGAATGAACACAGAGAATCACTTTGAGGGAACTTACTGCTGCTTTACCAACTGAATGCTTCCAATACCACTGACTTGAAACTGAAAAGCTTTCTGCCCCTGATCTGCTGTCATGCACATGAGCATTTCAAAAGGCTGGAGCATATAATTAAAAATCCCTTCACCCCCTCCTTAAAATTTTGGATATCTTTATTTCACAGTAGACTTTGTGTCCTTATAAGAATGCATTTTCTGTTTTCATTATTGCTATAATGAAGTACATTCCAGCAACCATTTCTTTTAGTGGTAGTTTTGTTGATCTGTCATTTACTCAGGTAAACCAATGGTATTAGTTTTCAGATTGTAAAACTGTTTCTTTCTATAATGCTTAAATCTTTGATATCTGTTTTGTCTTGCAGGGTCGAGCATGGATCAGAGTAGCACTTATGGAAAAACATTTGTCTGAATACATTTCCACAGCTCTGAGAGACTTCAAAACAACCAGGTCTATAAGAATTTTATTTTTGCAATATTTTAGTAAATGTTAAGTGAGGGACTTAGGTTTGGAAGTGAATGGTGCACTTGATTTGTATAGTAAAGGATGGCATTAATAAAAGACCTGTAACCTAGTAAAGGATATCTAGAGTTGGTATGAGTTAGTTTTAGCATGGGTAAAACTGCAAAATTGAAAATCCTTTTGTGATTTAAAAAATGTGGAAATAAGCCTGGAATTCTGGAAAAGTCAGAAGTGAAAAAACCTCTCTAAAGCAGGAATTAAATCTAAAATTGTGGTGTAGTAAGGATAGATTCCTTTCAAAATTAGATATGGTTGATAGAAAGCCTAAGGACTCAGTAAAAATAATTTTTATAGTAACTTTTTCTGAAGAAAAAAGGAAGAGAATTCCAGGAACCTCCTGAGAAATATAGAATAGCAGAATTAAGGATCAGGCATAGCTAGTATTCTTGATATAATAAGAAAAATGTGTATCAGATTTTTGTTGTAACTTCTAATGATAAAAACAGGGATGAGAATATGCTTTTTGATAGAAAAGACTGGCAGTTTTGGACTGGTTTTAGATAATGTGATTATTAGATGATATTTTATCTTGTAACGAGTACATCTTAGAGATTTTTGATGAAGTCATCTGAATACAAGTGAATCTGTGACATATGGTACTTTGAAAATTTAGATATACTGAATGGACTATTAAAACAATAAGAATTTTCTCTGTAAGGACTTCTGTTTATTTAGAGTATTGTTTTAATACTATTTGTCCGGAGATCTCCATATATTTTGCCACTATTAAGCTGACTTTGAAACACAACTAGGTAAACATCCCATTTCATTGCCGTTTCAAAACCTGTTGTCTTATTTTACCCAGATTTGCTTGCATTCGTAGTAGACAAGAAGCACATAATCCAAAGAAAATCTGGGGAAGATTTACTCATGCTGCTTCAAACTGAAAAGTCACATGGGTTTTTGAGAGGGAGATGAAGAAGAGTAGGGTCACAGACTATGTAGTTAAGTAGTACATTCTTTGTCTCTGTTCTGGTAGTGTAGTTTTTTAGTGGATAGCAATGGTTTTATTTGATTAGCAGTTTCAAATTCATTTATTTGAACATGTTAATGTTTAATATATTTGAATGTTCTTTCAGTGGTATAGCTTTTGGAAACAACCTCTCTTGCATTCCAAACATAGTAAGTGCAAAGTTTCTTTTGAAGTAATATTTTAAATACAACTAATGGAAATAAAAATTACACTTTCAGGTTTTGGTTGTGTTGGTTTCAGAGCCGCTAGCAACAATGGACATATTTTCTTTTCCCATATAGGATTTCAGATACGTAATAACTGACCTAATTTTTGGGATGATGCTTTGCATCATTTATTTAGCATTTAAAATCATATATTTTACTTTATGCATATTTAATAATTAATTGTATAAAATATAATTTTTTTGTGTTACACATGTGTATGTAGAATACGAGATTATCTATCATGCTGATAGCTCTTCTTAAACCTTGCTGTTGTGTTTAGTTAGTAAAGTTAGTACTTTAATGAAGCAGCACATTCTTAGTGCTGGGTGTGCATATTACACTTGGAAGAGGGGTTGGATTACGCGTGGACACAGAATTATTTTTCTAATGAATTGGTCAGACACTTAAGTTATAGCAGACTGTTGTGTTGTGAGATGTCAGGTGTATAGCACTGAGTGAAGATTTGTGGGTTTTCCAAGGGGACTGTTGTTTTGGCTGGATTACTGCAGCCGCCTTAAGTAACACTGGCACTGCCAGGCTAACTTCTGCATCTCGCCATTGAAGGTGTGCCCTGTTGTTTCTGTATGATTTCTTCCTAGGCACCGTTTTACAAGAACAAAATGCAGATTGGTACCTGGCAGTGGTTTTACAAATGCTGGTGAAATGGCTGGTAATCTGCATGTACTGGGGGCACTGCTGTGTGATCACAAACAAGAGTCACTGTGCTGAATCAGACTGTGGAGTCCATCTAGCTCAGTGTTCTGACTTAGCCAGTGGCTCGTTTAGCCTCCTAGTGCCCTTCCTGAAGTCAGAGAGTAGAGAGCTGAGTTTGTACTTCCTACCCTCAGTATCAGGACTGTAATATCTGTCTTCTGAGAGGAAGTCTTACAGATTTCATCCTTCTACTGGGAACATCCAAGATCTTGGGCAACTCATCTCCTTATAGCAAATGGATGTCTGTTACAAAACTGTGAAAGTGGGACTTCTCACAGCATGCATTATAACACAATTCGATTTCTGGAGCTGAGCCTCTAAACATGTCTTTTCTGGTTGTTCACCGTGCAGCCAACTGGAGCTCTCTCTGAACCATCCAGAAGCTTTCATGCAGTTCTTAAAGCAGATGGAGCTTTTGGTAGGGCAGTATTGCTGGTATTTGAAATACAGGTTGTATCCAGTAATCTGGTGCCTTCTTGCACTCATCCGTTGCTAGAATGTAAAGGTGAACTGGATATCTCAGTTCTTAGTAAGTGACATTTCAACCTTGCCTTTGGTACTGAACACCTCTTGGTTTCCCTCTTGCCACATGTAATTCTCAGGTGAATTCTGGTGAGCTTTCAGCATGCATCTTCCCAGCATGCAATATTTTAAGAAAAGGTAAACTACCTGAAAAATAGCTGGTTTGTGAAAATACTTTTTTTTAAATTATCAACTACTAAGAATGAAAATTGAATGTTGAACTTTAAAAGAAGCTTGCAAGTACAATTGTGAGAGAGAACTTTTCATGTGATGGAATCATTATTTCTTTATGTACATGACACAAATCCTTCCTTTTAGAGGTTAAGTATAACATACCTTCATAATTTTCTTTGCATTTTATCCATCCTGTTCTACTATTTCACAGGACTAATGAAAATTCTTTTTGCTTATGTCTAAGTTCTTATGTGCTTTAAGATTGTGATGATTTGTGCTATGCAGTCTATTAGTTTGCTTTATTTGAAATGAAATATGAGTGCCTCTGGGGTTCATGAATTGTTTTTATTTAGACTGGATGTCTTCAGTTTTCTGTTAAATATGAAAAATAGCTGAACTAATTTCTTTTTTATTGAAGGAGGTTTTATGAAGATGGAGCAATTGTTCTTGGTGAAGAAGCAAATATGCTTGCTGGTATGCTGTTGGGACTCAATGCAATTGATTTCAGGTACTGTATTTGCATGCTTCACAACAAAATGCTTAGTAAAAGTACTTCTAAATCAATATATTATGGAAAACATTTTTAAATTCCTGTGGAAGTTGGAGAGACAAAACTTACGTTGAGGCGAAGAAGAGGTAAGGAGAGAGATTTTGAATGGCTCTTCTAGATAAGAACAAAGTTATGCTTTTATATAACTGCATGGTTATGTGCTAGTTTTTTCAGATATCAAAATCCTAAAAGCAATCAGAAGTATAATTGCAGAAGATATTTCAAACCTATTAAATGACGCTTATAGACATGAAATCTTTTGAAGTTATTTTTAAACTGTAAGGAGAACCGTGCAATTAAGTACTTGGTTATGCCCTGGTACCCAAGGATAGCATTGTAACTGCATATCTAGAAGGTAATCTTTAACTTTATCACTTCTAAATTTTAAAAAATTAACCTACAAATGACCATTTAATATCAATTTGTGTTATAATTACCTGCAGCTGAACTGCTTATGTTAATTGACCTTTGCAATTTCTAGCCAGGTTTTTGTGGGCTTTCCTATATGATTAATTCTGTGTTTTGAGGTAACGAAGGTGCAAACACACCCTAGATAATAAAAAAACCCCAACGTGGTGTGTCTATATATTTATATATATTTAAAAAACCCCAAAAAGGTTACAGTGGTTATAGAAAGATTGAACCTGGCTGGTGCAAGACCTTGTTAATATGCCTGGTTGGGCCAATTTAGCCTCAGGCAGAGCCACTGGCAGAGAGTTTTATAATCCAGCACAAGGAAAAGGAGACTGATAGTGCTGTACTCCATTCTTCTGTCAGTTCACCATTAGTATTTACCTTGCAGCAGCATTACTGCTTGTCATAAACCAGTATATGAGGTAAACTGTCAGAAAAGAGAACAGTAGCCTTGCTGCATGCACTGAGTCATTGACCACTGCCAAAAGGACCTTTGAAGATTTACTGCTGTTTATGTACCTCTATGTCAGGCTTGTTGGACCCTTCCATGAGCCAGCTTAAATTGCTGAAGAATGACAAAACATACCCAGTAAGAAGACCAGATAGTTCTTTTGTAATTAGCTAGTTTGGTTCACAGAAGCATCCTATTAGTGACAGAGATGATGAGAGAATAACGATTAGAGAAGAAAAGGAACAAATAGGAATGAACAATGTTTTCCTTTTCTGGTGGTAAAGAGCATTTAGTTCAGCTGCCTGTGGAACTGCAACTGGATGGGGAAATAAAAAAAAAGAAGAAATGCACCTAAAAATGCAGGTCTTGATGGCTGCTGAACCATCATGGAGTCAGATAAGTGCCTATACCACTGTAAGGAGGAGAATGTCATGTTTGCATTTTAAAAAAATGGAAACAGTGGGAAGAGAGAGGTTGAAAACACAGGATAGCTTCTTTTTCCAGCATTTTGTCATTAGATTGGCTTAACTACATCCTCAACATATGTTCTGGAAGAACAGAAGTGTGCTGCAGGATGATAAGAGTGCTAGCCTTGTGTACAGCAAAATTCAAATATTACCAGATTTTATTAGTTTAAGCTTTACATAATCTGAAATTAAACTGCTTCTGTATTAGCCTTGTACTTGGAAGGACTACAGCTATACATGAATAAGAATTGCAAGATAAGGTCTGCAGTATGTAAATCCTCTCATAAATAATCATCAATTGACTGTGTTTGTCTCACAAAAGCCTCAATGGCACATACTAGGGTATGAGAGCTTAGCTGTATGACTGTACTTGTTTTTCCTTTGTCCTCTGATTTTTAATATAAAGGGATCTCTTAATGGTATTCAGAGTAATGATTGGCCCTTGAAGGCATTTAAATTTTGTCAATGCAGCTTTTAAGAGTCTAGGAATTTTCTGCGCAAAATGGGAACAGGAGCATTTTTATTGTGCCACACATTACAGAATGTTTAGGGTTGGTAGGGACCACAGTGGGTCATCTGGTCCAACCTCCCTGCTCAAGCAGGAGGTTATCCTAGAGCACACTGTACAGGATTGTGTCCAGATGGTTCTTGAATATCTCCAATGAGGGGGACTTCACCACCTCTCTGGACAATCTGTTCCAGTGCTCAGTCATCCGCACAAGAAGTGCGTAAAGAAGTTCTTCCTCATATTCAGGTGGAACTTCCTGTGCATTAGTTTCTGCCCTTTGTCTCTTCTGCTGTTGCTTGGCACCACTGAGCAGAGCCATCATAGTATTGTGATTTGAATGGCTGAGAAGCTGTAGCCATTCCTTCCATGTTATATATGAGATTTTTTTTCAGTTCAGTGTCTCTTCTAAATATTGACTAGCTTATCTATGTGGAACTGTAAGAAGGACTTTGGGCTGGAGATGAGAGAGCTTGTGTAAGAACATAATTTGATTTATTTTTCCTCCCCTCACAGCAATATGGAATTAGATAATTGTGGTCTTGCAGGGGTGCTTTTTTGTTTTCTTTAATTTTCATTTCTTTGGGAAAAAAACCCAACAGCCTTTTAGATGTACTTCCCAAATAGCACTTAAGTTACTGCATTGTCAAAAATGGCGCTTTGCAATTCCGTTAGCAAAAGCTGTGACTTACTAGAATTTATTTATCAATAACAGAGATAGGATGAGTGAGGAATATGAGCCTTGTGGAAGCATGGTCATTTTGTCACTTCTGTGATAATTAAACATGGTTGAAATGCAATAATTTAAATCCAGTAGAAAAAAGAATACAGTGTAAATGAAAGCTTTATGAAGCTACAGCCATTAAAGAACATTTTCCAAAAGTTAGGTTCATTTATATTCCTCAGCTTCCTGCAGCTCAGCACCTGTAAGTGTCTGAAAGGAGAAAGACCCTGAAATATTTTTGAGTAAATTATTTTTTACTTAGTAGAATGGTTATGTAAGCACTCTGCAAACCTTTTAAATTATGTTGAATGTGGAAGATTCGAAGCTCGTCCATAATTCTTCTGTTTCTGCTGCTTCAGTTAACTTTCTTGTTATTCTCTTGCCACCTCTCTGTATTTTTCAGAAAAAAAATGAATTTTTAAAAATTTGGGTTTATAGCACCAAAAAATTACGAAAAATCAAGTTTCAGATTGGTAATATTCAACTGTCACTGTCATTGTGATATTACAATTTTCTTGTAATAAACTTATCATTGTTTCTCTGTTTTATCAGTTTTTGTCTGAAGGGTGAGGGATTGGATGGAAGCTATCCAGCTGTCATAGATTATACACCATACTTGAAGTTCACCCAAAGGTATCTTTAGCTTTACTCTGCTTTTTAAAATTTTATTTCATTGGCAAAATTTTACTTTTTATTTGGCCTCTTACTTTTCATTTCATATGCAAAATGATATTTATCTCTAAGTACGAACCTGTACACTCAGCTACCTTGCTCTTTCAGACTGTTGGAATTGTTACATGATTCATCAAATGTGAGTCATGCTAACTTTGTTTCCTTGGTTCACAATTACAGTTCAGCGGGAAACAGATGCTGTATCTCCTTTGATGATCACCAGACCAAGCTGTCCTTTCTCTTAGGCCTTTTCTGTGTAGCCATAAAATTAAAAGTAGTTATTTTGTAAATAAAAGTTAAATATACCCTAGTAAATGTAAGATACAATATAGGCAATATAAGCCATTAGCACATAACAGAGAGTCGTGACCAGTGGCTATGTAAACTGACTTTCTAGCTGCATTTTGCTCCTCTGATCAGCCTTATGATTAATAATAAAAGGAATTCTCACTAATAAATCAAGTAGCAGTTTGGCATCACCAAAAAGCATGGAAATTAATGGTATGTTTTCTATTGTTAGGTTTACCAAAATGAGAGAAGCAGTTAGGAATAGTCTTGAAGATGTACAACTGAATGTACATGAAACATCCTAGTTACTCTCTTGAAGTTCTTACTAGCTTACATGTTAGTGACAAATTGTGATTCAGTTTGTACCATGGCAGGATAGTGGGGTTGTGGAAAACAATAGTTAAAAAAACCTAGCAAATTCTATTACTGTAGTGGGAAATACAGTTATAAGGGAAGATTTTCAAACAGGTACTGGGATAATCAGAATCACAGAATTTTTAGAGTTGGAAGGCACCTCTGGAGATCATCCAGTCCAAGCCCCTACCAAGACAGAGTCACCTGGAGCAGGTGATACCTGGAGCAGGAATGTGTCCAGGTGGGTTTTGAATGTCGCCAGAGAGGGACACTCCACAACCTCCCTGGCTGGCCTGTGCCAGTGCTCTGCCACCCTCAATGTAAAGGAGTTCTACTTCATGTTGAGGTGGAACTTCCTGTGTTTTGGTTTATGGCCATTGCTCCTCGTCTTGTTGCTGGGCACCACTGAAATGAGCCTGGTACCATCCTCTTGACACCTGCCTTTGAGATATTTATATGCATTGATGAGATCCCTCTGTCTTCTCTAGACTAAAATAAATTCTTGTCTTTGAGATAGATGTCTGCATTCTCTAGCATGTATTGGATTCTGGATGATACAAAGATATTTTAATAATGAGTCTACTTACTATGTAAGAAGATACATTCTGTGAAGTAACAGGCACATGATCTTTGTTGTGGACATAGTGATACATTCTTATTTAAGTTTATCTTGATTTAACATAATGACAACCACTTTTTTGGTTTTCTGCTTTTTAAAAATTTTTTTAAACTTTTAATAGAAGCAAAGTTCATTTTTAGATACTACTCTATGCCTTGAATTTGTGAAAAAAAGTTTAAGTCATCACTTCCTTAGATAGCATTTTGTAATGCATTTACCCTTTGTACTTCAGGAGAGTAGCCCACATAGAGCTGTCTAACTTAACTAAGATGACAAGCAAATTTTCACCCATTTTTTAGGCGGCTGTAGAAACAAAAGCTTGAAATACAAGTTGTGTTTAGTGATCTATCATATCCCAACATTTCAAATTTTTTTTGGTTTGCAGAGCTTTTTAAGAAATGTGATGCTTCCATTTCAACCAGAATTTGCATTTTCATAAGCACAGATTTGACTTGGCTAATAAATATGATTCTTCAGTTCTGACAGCATCAGCAGTGATGAAGAAGAGCTGAGAACGCTGGGCAGTAGCGGCAGTGAAGGCAGTACTCCAGAGAACATTGGTCCTCCATTCATCACAGATGAAAACAGTTGGTACAACAAATGCAAAAGGGTAGAACAGAAGTACCGGCTTGCATTGGAACAGAAGGTAAAAGATTAGTTTTGTGTGGGGGCTATGGAACCAAAGCTCATCACCAGCCAACTGGTGACATATTCATCTAAGTAAAGGCAGGAAAATATATTAGTTATTGTTTAGCTTCATGTAAGTGGTCCTAAATTTTATGATCCTCAGAGTATCCAAGCATCTTTGCTCACTGATTTCAGGGAAAAGACATTTGATGAATTGGGAAAGAGAACAGCAATAATTCAGAGATCAGATTTCACAATCTTATGTAGAAGCTTTGGCTTCTTTTTCCAATCTTGGAGTTACAGACACTTTATCTCTAATGCTGTTAGGTTGTGAGCTTGAAGTTCACATGAGTTTTCTCTTCCTCAAAAGCCACAGAATTTTATTGTTGTAGGTAGACTGCCAATTGAAGGCTTTTATGATGATAGTGATGTTGAAGTTTAACACTTAATCTTAAACTAAACAAAAAGGATCAGCAGAGTAATCCATTTAGATGAAAGGCAAAACTATTTTCTCAGCGATACTGAGATGGGTTTTTAGAAAGTAGGTAGTTTTACAACTTGATTGAAGCAGAATAGGAAAGTAAAACATGAAAGGATGTGGTTGTGTTGGATTTTAATTTAGGTGACATATTGAATGTAACTGTAGAAACCAATGGTAGGTTTTCCATCTACCACCCAACATACCTTAAGTTAAAGGTGAAGTGAAATATATGTCCAAACCTTCTAGTAATTTAGGATTTTCAAAACAAAGTACTTGTCAGTTTTTCATAACAGCATGTTACATCTACAGTAATTACAATGCATATTAGCTAGTGAGAGAGAGAAGAGGGAAGGCTGTTCATAGACACCAAAGAAGTAGTGCACAGAGAAAGAAAGGAGGGGTCAGGAAAAACGACAGGGAAAAAAATGAAATACAACTGGTTAACGTTTTTAAAATAACTTCTATTAGTATTTTTAGTATTCTGTTTTCTTAGCGTAACAATTTGATTTTTGTGAAACTCTGAATAGAGTAAACCATATGAAAGGCTGGAACCGCACAAGGGTGCTTGGAGGTGTAATTATTTCCCTGAATATGGAATAGGTAGAATCAAAATTGGTTTATTTTATTGCATTTGGAAGAACATAGCTAAAATTTTTCTAAGTAACAGTGAAAGAGTCAGATTTACTGTGGTATAATAGATATTTAATATTTATTTATATTATTAAAAAAAAAAAAAAGCACAGAATTATTGTTTTTCTATTTTGGGTCTCTTAGACTTCTTGTTTTTGAAATATGACCTGAACTGTTGCATCCAGGTTGCTGGTACAATCTTCTCAGCTAGTATGGTCTCACTTTCCATATGGAAAGAACTTGTGTTCCTGGGGCCCTCTCTGGTACAGAGAGCATTTTCCCTGCTTTTATAAACAAAAATATGCTGTTCAAAAAGAAACTGTTCAAATACATAAATTAAAACCTGTCTCTTGAACCACCGGAAGAAATTCTCATCCTTCCCTGATGAAAACATAGGATCCGTTTGAACACACACTTTTCCCCACCATGAGGAAAGTGTTGTCAGTTCTGGAGAAGCATTGAAGAGAACAAAATAGGTGGATGTTTATTTTTCTTGATGCATCCAAGTGGTTCAGTTCCAAGGCTGCTCCATCAAGGTTGTGACATGCATGTGTAGAAAAAATACTGCAGCATGTAGCCCAAATTCACAATCAGGATCACTTGGAACCTTTATGTCTGCATAAGCAGAAAGGTTATCAATGGCTGTAACAGTAAATTGTGATTTTGGTTTATTCATGAGTCTAAGATCCAGAACCATTCCCATTCCATGGAAGTTACTTCTGGTAACATTCTCTTAATGATCTGCTAACTTCTATAGGTAACTAATGTAGGGTGAATTTAAACCAGTTTTAGGATAAATCTATGGAAATTTTGGTGCATTTAAACAATTTTCTAAATGGTAGCTACTCTGACAGCTGATCTTTCCTAGTTGTCCTCCTTTGAAATGCCTACTTGCAATTGCAGCAGCATAACTTTTTTTTTCCTACAGTCAGAAAATTTTCTGTTGTCTAATTTTCATTTGGCATGTGCCTGCCAAGTTTTTATATAATTCACTTCAACTATACTACATCTGTTCTATTACAACTTGAACAAATGACCAAGAATATGGACTATGTAATAGAGCTTCTTTCCTAAGTGTTTCTCTCCCTTCCCTTTTTTCATGGCAATGAGTTGCACCAACTGAGTTGCACTCAGTGCAGTATGTACCACTTAATTAGAGACTTTCTGTTTGAACAAAGGGGCTTTCTGACGTTCTGTGTGTTGGAAAACTGGATGTTTGTGATAAGAAGACCAAGTTGAAAATAATGTCTTTAGTAACTGATACAGTGGGTCTGATGGATCCTTCTTTTGCTCTATTGTCATTCATTTTGCCCAAACAGTGATAAATTCCTTTTCTGCTTCCCAAGTAAGTGTGTGTGCTGCTGTCATTAATAGCACAGGTGAATGGTATTTACCAGGTCACATTCACCACAATGTGACAAGCAATTGGATTGCAGCTAAGATAAAGGTTTCTCTTCGGAGCCGTTTGAATGGTAGCGTAGGGTCCGGTATTACTTCAGCAAGCTAAATCCTAGCATTGCTTTATTGGATCAGCTAAACTCTGCTGGTTTAGACCAAGACTCCTTGGTTATCCTACTGTCCTATCTTGGGTACTTGGCCAAAGTAGAAGTGGAGGGAAGAATAAACACAAAGCCTATGATTATGCACCACCCTTCTAATATGCTCTTGGCCAATGTATATCAGCTGGGGGACTGCCTGAAGCTGATAAGGTTTGTCTGTGTAGTAACCTGTGATAGATGTCTCTTCCAAATACTTGTCAAATATCCCTTTGATTCCATGTAAAATTTTACCATCCAAATATTTTTTTTTTGGCAAAGCATTCTGTGAATCTACCATCTGTTGTGTGAAAAACCACCTCCTATTCTGTCTTTTGAATCTGGCTCCTATGAGCTTGATTTCATGGTGCCTAGCTCTTGTTTTTTAAAAAGTTAGGAACAGTCTCTTCCTTTCTGCCCTCCTCGGGCCACTCTGGAAATATGATGAGTTTGTCTTTTCCAACTTGTCTCTTGTCCAGATCAATGAGTCATACTTTACACATTTGTTATTTATGTGGAAGTTATCCCTTCCCTGTTCTGCAATGGTTTAAGCTGTTCACTTTTGTACAGTAAACTCCTGAATTATTTGTGTACTGTTTATACCAGAATTTTATAAGCTTTTACTGGTGGGATGTGCATCTCCATGTCATTATAGATAGAGGTAGTTACTGTACATAGGATTATGTTTCTGATACTGGTGGTTCAGATCTAAAATGTTTCTGTAAAATTTGATTTTTCTTGGTTTGGAGTTTATGTTTTTGAGAGGCAGGAAATTTGTTATGTTGTAACACATCATTTGGTACTTTGGAAGTGCTACTTAGAACTCCAAGGAGTATCTTAGGAGTCAAGATAACTAATATTTGGTGAGGCAGGACTAGGCATACTGAAAAGCTCTCAAGATTCCTTGGAAGTTGTACTGAGACTAAAAAGTCCCTGTCAAATACAAATATATCTAGTGGATAGAACTATGTTTAACTATAGGATCACAGAATAGTTGTGGTCAGATGGCACCTCTGGAGATTGTCTTGTCCAACTCCCTTGCTCAGAAAAAGGTAGACTGGAGCAGGTTACTCAAGGCCTTTTTCAGTCAGGCTGTGAATATCTCGGGGATGCACATTTCCCAACCTGTTTGGATAACCCATTCAACTGTTCCTTTAATGGGGATAAAAGAGAAGTGTAAAGAAAAGCTTTCCTATATTTAAATAGTTTCCTGTATGCTTGTATTTCAGGTTGTGCCCATTGCCTCTTCTCACTGGCTGTCACTGAGAAGTCTCGTTCCATCGTGCATACACCCTCCCATTAAATAGTGATGCACATCAATATGATTCTTTTTCCTTACCCTCTTCCCTTCTCTTCAGCCCTGACCTGTGCAATCCCAGCTCCTTCCGTTTCCTCTCGTATGAGAGGTGCTTCAAACCCTTAACAGTCTTTGTGGTGATGAATTTCACTAATAGCATTTTGCTACCAGCTAATGTGAACCTGTTTTCTTAATTCAACCAGAGTTGAGAACAGACACACCCATTCTGTGTCTATTAAAACTACCTTGTTTTTAATACCTTTTTTGAAATGTGGGCACTTATGAAACATTTGCACAGTTTTCCACAGGCTTCAAGGAATGTGCACAATTTTATATCGTGTAGACTTACTGTATCTAGTTCTAACTGACAATTTCTAAAAGGTTACTAACATCTGACATGTTGGAACCTTCTTTGTCATTTTAATGTGTGATTCAAAAGTTCAAAGAAACTTTAAAATAACATTGGATATTTTATTCATAATAATTCTGGATGCCTTTCATTAATCATAAAGATCCATGTAGATATATTCTACTCTTATCCTTGTGGATTATCTAACACCCTGCCCCTGTTCAGTTGTAGAATTCTGATCTTTTTCTTGTACTTGTGACAGTTGTTTTTTGAAAGATGATTTAGTGTTTCCTGCTGGTGGCACTCCTGTCTCATCTTTTCATCCATTTTTTGTATTTCTCTGCAAGAATATAAATAAATATATGGTTTTCCTGTTACCTATTAGGAAATTTCAAACTAAAGTCGATTTGCTAGTCTGTTAAAAAAAAAAAATTAAAAAAACCTGCAACAACCCCAAAAAATTGTATACATCATAAACCAGAAAATATGAACATGCATAATCAAAAGTGGTTTTGATAGTGTGTTCTTTAAAGTTTTCTAATAACTTACCTTTTCAGGGTTATCTTGAAGAATTGGTACGACTCAGAGAAAACCAGCTGTCTGAATCTGTCTCACAGAATAAACTGCTCTTACAAAGAATTGAAGATATGGATCTAGCCCATAAAATGGAGAAGGAGCAGCTGGAATATATCATTGTGGAACTGCAAGACCAGTTGTAAGTTAGCATAATGGAGAAGCATTGCTAGAGCAGTATTTCTTAAATTATTTAATTTATTTAACTATACAATATGTAGAGTTTCTGATCCTATGGAAATGAGTCAACTTCTTAAAGTAATTTATGTATTTTAGCTTTTTTTTTTTTTTTCCTGACAAGTCTTAGATTTGGGAGTGGCTCCCTGGAAACTGCAGTAGTGTAAAACAGAATAATTTTGAGATTAAATATTTAAATTTTTTTTAGATCTGAAATAGCTTACAGTAAACTTGCTTAAATTTTTAACATGTTTTTATAAAATGTTCTTTATATTTTATTACTTCCAGTTTTAAGGCTACCCCTAAAAGTATTGAAAACAGCTTCCTTTTGAAGACTATTTTTTAAAAGTTAGGCAAGAGAGGATAAAAAAAAAATTATTTTCTTTGGGTAGATTTTAATTTATTAATGATGGCTCAGACACAGTAGTTCATCTGGTAGTCCTAAAACTGTTCAAACTGGCAAAACAGTTCACTGTCACCCTTTCTTCAGTGCAAGGCAAAAATGCTAAAACAATAGAAGGCTTATTTTTTTTAATAGCATATGTCATTTCTAATATGATAAATATTTGAGTATCTTATGATCATTATACAGTTTATCCTCTAGCCCTGTCTGTTGGGTAGAGAGGTACTCTCCTTTTGCAGAGACATTCCCACGTTGGATAGGGCTCTGATCAGCCTGGTCTAGTGGAAGGTGTCCCTGCCCATGGCGGGGGGGTTGGAACTGGATGATCTTTAAGGTCCCACCCAACCCAGGCCATTCTGTGACTCTGTGTTTGAAGACCCAGGTAGATGGAGGAGTCGCTGTCTGGCCATAGGTTGCCATGAAACTGCCATAGGGTGCACCTGCAGCAGTTGAATTTTCTGTTCATAACAAATAAAAGACAAGTTATTTTGCCTTAAATCTGGATTAATTGGTAAATATCTGAGCCCTGGAGTAACATGGCAGCTATCTGAGAACTCTGAAACAATCCATGATAAAGAGAATATATAAAGACACCATCTAAAAGGGTATTTCCTGCGAAGTAAAGTACTTCTAGCTTGTAAGCAAAGCTGGTTTTTTTTTTTTTTTCTCCTGCTCTCTTTCTCTCACGATAGATCATTCTATTGCCAGTGCTTGAAATGGATTTTATGAAAATGTTCATGAATGCAGAATTGGCATTTTATTTAGGCCAAATTCAGAGTTGAGGAAGAAAAAAAGATGTTTTTCCAAGTATCTTCTTTTTTTCCCTCTGATTGACTGCAAGTTTTTGCGAGATACCTGTTCTTGAGCTCTTCTCTGAACTTACTGATATGCCTAATGATTCATGTTATACTGCTTTGGCATTCGTGGTTATTTGAGGGAGGTGGGGGAAGGTGTGAACTCATTTAAACTTACTCTGATACTGGAAATTTTGAATGTTCATACCTGCTGTTTAATTTTAGCTGAGATATATGCAGTCAGACTGTTCTGAGGATCTCTGTCTTTCAGATTTGATTTTGTTTGATGGCTTTATTTATGTAAAGGCTCAAACTGTGGAATAACTTCTGTTGTATCTTGACAGTGTATTCTTGTATATCTGTTTGTAAGACACTGCAGTCAGGAGTCTGAACTACACTAGATATTTGGAGAGTTATAATTTTACAGTTTTGTTGCTGTGAGTGTAGCATGCTTGTCAGGTGAGGGAGGGGAAGAAATATTCCTAGCAGGTTTCTAATGGTCAACACCAGGCATAATTAACTTATTTTAATAATATTTGGTATTTGTGTTGGGTTTTATTTTATTCCATCCAAGGGTGACCTGGCAGCAGCACGTGTTGTATCAGTAATGTGTCTGTAATGAGGCATGAGTTTTCGCCAATTGCTTTTTATGGTCCAGCCATTTTAGAATGATGTTAAAGTAATACCAAAACTTAGTGTTTTGCTCCCCTACCATTACTAGCATTTTGAAGCGGTGAATGTGTGCTGTAATCTGTTTGAGTTCTTCATCAGCAGAGAAGAGCAATTTTGGGACTATAATTCTGCCCAAGGCATACTGCATTGCTGTTTGTAAAACTCTTCAAGATCTGGTTTAGGATTGTTTGCTGTGTAATTGGAACTATTATAAATAAACATTCTGTACTTCCTTTTTAATGATGCTCTTCTATTCTACTGTCTGCTGTTTAAGGTAGCAAGGTCTATGGCTTCAAACTTTTGTTGAGTAAGGTTTTGTTGAGGTTTCCAAAATGGTATTTCACAGGCATGCAAAGTGAAATGTTTTATGTATGTTGTCAGTGGACTTGGCAGAATCTGAGTCTATATCTATTTCTGCCCTCTCCCCCCAGAAAAAAGAAATGTGAGGTAAGGAATAGAGATCTGAATTCCTTGACGGTATAGGCTGTTACTGTTACTGACTTGGAAACCAGTTAACACAGGATCAACAGATCAACAAGGACTTCAGGTTAAAAATTACGTTTCCTACTGAGAAACTTTTCTGTGTGCACATTTACTGAGGGAGTTTGCTGTAAAGCATGAAATAAATATGGGGATAGGAGGTCAAAGAAATTTGGAAGGAATTTTTCTTTTACAGCTGCTATGCTTCATGTTCTACAATTTTCAGTATTCTTAACTTTGTCTCACACACCTGAATATTCAAACTACAGCGAACAACATAGTTTCCAATTTAGTTAGAAGCGATTTTACAGATCTCATGAATACCAGTATCTGGAAGATGGTGAAGCTGAAAATTTATCAATTATTCACAAAAGAGTGACTTTTTTTGTGTCTCTCAGCTTAATTGAATTTATTAGCAATATGCCTACCCATATGGGGATTGGACCTCTTACTTTGTTGGCAGGTGTCTGATGGCAAATCAAGTTATAAAAGTGAATCTGCAATAGACAACCTGATCATCAGCTCAACACATTTAAGCTAATGCACAGCTTATCAGGAAGAGGTTCAGACTGGACACTGGGAAACATGTTTTTACCTGGGGGGAGGTCAAACACTGGAACAGGCTTCCTGGTGAGATGATCGATGCCCTCAACCTGTCAGTGTTCAGGAGGCATTTCAGTTGTGAATTGTAATAGTGATGAGCCACTCAGGGCCTGCATATGCTTTCTTCAGATGTCATCACTGTGATGTGTTTTTTTGTGGGAGTGTTTGTAGTTGAACACTACAGAGCAGTGCTTTTGGCTTCACTCTTCTGTAAGAATAGTGTATTTTTACAGTGAGGGTGAGGCAATTCTAAAGGCCTTAAAGTGCTTAAAATTACCAGCTCACAGGAGGACAGCCAAGAGAAGGCTGCAATCCATGGCATGGAAAAAAAAAGATGGAGAAAACAGTTCGAATTCTGTAACATTGAAATTACAGAATTGTAATTTGATGGTAGAGGGATCCCAAATCATCAAGGAGCTGCATCCTGGAGTATTCAAAATGTATGAAGGCAGACCATTACTTCCTGCTCTATGTTTCTGCAAATAAATGTTGAATGTTTCTTGAAGCAGAGAGGCATTTGATCGTGCACCCCATCAGTAAAAAAATTCTAAGCACCCCCAATGTAGGTATATTTATTTATAAGTTGTGCTAATGTATTATTTACATTCTTAAACATATAAAAATAGAAATTGAAAAGTATAAGATAAAAATGAAATAAACAAAGTGTTATATTTTTAAAACTTTATTAATGGCACAAAAAGGGCTTTTTCCAGTACCCCAAAGGATTATCTTGTGCATCTCACTTTGGAGACCACTGCCTTGAAGGACTAGTTACCTCAGTCAAAAATGTGACTGAGCAAAATCTGGAACCATTGGCCCACAATATCCTTGCATTAAAACTCTTTAGCTCAGCTAAACCGGCTTTTTTCACGGTTCTTAGTCTTTCTTTTGACTAACCCACTACCTGTGTTATGACAAACTCTGCTGATATTTGTTACTTTAAAGTTCAGATTCTGCATCTGAAATTGGTATTTATATAAGTATATATGTATTGATGTATGGTTGCAGGAGTGATTCTATCAATTTCCTGAGTGACTCATCTCCTGCATATTGACTCACTGATGTTGTAAAAGCTGATCACTTTAACACAGAACATCTTTTTAAACAAAGTGAAAGGAAAAAGGAAAGCATTGTATGCAAAGCAGAAAGACTCTCAAAATGCTTTAAATTTTTTTTCTTCTGCTGTGTTTTTTTCTGAAATGAATACAGTGATTTGTGTAATGCTTGCCAACATATGTTTCCTCCTGAAGAGTTTCTTCAGGTTTTCAGGCTGGTGTGCCTGGTGTAAGATGGTACAGCCCCTTTGTCCCAACTGGTGTAATTTTTTTTTTTCAATTTATCACATGTATGTGAAATTTATTTTGTAAATTCAATGACTATGCTGTATTTTATACCACTCTGTTTTTTATCTCTTTCTACTGTTTCTTCCTATATCCCCATCTTGATCTGGAGGGAGGGAAGGAAAGTTAGGGGGGAATAAAATTCAGTCTTCCGTGTTTGGAATTCTGTCACTGGTTAAGGCACCGATAAGCATCAAATTAAGTTGCAGGGACACTCACATCTTATACTGAATTAAGCTTGACTGTGTAACTAAGAATTTTTTTTCATGTGTTGTCAAATCTTAAAGATAGGTTTAATTTGTCTGGCTGTTACTTCAGAATTAGCCTTTTCTATAGGCTAATTAGCCTATGCTTGTACTCCATTCTTAATGCCTTAATGTAGCTTAACATTTTAATATTAATAATTCTTAATACTTTAATATTCAGCAATACTGCAGTTTCTGTCTGGATAGTACAGATGTCTTTGTAAAGACAGGAAATTAAAGTATACCTGCAACCCTGAGAAGCTGGGTTTTTTTCAGTGATACTCTTTAATTGCAGTGCTGTGTACACCTTCACACCTGAGGTGTGCACAGCCTGTCGCGCTTGCCTCTTTTCCACGCACTGACTGCTGGAGTGTTCTGTCCACATACCTTTTTTCCCTATTGTTAGCACTGCATGGAGCTCAGGGTAATGCTCCTTGCCTTTCAGAAAGGTCCATCAGCTCATTTTCAGCAGCAGCTGAATGCAGCATGCTAGTTCTGTGAGCAGCATGCAGAGTAAATTCATACAAAAAATTAGCTTCTCTGTTTCAAACACACCATGTCCTACCAGATCTACTATGGACTATGTAAAGGAAGGTGTACTGTATGCTCTGTAGCAAAGATAATTTCTTTTCAATGAATGGTCATGCCCCATTTGGTTAAAAAACTTGCTTATGAAAATAGTATCTCTGCTTGTCCTCACTTTGTCAAGATGCTATTTGTAAATGCTCTGGAGTCTGCAGATGCTGCCTCAAGTACTTGGCCCACGAGCAGGCAGGGGAGGGTCAGAGAAGGAGGCATAAAGCTTTAGAGGATGTAGTCTAGAGTTGTGCTGTCAGGGACAAAGCAGAGAAAAGCTTCTCCAAGGAAACAGAAGCAGAAAGGTCTGAGCAAAGGCTTTGAAATTTAACTTGTGTTTTGTGTCTCCTTGTCTGTAAAACTTTAATGTGGGTTGCCTGGCTTTGTAATCCTAGCTCAAAACCTAAATCATCTGGAGAAATAGGAAGGCTGGATCAGTTTTTTAGCCCTCTTGCATTCATTTCAGATAGTCCTCTATTAAGACTTTTTTTAAAGGAGCTGAATTCCTCAACTGCTTAAGTACAGTAAATCCAATTTGTTGCAGCTGCTTTATTTCCTCACTGAAAGGAAGTTGAAGATTAAATTTTAATCTTTGATCTTGGCAAATTTCTTTCCTAGAATGTGAAAACTGAGAATGCTAATCCTTCTTTCCCTTTAAAGCTTTCCTGGATCTTGCTATCAAACCCTAATTCACATTAGCCATGCTTTTATTTGTAATGCTTCCTGTGTATCCTCTGCTTCTTCCACAAGTTTGAGCAGCAGTTTGAAATCCTTAGTATTGCAGTCTGGTTGATTTTCAGGTTCTTTTTTTTTCAACTTGTCTGTTCTGGGGGGTTTTTGTGGGTTTTTTGTGGTTTTTTTGGATTTTTGTTTTTGGGGGTTTTTTTGGTTTTGGGTTTTTTGGTTGTTGTGTTGTTGTTGTTTTGTTTTTTACAGCATAGAAAAAATATTACGTATTCTGAGAGATGTTAAAACTTTCATTTAGGCAGTGTTTTGAATTTTGTTTTCGTGTAATTTTTTCTTTTGTAGTTTGCTGCAATATTGTAATCCCATTCTTTTTTTACAAGGGTGTGAGTTGACAGCAAGAAGGGAAGTTCTGTTTTTAGTGAGGTGGAAACCCAGGAAGACATGGGTGGTTCCTTTTTTGCAAATAGAACTGGGAAGAGTTCAGCTGGGCGTAGCACATAGACAGAGAGACTCCTGCAATTCAGAGTGGAACTTACAGGGCAAGGTACAGAACTATGCAGAATTAAACAATTTGCAATCAGGCTTCCAACATGATGATTCTGTTCTTAGAATCCACGTGGGTTTATTGTGCAAGAGGAAGCCAAAAGTTTCTGGGTTGATAGCAGCCCGAAGGAAAGGGCTTACTCTACAAGATGCAGTAGATAGGGAGGCATGTATTTTTAAACCCTCATATTTTAGTATCTCATTCAGAACTGTTAAAAAGGGGGGTTAAAATGTTTATTTTAAAATAAACCTTAAAATTCTAAAAAAAGTTTAAAGCTGTTGAAGCTATTGGTGTCTTCAAGGATGTGTTGGAATATTTACAGCAAAATGTTTTCTGACTCCAAAGTGAAAAATACTAATTTTTGTAAAGAGTCTGCCTCTGCTCCCTTCTTCCCTGCACTCCCTTTGGTGGGTTAGAGACCCATAGGGACTTGCCTTTCAGCATTTTGCATACTTAATGACCTTAGCATGGCAGTGTGTCCCCTTCTAGGAGTCTCTAATGTGTTATATTAAAATCTGTTTTTATCTTATTTTATTTTAAAATCTGCATATTTTTTCTCTTCTCCCATAGCTTCACTTCTATGGATAAAGGCATTGCATAGAAGTAGCAAGCAAGAAAGCTTTAAGTAAGTTACCTGGACATTAGCACTTCATGCATTCCAAATTCCAGAATATTTGTCCAGTGTAGAATTATAAGACTAGGAGCAGGGGAAAGTAAGGCCTTTCAGAATAACAATAATAATGTCAAGTATTGACCCTCTGAAGGCCTCAGTGCAATGCAGCTGCAAATGATGTGCATTCACAGTAGGAACACATATTGTGTGGGTTATGAGTTTCTTCTTCTGTTGATATACCTGAACTTACCTGAACTGTGGCAGAGAAAGAATACTTGCTTTGGCATAGTAATACAGCAGACATCTGTGTCTTCCTCTTCTAATTCCACAAAGAGAATTATCTCATGTCTGGAACCTCAGGTGAACCTGAGGCTTTGTTTGTATAAAAGAGGTATAATAACTTGATGCTACAAATGGAGGGATTAGAAAAAGACAGGTAAAAATTATGGCAAATCAATCATGGTACATAATCATTAACTGCTGAATTGCAGTCATAGAGCCGGAATTTGATCTCTTTGTGCTTTATCTGTTTAGATAAATAACCTTGCATTACCGTTTGCTTCTGAGAGTCACAGGGTTTTGTGCTTCATTTTTTAAAGTTACTCAACCATTTTGCAGTTGTTTCTTCTGTTTTTACTGAATTCAAAGGAATCATGGTAAAATGGCAAAAAAGTTTTTGAGAAGACCAGTGATTTTAGAGAAATTGTCCTGCTCTCTTAAGATGGAAAATCTTGATTTATTTTTTTTCCCCATACCCCTGTAGAAATGTTTTTTTAAATGGACTTCAGCTATAAATAGATATTTTGTATTTACATCACTGACAAAGGGGAAAAAATCCTTAAATGACAAGATGAGTTTGAGAGGATATTTACAGAAGGCAAATTAGACAATCTGTCTAAAAAAAAGCGTGTTTGCTAAGAGTCCTCCATTTCCCAGCTGATCCGGTAGTTGAAGAACTGACTTTAAATCTGCTCTTTACTTTTTCAGTAGTTTGGTTGCTGATCAAGATCAGCATTCTTGTTTTCTGTCAAGGCCTGCTATCTGGGAAAACTGGTTGTGCCTGTTATCCTTCTCCAGAGAATCAGGCCTGGTTATTTGTCCAAGGACATGAAGAGTGTCAGTCCATGCTGCAGTGCTATTTTAATGATCATATACAAAGTTAACATATTATGATACATTTTGATCCATTCTGGATGTCTGTGTTCAGAAACAAAGTCTCCACTGCAGTTAGACTAGAACTCAGGAGTCCAGCTGCTGGTGTTTCTGACAGTATAAACTTCCTCAAGTTATCCAAAGGTCAAGAAAATCAAAGGCTGTATAAAATCGATAACTAATTTTGTTACTGGAGGATATAGTTCAAGATCTCTCTAAGAGACAATAAAGGAGGATTAAAAAATACTGAAGAAGCTTCAAGGGTATCTGTACTGTGGCACAAGTAGTGCCATTGCTGTGACACACGAAGATCTGCTGGTCAGTCAGAATAAGAAAATGTGTTGCAGTAGGACTTTACTGCTTTTTTTTCACTGCAGCAACTGCCTTTAGAAAGTCTGCTGGGATCTAACTGCTCTGGGATCTAGGTTGGGGAATAGTGTGTCAGTGCACAGGGCACAAATCTGAGAGAGATGATACATAGCAGCATCAAAATCTACTGGTAAGTAACTCGTTTTCATGCCTGCTGATCTAATTTCTCAAAGTCCAATGACGTACCAGTCCAGACAGCTCACTGCTGTGCTACAGTACTGACAGCTTGGGAGTTCCCTTTTTATTTTGGAGTTGATTTTACAGATTTTAGTTATATTCATGTATGCTATCAATTTGAGTTTGCATTCCATATTTCCTGTCCTAAATAAAGGTTTTTAAAGCTTGTTCTTATTAAAATGTTTTTATTTTTTTTTAAGCTTTTATTTTCATTTTTACTTTTCACTACTCAGGTAGTTCTTGAACTGGAACACTCATCTGATGTAATTCCCTTTCTTAGGGAATTTGTCTGTTTGGTTTATTTCCTGTCTTCATCTGCTGGTAGGAGGGCAAATTGCCAATTGGACTGGCATTTTCTGGATTTGGAGAAATTAAACTTGCAGGTAAGAAATTACTGGTTTTTCATAGGTATAATTGGAAACAGAACTGAGTTTTGTTTTATTAAACAAAAAAATCTATGTAAATCGAACTTTTGGAATAGGCTTCCAGTGAATCTGGATTTGATCCGGGGGAAACTGGAAATCCAGTATAGCTGAAATGAGACCAGAAATTTTATGTGGTTATCCAGGAAAGGCTTTTCCATATTAGCTTGAACTAAACTTGAGATTAAATTCTATTTACTTATTAATTTTTAAATTCCCAGAGGTAATATAGTTACAGTATAGTAAGTGACCAAATATAATCACCGTTTTATATAATTTCTGTTGTGCATGCAGGTTGTCTTTTGTCCCTCTCTCTCATTATTAAATCAGGTCACACTTTCAAGATGCAGAAGTCTTAGATGTGTTAATTCAAAGCAGTAATTTCTTAATCTTTTGAGAGACAGCTGAACTGCCAAAAGCAGTGCTAGTGCAAACAGAAGTGTTTGTGGGGTTATCTTAGGAATTAAATTAAAAGACCATAAACAAACACAAAACAAAAAAGCTTTGCCAAAAAAAAATTTAAATAGCTCATTTTGATGCTTCATTTTTACGGTGGTCCCTAACATGATTGTACCAGAACTGAAAGGCAGCAGGGATGGAAATGGGCAGTAATTTGTCAATTGCATTTTATTTTTGTGTGTGTACCTTACAGAAATATATCCTCCATGTGCTTAATACTCTCAAAACAATAAATCTTTAAATAAACAGCTCAAAAAATAAAAGTTGAGGAAATGTGCAAGTAAATGTTCTGGAGAGTACCTGACAAACACAGGGTCAGTGAACAGTAGAGGAGAAGGATGTTTACTGGAAGACTTCACTAATCTCACATTTCCCAGCTTCTTAAATACACAATTAAAGAACTGAAAGTCAAAAGCATGCAGAGATATTTCTGGGAATAGCTTTGTAAACCTGATAGATGCTTTAGCTGCTTCTGTTATTCTTGAATAAAAGTAAGTAAATTTACAGGCCTGGAGGGAGCATATATATCTGCAGACACTTATTTCCAACTTGGGAGTGTGTTAGTATTGATTAGTTAATGACTCATCAGTAATCCTTTGTAACAGGCAAGAATTCATTAGCAGGATGTTTTTACTGAACAGGTTTTTTTGTCTTTGAAGAGGATCCCAATTTAAATAGTAGTTCCTGGTATGGAGAACAAAAAAAATAAATGTAAAGCAAATATTTGTTAGTTTTTAATGATGTATTTTAGTATTAAGATGTTCTCATCTCTTTTGCTGATTGTTTTGCCAAACAAATTATTGCAGTAGTATTTTCAATTTGTGTGAAGTTTTTATTTTTTTCAGAGATTAAAAATTCCCACCACAATTTAAGTGTCATAAATAGTGTATCCTGGGACAACATGGCAAGACTGTGCATATTATACTTCCCCTATATATATATATATGCATTATGGAAAAATCTATGCTGTGAAGTAGTACAAAGGATATTTGGTTATTTTAAAAGAAATGCCCTGGTTTCAGCTGGGATAATTTTCTTCCTGGTAGCTGGTACAGCACTGTTTTTTGGATTCAGTTTGAAAATAATGTTGGTAATAAGCTGATGTTTTGGTTGTTGTCGAGTGTTCTTTCTCTGCCTATCTCTTCACAGTTTCTTTATTTTTATGATGTTTGCAGAACTTAAAACCCTATATGAAGTTACCTTACAAAAGTGTTGGTTGGGGTAAGGACTGCTAAGGGTACAACTGTTTTCTTTCTGCAGATTATAAAACAGCTACTGCTGCTTTTCGCCAACATGATTATAAAGAGATGGAAATAATTGTAGGCACAGAAGATACCAGTTAGTTGGATGAGAGAGGGGAAGTTCACAGACTCAAGACAGTCAAGAATTTTTTCACTCCTAGATTAGAGAATGTACCATAAATTGGCTTAACCCCCCTGCTCTCATAATAACCTCTTACATATTCTTCCTACACTGCACAAAACCTTTTGCACTCCTCAGTCCCACTGTGTTAGTCCAGCATACCCTATTCAGCCATATGCCACACACTGCCTGTCTCTCATTCAAAAAACAGTCATACAATCTCTTATTAAGATCCACTGTATTCACCACGTACCAGCTGCCTTCCTGAGATTATTACTTTTAGCCACTGTTTTTATCTTCTTTTTCAGATTGAAGAAAAGGAGTTAACAGCTTAGTGTATATGCTTGATTTCACTCAGATTTAATAGTATTTCCTTGGGTTTTAGCTTCTCTCTTTAGTAAATCCTATTGTCTCTCTTACTTGACTTCTTTTCTTTTTGGAGTGTCCTTACTTTTACTCCTACATTAAACGGCTTAACGTGCTGTCTGCAAACCTTATCTTGCATCATCCTTAAATCCTCACAGCTACAAAACTAATAGAACCATATTTTGTTGAACTTTATTTAAAAATAGAACTGCATATGTGTTGCACTCCTGGTGATGAGCAAAAGTCCTGCTTCAAACCCTGCCGCATCTGCCCAGAGCTGGCCAGCACTGGTTGCAGTGTTTGCATTCTGGGGAAAAGAACACTACTGTAGAAATTCAATATGCCTTGGATAAAATAAGTTGTTGTCCTTTGAGAGCTTTTAACCTCTAGAAAGTGTTTCTCTTGTCTGAACAAGAGCAGGACAGCAGTGGATGGTCTTGCACAGCTTTTTTTCACATTGAGGTTTGAAATTTGTATTTGCTTTTTTCATTAAAACTTGATCATGTTTTCTTCCTTTTTTACTTTTTCTATAGTAAATGCTTTTGGACCCACCTCTTTTCCTGTTTTTGAATATTTGTAGCAGGATCATCTTTCCTCATGGTGATTGAGTGTTAGGATTCTGTATGCTGTGTAGACGTGGCGTTTAGGGACATGGTTTAGTGGTGGACTTGGCAGTGGCAGGTTTATGGTTGGACTCAATGATCTTAAAGGTCTTTTCCAACCTAAATGGTTCTATGTTTCTGTGCAGTTTAATACTTTGAGTCTTCAAGTAAGTCACAAAGGCAGTATCAGTTTTTGCATATCAAGAGAATTGCTGTCTGCAGGCAATGCCTTTATAATGGTTCTCTGCTGCAGTGGAATCTTTGGATACTTGAAAAATGTCTGCAGAAGAGCAAAGAGCTAAATAATCTACCAAGCTGATAAAATAGGTGGTAACTAATAGCATCTGGTGTAAATATTTTGTCTAACTTTCTATTGTCTATACTACTGTTTTATATATATTTGATACTGTGCTTGGACTGACTTTATAATTTCAAATCTATTTTTACATATTTTTAAAGATTCAAAATAAAAGTTCTAAGGGGAGAATACTTCTGTATACTACTTGGTGCCTGGTTTTCTTCCTGAGCGTGGTGGAGTGGTTTAAGAAGTGATCTACTGAAACTATCTTTAAATGTTATGTTAAAATCCCTGTAGAAATTTGGAAAGTCTTTGCTTCAGAATTTCTTTCTGAAATTTCAGGTTACTATGGTGTAAAGATTTGTGGAATACAGAATATAGAAATATTAGATATATTCAATATAGAAACCTATGTCAAATGCAAAAATTCCACTATTAGCAACTTGTCTGTAGATGTGTGTCTGTGATAATGTGTCTGTGATAGCATACAGGGTTGTCTAAATGGAAATTTACATGTATGTGCTACATGTGTGAATTTGCATTTAGGCACTGTGGGCATAGTTGCTCATGTAGACTGTGTTCTGTTATGAAGCTTCTGTGAAAACATTCAGGATGTCCTTCTGAATGAGGAGGTGATGTAATGTACCTGGCAAACCTCATAAGAACTTGCTATCTCACTGTTTCAGTTTCCTCAAATCAACAAATCTGTAACAGCTCTGTGTAATGCTCCATGTTCCCCACAGGATTAGGGTTATTACATGAGGAAGTGAATACCATTACAAGATACTTGAAATTATTGAGAGCTTTGGGTTCGCAAGGTGGTTATTCCCGTAGATCTCATAGAGAGGAGGGTTGAGGGGGTGGATTCCTGGGTACAAAAGTTGATTGTTTACTTGTATGAATGCTGAGGGAATTAGTGATCTTGAGAGAAGCTTCTTGAAACTAGTTTTAATCACAGTGGTGCTTCTTCTCCTTCTTGTGCAGTAAAACTCTGAATCTGTCTCCTCTGTCAAACTCAGCTGCTAAAAATTCTTTACTGAGCTTACTACTGTCCTAGTTTGTTTTGTGGGAAATTTTGGCTCTTTAGGCACTGTTATGTGCCCTTACAGAGGTTCCTGTCTAAACAGTTCAGATACCACCAGAATAAAAACTGCATTGTAAAAATAGACCTGTTGACAATGTTATTAGAAAATTCACATAAATGTATGTGTGCCATGAATAGTTATTTAATTTGCTGTGCAGTTTGGCATTTCAGATAGCACCGTGGCATTTGACTTTGAACTTCTGAGTACGTTTGGTATGGAGATGAGTAAATTATATTTTTGCTTCAGTCCAGAGATAGTCAAACTCGTAGAGCAACATTTTACTATTGTCTAGTATTTTGTGGATTGGAGGCCTTACAAAAATCAGTTACAAAAAGCTATTACTTTTATTTCTAGTTATTCTACAGCAGTATACGGGCAGATCAAAGGTTGCCTTGTACTATTGGAAAAAGGCTGGTCCGGTCTTGGAGCCTGAAGAACTATGTACTTTCCTTATTTCTATATGACTTCTGGTGATTTCCAGTACTGGCATATTAGCTTCCTAATTTCCAGAATTTTGGAAGACTGGTTTGCTTCATTGGGAGTATGAGGCAAAACTACTTTGAGCATTTAAGGTATTCAGTTTACAGTTTTTCTACCAGTTATAGACATAAGTTACTAGAAACTGTAAGGTGATAGAAAACAGAATGATTATGTGTTATATTTTGCCTGAAAGCATACAGTGGAATTAACATGTCTGGTTTTTAGTTCATTCTGTAGAAATATTGAAGGGGTGAGGAGAGGGTTCACATTCCCATAGTGGGCTTGCAAAATAGCTGGCTTGTTAATTACCATTATGCTGGCAGAAAGAAGCCTTTAAATGCAATTGCTCTTCTTTATTCCTTTTGTAGAAGGATTCAAATTTCAAGGGTTTTTTTGTTCCTAAATATGTCTCAATGTGTTTCTAAGTTGCTTCTCCTAGGAAGAATGAACTGTTTAAGATGCTTTGTGAAAATTGCAATCTGTTGGTCACTTGAAGTAGAACATCTGGATGGTCACTAGTGGTTTTCCCCTAGGCTTGATTTTGGGGTCAGTCTTGTTTAACATCTTTATTGATGATCTGGACATGGAAATTGAGCTCACCCTCAGTAAATTTGCAGATAACACTAACTTGGGTGGGAGCGTTGATCTGTGGGAGGGTAGGAAGGCTCTGCAGAGAGATCTGGAGAGACTTGATCAGTGGGCTGAAGACAACCGCATGGGGTTCAAGAAGGTGAAGTACCAGGTCCTGCAACCCCCTGCAGTGCTACAGGCTGGGGGAGGAGAGGCTTGAGAAATGTTTGGCAGAAAGGGACTTGGGGGTGCTGGTTGACAGATGGCTAAACATGAGCCAGCAGTGTGCCCAGGTGGCCATGGTGGCCAATGGCATCTTGGCCTGTGTCAAGAATAGTGTTGATCACCCTGTACTCAGTACTGTTGAGACTGCACCTCAAGTACTGTGTTCAGTTTTGGGCCCCTCACTCCAGAGAGGACATTGAAATGCTGGAGTGTGTCCAGAGAAGGGCAGCAAGGCTCATGAAGAGTCTAAAAACCACGTCCTGTGAGGAACATCTGAGGGAGCTGAGGGTGTTTAGTCTGGAGGAGGCTTGGTAGGGACCTCATCACTCTCTACAAGTACCTGAAAGGAGTTTGTAATGAGTGGAGGTTGGTCTCTTCTGCTATGCCTGCAGTGACAGGACCCAAAGAAATGGCCTTAAGATGGGACAGGGGAGATTCAGATTAGATATTAGAAATTTTTTTTCACTGTTAGGGTGATCAGGCACTGGAATAGGTTTCCCAGGGAGGTGATGGAGTCACCATTTCTGGAGGCATTTAAGAGGGTCTGGGTCTGGCACTGGGTGATGTAGTTTAGTGGTTTAGGGGTTACAGTGGCAGTGCTGGGTGATGGTTGGACTGGATGATCTTGAAGGTCTCTTCCAACCACAATGACTCTATGATCATCTATGTCTTGGTTTTCCTTTATCTTAAGGAATTGCATTTAATAGACTCTTTTTTTGTATTCACAGAACTGTGCTAAAGAATAATGACTTGAGATCAAGACAAGAATTAACTACTCACCTCACCAATCAGTGGCCTTCCCCAGGAGCTCTGGATGTCAATGCTGTTGCCTTGGACACTCTACTCTATAGAAAGCACAATCAACAATGGGATGAGTAAGTTTAATATTTATTTTGATTACCCGTTAGAGGAACAGGGAAACTGAAAATGACATATTTCCCTCAGCATGCTTTGGAACATATCTTATTGGAGTCACTTGTTATAATGTACAAGGATCAGCTGGTAACTAAAATCAGTTTCTCTTGCTTACCATAAAATTTTTCTTCCTTTGGATTAATTTAAAAGAAGGACAGAAAAAGAAATCATTGCTTTAGGAAAGAACTGGCTTAGGAAATAAACAAAAATAGTGTGTAAGAGAAGAAAGATTAACTGCATAGGTTTTTTTAGAAAACTTTTTAAGGAGAGTTGAAGATACCTAGTCAGATCTTTAAATGTGTTGCTATCAAATATTACTTGTTTTGCAGGAAAAGTTTTCAAAGTCTGGACCAACTTTCAGCAGAAGTTAGTCTTTCTCAATCGTCTCTGGATCCAGGTCACTCACAGGATGGGAAGCAAGATGGAATTAACTTGTTAAATGAAGGTACAGAGCCAATCTAATATCTTCCTTTAATTTTGTTCTTCATAGCTCTGAACTTTAGTCCCTGTGAGAGGAATTTTCAGTGTGAAGAAAATATGCATTGAAAAACATATTTTTCATTGTTATACGACATGTTTCAGTTTCCCTAAGGACTCTGCTTTAAATAAGTTTGGATTTATGAAGATACCCACTCCACTCCTCTTATTTAAAGCTAAGCTTCAAATATGTTGCACATCTCTTCCTTCTCCATCATAGAACCAGTCAGCTCCACTACAAGGAGGATCTTCTGACATCTTTCTGCTATAACAAACTCTACAGGGTTTTTTTTTTTTTGTTTTAAAAGAATGATTAAAGGCACTGGATTTGCAGCTACCACTGTCATTTTTACATCTTGCATTTAGCATTTATATGTGGAGATGCAGCCTGACAGTGTTTCCATTAAAACAGAGAGAGGAACATGATAAGAACTGTGTATATAAATGTAATATATGCACATACCCCCTTTAAACCTGTATGCTTATCAAAGCTTAGCTGCTCCATCTTGTGGGCAATTGTGAAAATCAGGAAAATACTGGAAGGTTTGTGAAATAGTAGTATTTTGGGTATAGAATATAAATTGTTATAAAATAATCCTTTTTGTATCTCATCAATTCTAAGCTTTAAATAGATTTGCCAATACACAACCTTAGTGTTACATAAGTGGTAAAATTTCTTTTTTTTAAATATCAAGGATGAAAAATTTTGAAGTTTTTTAAATTGTAAGCAGTATCAAAATCTAATTTAATTCAAGACTGATTTCAGCTCAACCTGTAAGGCATGGATAGGGATCTCTGTACCACCTGGATAGGGAAGGTTCTGGCGTAAGTTGTCTTACCAATCTCATTTATGAAACATGCCTGTGCTGAAGCATAATATGGAATTCTTAGTAGTGTAGATTAAGCAGCTTTTTCTGTTCTTTCATTTTTTTGTGGTCAACTAATCTTGTGCTGCAAAAATTATTAGCTAAATTCCTTTTTTTCTTAACAGGAAAGGAAGACACTCCGTCATTGCTTGGTCTTTGCGGCTCTCTTACATCAGTAGCAAGCTACAAGTCTCTCACAAGTCTGAAATCAAGTGAATACCTTGCAAGCCCCACAACAGAGATGACAAGTCCAGGCCTAACACCGTCTTGAGATACACACAAGAAGGAAGAACTTCGTGTTGTATGCATTTGGTTTATGTTCCATAAAATGACTTGCAGTGAAGACTGCTAGTTCTGAGTTAAAAAATAAGCTGCTTTATTTTTTCTTTTCATGGTTACCTTTATAATTCACAAATTTGGTCAGTTTTCACTTGCTTTTTCTTTCCCTCAGAGGACTTTTCAGATTTTCTATTTTAGTCTGGAATTATTTAAATCTCTTGGTCAGGTACAGAATGTATAATCCGATGTCTATGACTGATTTTTAAAATGAAACAGTTGGAAATCAGTCCCATAGTTAAATGCCATCAGCTTTGTTTCTCCTTGCACTAGCCTGGACCTGCTCTAGCCACTGTACTCTGCAGTGCTTTAAATATTTATCAACTCCTGAAGAACAGACGGGGAATCCTTAACACCAGTCTGTGTAGGCAAATAAATACCTAAAAATCCAGCTTTTCATCCGTGTATGTTGCATAGGACCTCACATAGCGTATTTAACCTATCAACAGCTTTTCTCAAGTTGACTCAGTGTTAGGTTTTGCTTTCCTGTTAAGATCATGGCACTTGGGAGATGTCCTGGTCACACTGAAGAATCACCCTGAAACACAAACTCTTGAAATTGCACGTGAATAACAAATGTAACTTGATCATATAAATCAAGCATACATAGTGATTTGTAAATGGTGAGCAAACTCACTAAATGCTTTAAGTGGCCTGGGCTACCGATAATCTAACATTTTACGAGAAATTTCCTGCTGAAAAGATGGGGGTAAGTGTCTTATGAAGTTTGGATTCTGTGTTTATTGGCAAGACCCAAGGAGGGTGAAAAAGGGGAAACAATGTAAAGACTGTATTTGTGTGTTAAAGACTTTCCTCATCCCTGTAGGAGTGCAGTAGGTATTTTTATTGCTTAGGTAATACAGCAGAACTCTAAGTCAGTTTTCTCAAATTACTTGCCATTGATTTAAATTACTGTTAGGGGGAAGAAAAAAAGGGAGACATTTTTTAAATGTAACTAACTTTCCAGATTACCCTACAGTTTCGAAGTTTGCAAAATAATTTTTTGAATTGCAAACTATATTCTTAATTCTTTGTAAGATACAATGGATCCTTTATCTATCAATTTTGCTAATCAAGGTAATGCTTATCAGTATGATCAGTAACTTTTTAAACAAAAGTAAAATGCATGTAAGTATGTGGTATTTATAAGTGCTAGGGAAAATGCTTTTTTGTGCCAAAGAAGTTTCATAAATTGTTTACATGAGTAGCTGCAATACAAGACAGATTTTTAATTATTGCTTACTCCTAGGTGTTTACAGTATGTCACTACACTCTGTACAGGTTTGGTTGATTTGCCTCTTGTGATGGTACCTTGGAACTACTACTTTAAACTGGTCATCACAGGGTGGGCTTGAAAGAAAGAGGATTCATTCTTACCTTTACTGAAACTATGAGAAATACTTAGCCTTTGTAAGTATGAGGCTATGCATTTCTGGCACTCAAGGTACTGTTGGATTTAACTGGAGGATAAAAATCCATCTCAACTCTCTAGTCCACGCTGCTGGAGGTCACTACATCCATGGCAGGGTACACAACCACTGATGCTATTTTAATGCAGAATTTTAAAGCAGTTTAACAAAACCACCAGGTCTTTCAAGCCCTCATGTACCCACCCATTTAATTTCTCTCTAATAAACTCTGACCATTAAATCTTTTCATACACTGTCAAAATGTCCATTACTTCATGTAACTTTTTTTTGTTATCACATTAAGCACCTGTTTCTTGAGTAACATTATAAAATATAAATTTGTAAACTAGAGATGCATTTTTACTACAAATAAAATGAGGGAATCCAGATTCCACAAGTTAATGTTCTGCATCAATGTGCAGTGATTTAATCGGTCTTGCTTGCTGTTAAACACTTGTCACACCACATCAGTGTTTTGGAGGGGGCAGTAATCATGATCTTCAGTCATGTTCACTGATGGCTCTTTTCTTAGAGCTACATGTGTCGCTTAGCTGAAGTCTTTTATGTAGTCTGACACGTGTTTCTGGGTGTCATTTTGTGCATGGGCAATCAGTTATGTGCATTTTTCTCAGTTCTAAACATTAATCATTTTTAGAAAAAGAATTTTAAACCACCAAAACTGTATGTTTTGTTGCCTTGACGTTCCATAAATGTTGCATGTAAATTAAAAATTTTGTATCATCACTAGTTACACGCTGTTGTCTCTGTTTTTATCACACAGGATAAAATAAGACCATTCAGTCAATTACAGTATTACTGAATTTATAGCAAATACTTTTCTTGCACAAGGGGGAGACTCTGCTTTTCTTGCTCTATAGCATTCAGTGTCATCCAATGTCTGCTGCTATTATTTTCTCTTAGTCCTTATTTTGTAAATTTACATTCAAAAGTCACAGTGGAAGAACAGTGTTAAGCATCTCCTCTGCCTCTGGCAGCACCTCTTGCCAGCACCATGCTACCTAACATGGTACCTAATGTCTTTACAAGTAGAGCATTTTTGTAGAGCATGTTTCAGTGTGTGAGGAATTTTCACCATGGACTGAACTCCATTTCTTGGGTAAAGCACACCCAAATGTCAGTGTCTTAATGATCCAACTACTGAGTTGCTTTTGTATCAGCACACCCCTCATAAAAATACACAAAAAAGTAGAATTCAACAACTGCATTGAAAATGCATGAAAGGAGGGAGGTAGTGAAGGTAGTTAAAAAAATTTAAAACAAATTATACAGAGGCAACTCTGATTTAGTAATTTGAGTGCCTACAGGCAAGTGCAGTATGGCAGCTGTTCCTACCAGGAGTGCAGCACGCTGGGGCAGAGGGTGGCTGTGCCTATGGCAGCAACCTCAACATGTTCTTCCCTTCAGAGAGACACAGGGCTGAGTCAAGCAGGCATGGAACCACCTCTCTTTATGCCAGCAAATTTGGCCTTCCAAGACAGGTGATCCCACACGAAGTGTGCATGGCCTGGCCCTGCCTTGGAGCGTTGTGACAGTGACAGCTTGCACCTCCCAGAACCATGCGAGGGAGTGCTCCTGCAGAGTACCCATACAGGCCTTTGGCTCTAATGTCCAGGTGTGCTTTAATTTCTTCAAGTATTACCTTAAACAACAAGCCCCTGCTGCCCCTATCAGTATGCACCATGCTCTCTCATTGTCTAATGAGCTTAAGTGTTTTTCCAGTTTGGCAGAAAGACTTTTTCATTTAAAATAAACCCAAGCAGCTTTTATAATATGCACTTACTCAAAATACAGAGCTGTAAATAACAAACATGTACAGAATGAAACATACCAAGCAGCAAGAATAAATAAGGATTTATTGAATTCACTCTGTATCAACTCCTTACTGAAAAAATAAATATATCTTACAATAGGAAACCCAAAACATTTTTAAACACCATTTTAAAACCCAACAAAAATGTTTAATCATGACTGAAAATTTAACACAGTGGAAGTCATTATTCTTCATTGCTATGTCCAGCCTCAATTTTTTTTCTTCTCCTCCTTTTTTTTTTCCTTTTGTTCTTTCTTCCTTTATTTTTTCTCTCTAGCTGCAAGAGAAGTCACAAAATCTTCAATGATAGTTTAAGGGTGATGTGTATTTTCTTAGTCTTAATAAAAATAGTGAATTAATCCTTTGTGAAACAGTTAAAAATGAAACTTTATTCAGTTACCAAATGTAATAGTAGAAATCCACTGGGAATTCTAAAACACATCTTCACAGATTTAAATTTGGCACAACTTCCATCATATGCTTTGACTCCATACAACTGGATGAAGCAGAATTAAGGATGTTGATTCATTTTTTCATTTAAATGAGAAAAGAAAGACTTTCGATATTCGTATGTGCTGATCATTATGGCACAAGCAGGAGCAACTTTAATCAGCCGTGGAATAATACCTGCCCAGAAGAGAAAGGGAAGTATTCACTATTATTTGTTTTCAGACCCAAGTGCTGCAGTACAATTTGTTGATCACAGTATAATGATACCATAGTATATCAGTTTAGAAGTGGGATTCCACCTGCCCACATTCCTCAAAACACTGAATTGACTGGCTGTCGTATTACCGGTGTAATAACCTTATGCCCTCACCTCTGCCATCTTGTGTGGTCTGCCTGCCTCAAGTCCATTGTTCCTCTGTCCCTTCTGACTCTATGGAGCTGGAGCACCTGGACCTGCAGGGCTCCTGTGCTCCAGCACACAAGAGGTGCACTCTACTAAAATGAAGAATCCTGGGCACACATATAAATGATAGAATTTAAGTGTTAAATGTCTCTCATTACAGTCAACTGTGATCTTGTCAGCAGAGGTTAGAAAGTAATTCAGTTTAGAGGAAGGGAAATAAGGCTGCATCCCCTTGTCCGCATACAGCCGGCCCTCTACTTCCGCTTGAAGTGCAAAGACATCTGCAGAGAGCCAGCGCAGATGACACATGACCTATGGAAAACTTGTGTTGCTTTGGAACAGCAGCAAGAAGCCAGGCAGACCAACTCCGGTCACCTCAGCTACGTGCGGCCAACGGAACTGAACTAGTGGCTAATCAAGACAGTGTCTCTAAACTCTGCTACCCATGTGTCAAGACCTAAGTGTAAGTGTTCTAATCTATTAACTGCATTCAATATCAGTAATACTGATTCATTGTGGTGTCTTGCATTCTGTTAGCATCAGTGCTCTGAAAAATGCAAATCCTGCTACCCAGCTATACCATCACTGTACAGCGAGTAAAGCAGTTTATCTCTTCCAGCAAACACAAGTCTTGCTAGGCTTAACCAACTGCAGCCATTCACATGAGGGCCCCCAATGAGCCAGTGCAGTGTGGTGAAGACTGGTAAGTATCCTGGGTTTGGAATATCTCTTGCGGATGGTCATGTAAGTATGAACTTCTATAAGCTTTTATCTCAAAATCATTTTAATCTCAGTATTTTGTCATTTCCTCCTCAGGCTGCCAGAGTCATGCAGAAGAGGGCCAATGTTTTCCCTTGTCTTCCTCTGATCACCAACATACCTATAGAAGCTTTTCTTGCTGCCCTTGACATCCCTGGCCAGATTTACTTCCTAACCTGATCCCTGTCTGCTTGGACCATTTCTCTGTGACAGGTTACCTGTCCTTGCTTCCACCTCTGCCAGCTTCCTTATTGTGTCTGAGTTTGTCCAGGAGCTCTTTCTTCCTCTCTACAGGCCTCCTCGAGTTTTCACCTGACTTTCTCTTTGCTGGGATACATTGTTCCTGAGCCTGGAGGAGGTGATTCTTGAGTATTAGCCAGCTTTCTTGGGCCCCTCTTCCCTCCAGGGCTTTATCCCATGGTACTCTACCAAAAGGATTCCTGGAGAGGCCAAGGTCTGCATGTCTGTTGCTTTATGTATGCAAACTATTGCATAACTGACAGTTCACAGAAATGGAAGGTACATAGGTAATTTAATATTGTATATATTATGCATATTATTTAATATTGTATAATTTATGCATATTAACATCTATAATTAAGAACTCTCTAGTCTGAATTTTTTTAGAGATACGAAAATATTTACCAGCATATAATCCGGTAATCCCATTTCTAGCGAGAATTCTCCTCGTAAGTGCCCAGGTGGATGTACCGTCCCTCTGTGGAACTCAGTACAAGACAACAGTGAATTAGGCAATCCATAGAATACCGCAGAATAGTATTTTTAGAAATCAGAGACAGTCACAGATGTAATTGTTAGGTTTAACTCCTTTGTTGTTCATTTTATCCATCTTATTTATACAGTATGTTAAAATAATACAGTATGCAAATACACAAGTTGAAACAGCATGGCACGGAAAAGACCTGTAGTAACACCTAGAGTAAGATATATGAACAGCTACAATAGTCCTTACTAGATTGTTGATACAGTTGAAGAAAGTCAAAGCAGTTTCATAGAATACATTCTTCAGGAATATCCCACAGCACTTGGAAGGCAAAAAATACTTTTGCAGTTACAGAGAGACAAAATGTAGATGTACAGTCAGTGTTCAACTCTAGCAGTAACTGGATTTGGAAAGAATTAAACTGGTACAAATTAAAGATTACCATAATAAAATTTTAAATATATATATAATAATCTGGCTAATATTAACCTAATAAATATATGGCAGACACGTATTTCAAAGTGGTGTTAGTAAGGAATTCTTAAATTCATCAGCCCAGGAAAAGAATTGAAACATGGTAACTATTTATATTTAAAGCTCTTTTTATATTTGTTCTGCAATCAAATATTAATATATTTTTCCAAGAACTACACCAGGAAAAAAATAATTTACCTGAGAGAATGAATGCCAAAAAGTGAGCACTTATTTTCTAAGCAGAAACTGTTTGGATACTCAGACTTTTTAATGGTCTGTAATCTTAAAGCCATGATACAATATTTAAGTTAATCAAAGTCCTTCACTGATCCACATCCCAAGCAATGTAAGAAAAGGTATTATATACAACTTCAATTTGTATAAAACAGAGTGGTGCTCCACTGACCAGAACAAAACAGAAACTTCCTCTTTCATCTTTTGAAGATGTTGCGAGATTCATTAATATGCCCTCAAAAATAATTTTTTTGAAATCACATGAAAAGAAGGTAAAAAATACACAACCTGAGCACAATACTTTCTCTTTCTAGTCTGCAGGAGCAAGTGATAGTAAATGTTATTTTGAAGACTTTTCCAATAGATCACTGTTCACCTGAATGTTTGCTAAGAAGTTAATTTTTGGCCTATTGAAATATAACTTACTTCAATCATAGAATAGTTTGGGTTCAAAGGGACCTTTACTGGTCATCTAGTCCAACCTCCCTGCAATAAGCAGGGACATCTCAAATTTGCAGTTGGTCTGCCTAAATGTAATAGCTTTGGATTTCTTTGTTTCAATTTTATACCATCTTATTAAGTAAATTGTACTGAACTCACACCTTTTCCCTCTTCCATGCCATTAACGAAATATGCTATTCTCCTAGGAGATAAAAAAAATCTTACTAGATACTACAATTTGGAGAAGAAAAAATGCCTGAGTAATAAAATGTTTACATATACTTTAGAAGTGACAAATATTTAAAATTCCTACAAAAAGCCATACCCAAACACTAAGTTTCATTTTTTGAAACACTATTTTACTTTTATTCTTACCAGCAACTTACTTTTTAAGGTCTCACTCTCCCAAAGTTGAGTCTGCCTATGTGTTTTCATTACATCAAATGGCTGTGTTATGACAGCTGCAATCTATCAGGAATCAGTTTTAATGTTAGTGCACAAACAATTGAAATTTAACCCTAAAATTTTTAAATTTTTTAATTGAAGTGCACACATGATTTAAAACTAGATTTGATATTCCAAGCGCATGGTATTTTTAAGTCTTGTATGTCAGAACACTGTAGTTTATTCAGATTTATTTAGTCAGGTTGAATGCCACACCACATGTTTAAAGTACAAGTACCGCAAAACATACAACATTTCTGAAAGAATCATCTAAAATCATACCTCTTTTAAATAGTTTATTAGTTCTAATAATAAAGAGTAGTACTAGAAATGAAATTATATACTTACAGAGCCAGATGCTGCTCCCGAAGTAAAAGAAATAAAAAATGTAGGTTCATTTGCACCAACTTTCTTGCACATCATCTTCTTGAAACGTTCATAATTAGACCAATACAATGCTATGATGACAAAAAAATAAACTTGCATTACAACAGATTTTTATGTCAAATAAAAAAATTCTTATATCAAGTCCAGATGTAAGAATTCTACTGTGGCAAAAGCAGCAAACAGAAACAGGAGCTGAAAGCACAGTAAGTGTCCTGTGTGATAGCCCATGGACATATTGCCCTGTTCCCCTTGTTCTCCATATGCCAAATTTCTTCATATGATACAAATTAGCCAAATCATTTTGTCATTCCCTCAAGTAACCCCTACTTTAATACAATCTAACCCAAGCACTATAAAACTCATATTCAATTTAACATAAATCAAAATGTAGGCTTCTAATTACTTGCTATGTTTTCAGGCATATTTCACATTTCATAGATCTCACTAATTCTATAAAAACACATTTCATACAAAATGTTGCTCAGGACTGCCTCATACTTTTCTGAGACACAGTATAAAATTTAATTCTGAGAGATCCAAAGAATACAATTTTGCTCTCTGGAATTACTAATAGGGGAATGTCTCTGTGGGGACTGCCAAAGGCAAGTCCAGCAAACAACTTTTAGGAGTAACATCTGTTTCTGTGACTGTCTGCTGAACTAAACTGCACAATATGATATTTTTCTGCTTTCTTACTAAAACTCCAAACTATTTACTACTGGGCTGAATTATAGAGTAATTCCTCATGGCAGTTGGTTGACTAAATACTGCAAATGACAGCTCCATACCCTGAAAGGTAACTAAGCCTCATTCAGCACTGAGTTCTGGAGGTTGTGCCAGCAGAAAAATTTCACAGCATTTTCTTGCCATGAAGACTATCAGCACATGTGCCTGGCCTCCAACATTTTCCAAAAGTAAAAGTAGGCAGTATCTCAGAAGGCATTCTCAGGATTTGAGGAAAACCTACTATTGAAATGTAGAGAGAGCAGGTCAAATACTTCAAGGGTTCTCTGACTCCAAAACCAGGTTTGAATAAGAATTTTTCCAAAAATAGGTTTGAAGAATTTTTCTGGGCCAACATAAAGTGTTCAAAGATGTTATTCCTGGTACTACCCCAATGACAGAAACTGCTTCAATGACAATTGATGGCTGGTGATCCAAAAATGCTCTGACAAAACCAGACCTTAAAGGGACAGGGGCTTTCAGGTCCTTTAGCAGTCTCCCCTGTAACATCTGTACCAGTGATCCTAAGGAATAGCCCTACGACTAGTTATGCTTTGAATCAGACTTGTCTTCTAGGCTTTCAGCTTTGGAGCTTTGCTAGAGTCTTTTGGAGCAGTTATACAAACTATTCCATCTTGATTTAAAAAAAAAAAACTCTAAGACACTACTGTGTCACTCTCAGTATGTTTTCAAAATTATGTAACATAACACTTAGATACAGCATGTTTATCAGAAAATAGCCACTATTCCTATCACAGAGAAAATTTCCAACTGAAAGTCTTAAAAAACAAAGACACTGTATAAGCTAAAGATAAGAAGAAAGAGTCTAACTACAGAGAAAGGGAATGGAACCATGAACCCTATCTGGTATCCACAAACAAAATGGGGCGAAAAAAATCACATCTTCAGAGGATTTATAAATAAAAACACTCAAAAAAGAAAATCTCAGTCATTCCTAAAGCTAACCATTAAAATTACCTAAAAGCACCAAAAAACTTTAAACAAAAACATAAGCAAAAACCTGCACAGAAAATTAACCCTACCTGAGAAAGGTACATCTCTCAGAACAGTAGAAGTCCAGGCCCCCAAAGGGACAACCATCCATCTGCAGCCACTTTGGTGCTGACACACAGGTACAGCTGCTTGTAGGACAGCTTGTGATACTGCATTTGAGTTCTGATCAGCTCCAGGGGACTCACCACAGTAGCAGAACTGACTGCAAAGGAGGGAAACATGGCTTTTTTAAAAAAAAAAAAAAAATCAATGTTTAATAGTACAATTTCCTGAACATTCAAGTCATGTCGCACCTTACTTTATATATCTGTTTCTTTTCAACTCTCCCATTTTCCTTGAACTAATTCCCAAAATAAGTTTCCTTTCCAGATAAAAAACCCATACCTATTCACAGTACCTACACTTTCTCGTTTAGGGTTTTTTTTCATTGCTAGTACATTGTAATCAATGTAATGTGTTGAGAACCCTCATTTTCAGATTTAACACATAAATAGGCTGAAAATTTCAAGTACTTATACTCATTAATTTTCATTAGTTGCCATTTTAAACTGTAACTTGAAGAAAGTGATCTTGATGTTTAAGGCTTTTTTTTTTTGTGTTAAGGACAAGAATTGTGGTTACAGATTTAAGCTTTTATTGATTTCTAAGCATCTTTGCCATTCTTAGTTTAAACTATCAAGAATGATTAGCAAGCAATCTGTATCTAATAAAGTAACACTTGCAGCTTGCACAAGTCAGTGAATCATCATTCAATAGCAAGCTACCACCACACATCTAACAGACATTAAAAATTGTACAAGATCTAAGAATTTTTCTTCTGTTGCTGGGATAAGGTTTTACACATTAATTTAAAATCTGGAACAGCGTCATAAGAACAATATGCTAAACCACCACAAAATAACAATTCTTTTTCCACTAGTCTTCCAGTGCCCCCATGACTGTCACAGGTAAAACATGGAACTGCATCATCAGACCTTTTTAAGAAATCCCTAAAATGTATTATCTGAGTTAATTCTACAAAAATAGATGAGGAAAAGGATAAACAAAGGTAAGAAAATACACAAATTCTGTCCACATCATACAGCAGTAAAACCAGTACAAGTCCAATTTTCATCTTCCTTATAAATTACCTATGTACCTTCCATTATAGAAAATAACGATGTTTATTATTGGATTCATGGCAAAACAGACTTAAATTAAACTGTCCTTGGTAGAAGTCTAGAAATATAAAGTTTTGAACAAATTACAAATGTAGTAAAAGTGTTACAGCAAAACCAAATCTCATTATTCCAGGTTAGAGGGTTTTGTTGCCCAAGAAATACTGGGTAATTACAGTATTCCTTCCAATCGCTCATTTAAAGCCACAGCATATTTACTTTAAATAAAAGTCAACAAAACAAACCCAAGAAACAGCATACAAGTATTATGTTCCAGCATTATATTCCAGTTTTCTCTTTAAACAGAGGACAACTTACATCTGCTTAAGGAACCTGCAATAACTGGAATGTGCTCCTCATGCTTTCCTGGTCTATTTTTCAAAGCTTCACACAGCTGGTCATAGCAGGTAAAATAGATTGCTGTGGTAGGAACTGCCATTATTCTAAAATACAAGAGAGGAAATTTAAATTAATACAAGGAAAGCAGGAGAGTAAAGTCAACTGTCTTGCATGTATATTTTACTTGTATTTAAAAAAAAAGTTAATTCTCCAGCTGTGTGTAATGGATTAATTAAAAAAAAAAAAAAAGCATTAATTCCATGGCTTTGATTCACTGCTTCTAGTTCAGAGTTTTAAACCCACACACTTCCCAGGTTTTCATTTCATTAGGGAAAACTGTAAGTAAAATGATGGTAGATTATCTCAGTTAAAATTGGTGTCATACCAGCTCCAGAACTATTTTGATAAAGAATGGGAAGTGAAAGATCTGAATATGAAGAACCCAAACAAAATATTACAGAAGTACTACTAACCTTAACTTTTATTTATGTAACAATTGGATATTATGCTCTTGATCTTAATCAACAGCCATGATACTCACTACTTGAGAGACAATGTGGTATGCATAAATATAAGCTTTTTCCATACCAGCATAGTACAGACTATAGTAATAACAGATAGATTTAATAACCATTCAGTGTAGGAGTAAAGCACCACATCTTACTATAAAATGGCAATTACACTTCTGTGTTATGTCTGTGCCAATAAAGCATGTACCACCATTACCATTACACTGAGGACTGTCATGCTTGGAAAACCAACATGCCTTAGTTTAGATCTTCTCTTAAAAACTGTGTGACTCTCTCCAGTAGAGAAGTTAGTTCTCTACTGGAGAACAGACCACATGCTTTGTAAAAAACTGGATTGACTGAAACAGTTCAGTCAGGTCCTGAGAGTTCGTATTTTGAAATTGCCACATACTGGAGGGTAAATAACAAGGCTGAGCTCCACCATGCTTTTGGTTTTTTGTGCCTATACACTGAGCACTGTCTGCAAATCAAAAGTGTACCCAGTGCTTCCCACTGGGTACTTCCCACTTTGTGCCTTACAAGTTTAATATACATCTTTGATTTGACAACTTTCTTGGTTTAGGGAGGAGAACATAATTATAGAGGTTTTCATTTCTATCTGTACCAGGTTAATATGAATAAAAAGATAAAACAGTTTGGGGCTGTTAAGCCTAAAGAGAAGACCAGAGGAGATCTGATTGCAATGTTTAGATATGTAAATTGCTCTTGTAGAGAGAAAATGAATTATCTGTTTATCCAGATAGAATAAAACCCCAAAGTTCTTTGAAATAAAGAAGATGATTACAAAAATTAAGTAAGGGTAATGAGGTGCAACACCAGTGTCTGGAAACAGCTGTGCAGCTGATAGCAGGTCATTAGTAACAAGACACAAGAGCAAGTATGTGTCAAAGTCTGGCATTCTCCAGTGATCAGGTCTGATCCTCCAATCCTGTGATTGAATGATGCTATCAAAGGAATGGTTACAGTAGAAAGAAAAAAAGGAAGAATGAGAAGTCTATTGATCCTGCTTAACTACTGAAAATATATCAGAAAATTCTAAAATCTGGCAAAAATTATACTGTCCCTAGATGTTTTTGATCAAACCGATTACTCTGTAAATTCAGAATTGACCAAATTTTTTAAATAACTTAAAAATAAGCATAATGATTTGTCAAAAATAATTAAGTAACTTTTTAAACAATAACTTACAGCATGTTACCAAAAAACCCCATTCAACTTACAGTGTTGGGGGAAGCCCACTCCACAGTGACTTAATTCCCTCTATTCGAATAATTTTCACAAATGCATCCTAAAAATATAACCAGGCAAACAGCAATAATTAGGTACAAACTTTTGTAGTTAGTAATATATTTTAGCTGGCAGAACACAAAATTAATGTCTTTAAAAGTATGTTTCTAAAATGGCTTATCATTGTAAGATCTCAGTTTTGTAACTGCTTACACAAGCTATCACACTTAATCACACAAATAGTTCCACTGAGCTGAACAGAATAATTTACGCAACCAAAATTAAGAATTTCCTTCCATCTTTAAAAAGCCAAAGTAGTAAGTGTTTTACAGGGACTGACAGCCCTGTGAATAACTATTTTCAGAACTAATATGGCATTGCAGCAACTTGTGGAAACTTCCCCAAAATAACCCACTAAAATATTTTTTCAATATGTAGCAAAGTTTCTAGGCATGAAATACCATCAATCAGCAGTGTAACCACATTAAGACCCTCTCAAATGATAACAGATTCCAGTAGAACCTGAAAAAACCTGAAAACTTTACAGTATGCCACTTAAAAATGTACAGTTTTATATACATGTAAAATGTTCTTACCCATGTCCCTTTGAAATGTCCAGGTTTTTTATACCAGGCTTTGCTGTCCCCATTCTCACAAACACATACATGATCCGTAAGGCCATTGGAGTATATAAAACATTTTCCTAATAAAATTGTATATAAGAATATAGTTAATGCTTGTAAGATTGTTTTTATGCAGCAATTTCAAACTGGATGTAATGGCAACACAGATTTATCTCTGGTTAGACACAGAGGGGCAAAATAATCTCAGTAAGTCAGTAACGACAAATTAGGTGAAAGGAAAGAAGGTACAAACGTACCACTCAGACTGCTAGACTAAATGGAACTGCCTTCACAAGGCTCCAAGAGATATCTTTAGGTTATACTACCATCTGCTGAAAGGTAAAACTAACACAAGACCTGAACATCATTATTGTATGTAACTGTGAACATCTTTCAGACTTTTAAATCTTTTATTATGTAACCTCAGCATCCACTTCAAGTGGAGGTATTATATCTTAGATTGGACTGTATTTATACTAGATCATCCCCTCTACTTGTTTTTCACTTCTTCTACGTCATCTACTTTCAACCTGTTTGATAAAATATTATTGCCATTACAAAAACATACTTTGAGCTTCACATTTGCAGATTTCTGTAGGCTTTAGAACTTACTAAAAATCAGGACAGAAAGCACAAGTATTTTTCCTAATTTAATTTGCAAATGTGACTGCAAATACTCACTTTCATATTCAACATGCAAAACCAGTCACCTTCTTTCCTTTTAAATCTCATTCACTAAGTACAAGTAAATAGTAGGAACCATTACCACATCTCTGAGAGCACAATATCTTCATCTATTTAGAACCCAAATGGCAAGTGACTCGGTAAGACTTCTCCATTTCAAAAATCCCTGGATTCTGGAGGAGATGAACTTTGATATAGCATCCTGACCATATAAGCCCTCTTATGAAATATTTATCAATCTTGTAACAGCTTTTTATTGTTTAACTCAACGCAGTATTGTCTGTGCCTTCTGCCATAATTAAAGTATTAAGACAAAAAAAAAAAGGCTGTTTTAAATGGTATGGATGTATGGGATATTTTCCGACTGTGTCTGTAGTACATACTGGTGTGTTGCTTTTTCCCCCCCACACTTACACTGGAGAAACAAACATTCTGCACGTCAGCACAGCATTATGACAACTATCAGCTAAATATAAGAGCAAAAAGCAAACTGTGTCCCCCATTACACGACACATTTGTTTGTTTACCTTTATGGAATGGATTGCTTTGGGCTTGCAGTCGAGTTTTGGTAACATCAAGAGGAGTTACTAAAATGAAAAAGAAGTCATTTTAAAACACCCTGGATGCACTGAAAATGTTGACGTTTACAGATGCCTTATGATGAACTTCTACAACCTTTTTTTGTTTCCAGAGATAAAAAAAAAACCCTAACAGTTTTTACAATGCTATTAGCCAGAGAGAAAAGGGATGTTAGCAGACAGAGACAATGTTATCAGAGAGAGGAGAACTACACAAACCGTATGGTTTGCAAGACATCAAATCTATCTTTTCTAATTTACTAACAGTTGCACAGGCATCAAATAATAGAGATACACAAAGCTCATCCAAAAACTACTGGGTCATGTTGTCTGAAATTGCTAAAACTTGTTATGTTACATTCTGCTGCTAACCTTTTATAAGTAGCATACCACAAGGCATATGAAATCAAACTTTGGCCTCCAGCATATAAAATAGCACAGCACTCTTTATGCGTTTGCTCTTTTTTCAATAAACTGACCATAATACAACATTCAAAAGAAAAATGTTACATTCATTATGTACTTTTCTTTTTTCTGCATGTAGCCAATATCTAAAACATCGGGATTCTTGAAAAGTAAATGAAGGTTTAGTGAACATTTCACTGCTTCCACTCCAGCCCTTACAACTATCACAGGCTGAGACATGCTGAACACTGCAGTAGCTGGGCAGCTGGACCACCTTCCTCTGATTATATTGGCTGAGGGCTCGATTCAGTTGCCTGCATACAAGCAGCTGGTGCCATCTGAGTCTCCAAGGTATCCAAAATACCTACAGAGTTGACAGAAATGACACAAGACCTACAACCTTACTTACCAAGTGTTAGCTAGAGTCTAAAGTCACTCTGGTCCGTGTTTCGCTGAAGACACTCCTATGCACAGGCAATACAGTCACACCTTAGCTGTCTAGTGCTGCCTCTCACTTGACTAACAGGTGGTTGAATATTTGGCTCACACTTCAGTATCTAAATGTAGGGATCTATATGTGACTCCTGCAGTGCAACTAAATTGCTTAAAATTCAGCATCTAGTAGCATTTCAGCCACTCACACATATTCTAGCTCATTGCAGGCTGGAACTTCAGATAGGAGCCAGTCTCCCTATACCTCTTTTGACCGCCACCTGCTGTACTAGAATTGTGAGTATGCACACAATTGAAATCCATCTCGGGAATTCCACAGGTCTGATGTACAGGGCACAGGGTGTAACAGAAAAAAAAGACTGTGAATTTGACAGGTTCCTTGTAAGATCATATTTTGTAAACATCTGGAGATTTTGTGGGGGGAAATCGTGCTTAGAAAATTGCACATTTCCCTGCAGCTTAATAATCCACATTAAAACCAAAGTCACAACCAAAGGCTATCTTAAAACAAAAAGTAACAGAAGTACAAAGTATGAGCTAATGAGCTTGGAGAATTCCATGAGACATGAAGTACTGAATGTAACCAACCAATGCCTCCTTAGGTATGCATGGGGAAGGAGGTCCTGAGTGATGTGACTGGACGTGAAGCAGAAGATGAATTCCATCTACTACCCAGAAGTTTAAGAGAGTAAGAAAAATTTATCCTTAAAAGGAATGTTTAGGGAAAGAAAGAAAGAAAAAACAAAACCAGCAATAAAAGTCTTTGTCAGGGTAAGACATCAGAGCAGAATAAATTGTTATTACTAAACTGGTAACATGAAGGGGATGCCTCACAGGGACCAGCCTTGCAGGAGTTGCGTGTTGTACTGAAAACCAGACTTTTATCTAAAATATTTTCTAAGCAGCAGGAAATATGGAAATTAATTTTTATCAATAATTTTGTTTCTTCTCAACAGAATGAATAACTTCATCAAATGGAAAAAAGAAACAGAAATTAAAAGTTAGTAAATCTTATTCTTATTTTCAGAAATGGTTAGAGATCATCAGAGACAGAAAAGATTCAATTAACCATACTTTTTAAAAGACAAAAAAAAAGAGAAAACCATAAAAAAATATCTTTGTTGAACATATTAGTGGAAACATACATAAGCAGACATCACGCTGTCAAACTGAAGAGTAATCACTTTGTAAAGATTCTTTCTGTGGCCAGCTTCATAGTTTGCCTTACCAAAAAAGGATGTAATTATAGCTCCACAACAAGAGGCTATTGCTTGCTGAACAATGGTTAGTTTTTGTACACTGATATTGCTCATTTCAGCCACGGCTTTATCCCCGGAGAAGAAAAACCTGTTAAGGAACAGAAAAACATACTGTGAGACTATGCTCAAAACTTGCACAAAAAAGTCTAGAGAAAAATATTTTAAATTTTCATTACTAAGTTATGCAGAAGCAGCAATATTACTTTTCTACTTATATACAAGCGTCTCAGTAATTTTTGAGATTATTTGAGAGTATCTGAGCCATGTTTGGCAAGTAAGTTTTCTAAAGACAATAAATCTTCAAAATCCTTCTTACACGAATTACAGTATCTGTATATTCTTGCAAACCACATTAAATATTTAACACACATTACCTTTTACTGCAACAAAGTGTTTACGAACATGCAAATAATCCATACAAAGATAAATTCCCAGCCTGCAGCCCATAAACTGAAGCACTGCACAATAATTCATGCAGCCCTTCTCTTGGTCCCACCTCTCCTGAGAGACCCCAGCAAGGTCTCCTGGCTGATCTAACAGCCACAGCCTGCTAGTGATGACTGGGAACCCTGGCACGCTCCTCGTGTAACACACAGAGACTAACTAGAAATAATGCTACTATCAAATGTTAATTCCTTGAACAAAACCTGCTCTACAGCTGCATAGGCATGGACACAGCAGTTCGGGAATGCACTCACAGTAATTGCAACTAGCCGGGACAGGAGAAGATAATAAAAATATTTCAGAAAACAAAAACCCCAAATAGAGGTGTCTCTCAAAATGCACCACCGTGCAAAAGTGCAGCCCTAACTTTATTATAGACAGTGATCTCAGCTTTTCGTTGGCTCTATAAGAATGTTTTGTTATTTTTACTACGTTTCAAGTTAGATAGAAAAGATTAAGTTGCACAAACCAACTCTGGCCTCTCAGGTGCTAACAACTGCAACGGTGGGTGGGGGTATTGTCTATTGTACCCTTAACTTAGAAGCGGATCGCTGCCCAGGATTGCGTACATACCCGTTTATCAGCAGCGCCCGGCTGTGCCCGCCGGGGCAAAGTTCTCCACGACAATTGCAATGCCCGTGCGGTGACGAAGAGGAAGGGCACTGGAGCTGCTACCCCGCCTCCCGAGCCAAGGCCGTCGAGCTCCGTCCCCGGGGCCTCCTTCCCCTCCCTTGTGCCCGCCCCTCGGCGGGAGGGGCCCGGCCCGCGCGGGCCGTTGGTGAGGGCGCAGGGGCCGCTGTGGTGGAGGCGGTGGAGGCGGGAAGGCGAGCGTGGAGCGGCCGTGTTGAACCGGAGTGCCGCCGGAGCAGAGCACGATGTGACTCCGCGGGAAGATGAAGCCGAGCGCTGCCGAGGCCGCCGACAAAGGAGCGCCTCCCCGTAAGCGGCGGGGGGCTGTGGGCAGCGCGGGGGAGCTGCCGCCGTTCAGGCCTTTCTTCGCAGGTGCCGCCATCCCGGCTCGGGGCTGTGAGGCGCCGCAGCCCGCCCGGTGCCCGGTTTGGGCTCGAGCCGCCCTCTGGCTGGCGCAACTAGAAGGGCCTTTGAGTGGGTTGAGGAGTTAAACGTAAAAGCGTGTCCCTGGTGTGTGGGAAAGCGCCGGGCCGCGGCTGGGCGAGCTGCTCCCTCCGGGCAGGGCTTCGCTAGTATTTGCATGGAGGGCTCCTTAGGCCCAGGGTGTGAGAGCGCACCCCCTTTGCGGGAGAGACTCTTCATTCTTATTGCTGTCCTTATAACGCGCTCCAAACTTTTGATTATCCCTGAGAAGTTTAATATGCATGCTCCAGTATTAATTCCAGTGTTTAGTTTGTTAATTTTTGAACGCCCCTGGCATATGTGTGCTGAGTATAACACTATATTTGATTCCTGGTCATCTACAGAATTTTTCTTGCATGCTTGCTTATCACCCATCTTTTCTGTTTAGATTCAGTATCAGTTACACCAACCTGTGCCTCTCCATTTTCTTGTTTATGTTGGGTTTTTTTATCTTCCAGATGCTCCAAAACTGACTGTTGTTCGTGCCTTATTTACTGTGCTCATAAACCTTACTTAGAGAATTTTGCAGCATGAATAGTAATTCTGCTCCTTTTCCTGTCTGAGACTGTTCCGCGGAGGGAAGGAATACTTAACAGAGGGACTATTTTGCATGTCCCCTTTTTGTCGCCAGAGGAGGCCTGCTCACTTCCTGTAGCAGCTCTCATTGTCTTGAGCTTCTCCAGAAGAGAAGCAATTAGGAGCAATTCAGTGAGGAAGAAAAACCCATGTAAAACCGATATGTGCAATTGTACTTCGAGCAACTTGGTGTAGTGTAAGGTGTCCCTGCCCCTCCCTTGCAGGGAGATTGAAACTAGATGATCTGTAAAGCCCATTCCTGCCCAAGCCATTCTACAGAAGCTTGCTCCATCCATTTCTATAATTTAGGAATTTTCCTTTTTGAAAATAAAGTCAAAACTCAGTTCTGTTTAAATTGCCTTTTCTTTTTTCTTTCAGCAGATGGAATACAAGCAAAAACAGAAAAGATAAGATCTTCCCTGAAGAATGTGAAAAAAGACATAGGAAAGCCAGAGAAACTAAAATTTAAGCCACTCACTGGGAAGGTGTTTTACCTCGATATCCCATCAAATGTGATCTCTGAAAAGTTAGGAAAGGACCTCAAAGAGCTGGGAGGGGTAAGTTAATAACAGAGACCTGTATGAACCTAGAAGGAAATGTGCCTGTGTGGAATGTCTTTTTTTATGTTCTTTGTGGCTGCATTTTGATGTTATTTGTACTTATCTGAGGTGGGGTCTTATTTTTCTGTGTTTGTCTTAAACTTTAGTACAAACAACGAGAAACTTTAGTACAAACAATGAGCTTATCAACTAATTATTCTGTGGTTTTTCAAGAGAGGCTGCTTTACTGATTGGAGCAAAAGTTCTTATTAGGAAGTTTTGTTTTCAAACAAAATGATTCACTTGGCTTAAAATTTTATCCAAATTCATTAGGTTTCATTGTTTCATTCTTCTGCTGCTTCTGACTATATTGACATGTTTACATGTTACAACTAACAGTGTTCGGCTGAACCTGAAAGAGATTAAAGGAAGAGTTTTGTATATGTTTATTGTATGGCAGTAACTTCACTAACTACTTTTTGTACAGAGTGTCTTAGCCAGTAACTTCACTAACTACTTTTTTGTACGGAGTATCTTAGTATTAAGTAAGTATCTTACTTAACTAATGAATTTTATAAGCATCTTACTAATATTTTTCCCAATTCTCCCTTCTGTGTGGAAGGAACTCTTTGATACAAGCAAGTACAGGATATGATAATAATGTTAATTGCATTGCTTGTATAACTAAACACCTTTTAAGCACAGAGGCAGAAGGGAGCTGCTTACATTGCTAGCTGTTCTGAACGTTGCTTTGGCAGTGCTTCTTTGACCTCAGAGGGACACTGAGCAGCTTTATGAAATTGGTACTTGTCTGAAATCATAGTAGCAGTAAGGAATAGCAATAACACAGTTTTGAGTTAAGTGCATTGTGTTACATTTAACATCAAATAGGTGCATGCTGTCATTTGCCTTTCTCTCTAAACCAGAATTATAGGAATTCACGTGTGAAAAGTAAGGTCAAAACTCAAAGACTGAAAAGGAAATTTTTTTTGCTTGTTCTGAGGAGTAAATGCCTCAATCTGAGGTGCTCAACACCCTCAAGATCAGTTAACATGTTTCATTTTTACTTGTGTGGAGTGCACTCAGAAGTGCCTCTCTCTGTATGTCCTGTTTCTGTAAAAGGTACATAGAGCAGAATGGGAAGGTACTGTTTCAAGCTGTGTGATTTGTGCTTTCCACACTGATTGGTGGAAGAGAGGAAAATACTTCAAACTATACAAACTGACACGAAATAACAAGGCAAATAGCTGATAATCACACTGTAGTTGGCAATGAAAGACTGAAAGAGCAAAATGGAAGAGAGTAAACACAGAATAACCACATTTTTATATTGCTGAGTATGAGAATAAGAATTTACTTCAGACTTTATTTTTTTGAGAAGTGTTATGAATACTATAGGTGTGAAACATGGTAGCTATCCTGAAATTTCAGTTTTTCTGCTGGTTCTAAACTCAATAAATTTATAACTTCCTGCAGACTGTAAATAACATTTGCAAACACCTGCCTTTAAGTTTAGCTGAACACTTCTGTGTAATTTGTTGCATAAAATTAGAGAAAATTGTTTTTCATGAATTAGTCTGTTATTCCTTAATGCAGTGTTTGCATTCTTATATTTGGAAAGTATTACAGGTAGATAGTAAAAAATTATACTAATCAAAACAAAGCAGAGCTCTTTTGATAAAGATTGTAAAATTAAGAAATTGAAATTAGAATTTGTGACTGGTAAGATGCTAGTACAACTTAATTGTCATTGTCATCCAGATAGTTAGAAAATATTCTCTTGTTAATTCAGTATTTTTGAACTTAATTGTTTTAGAAGTTTTATGACTTTACTTCAAAAGGAAAGTCATAAAGGAAAATGTTCGAAGTCCTTTAAAATAGTCAATGTAAAATTGAGTTACTGATCTCTCGTTCTGAAATACTTATTTGCTTTATATCTTTATATTTAGAGGGTGGAGAGCTTTCTTAGTAAAGATATCAACTATCTGGTTACTAATAAAAAGGAGGCAAAATTTGCACCAGCTCTTGGCCAGATTTCTCCTGTTCCTAGTCCAGAATCTGCACCTAATGGAGGAAATGGTTCACCTCATCCTAGCAACCGAAAAGATCGGCATGATGGAAGTTCATTTAAGATAGTAGATACGGTAAGTTTCTTAGTAATGATACTGCAAACCAGGTGCAACCCATGGGATATGTTCTTACAATTTTTCTCCTGTTTTGTTTCCTAAAGGTGGCAGCAGCTCCTTAAGTGAATAAGGGGTTTTCTTTCAAACATACTTTTAAACTTATTTAGGCTAACTTGTTAAACTTAACTAACTCGAACTAATTCAGCAAATTTTTTGAAAATAATTTTAAAAAGGAACCATTTTTGCAAGTAAGCAGAGTACACTAAAATCTCTTCTAATGTAGTGTGTCTGACTTACAACACTGATGTCATGTTTGACAGCTGGATCAGGCACATGATGACATCCAGTGATTCCTGTCTCTTTAGCAGCACAGCCTATTAAAATCTGGCTGATGAGGTGGTGTTAATGCCAATACCTGCAGAAGCACTCTGATAGTAGTAGGAAATAATTAAAATTGAGCATTATGAATATTAAGTTTTTATGAGCTCTTAGGGGATCACATTGATTGCAACAGTTAGTATCTGAATTTATGCAGGTTTATGTGAAGTTGCTTACATGGGCAAGTCTTATGTCCTTTCAAAATATGATTGAAATACTTAGCTATACTATATATATGGTGCTTATTTAGAAACGTGACTGAGCCAGGCTGCAGGCTGCAAGCTGGTCTTTGTATTGCATAGGTGAAGGCACCTCATTTTGCAAACAACCTGGATAGGTAAAGGCAGCTCATTAGGAATAAACAGCAAAAAGTAGAAAAAGGAAATGCACTGGTGATAGAAAAGCAGGGGATAAGACAGAGTCTATGATTATATTAATGACTGTTAGCTTAATTTTCACACGCCAGAGATGAAACCTCATCTTTTGGTGTATGTCACTGGCTGCTTGTTCTCACCATCCATATTGTTCCAGCCCTAACATTGCAGTGGCCTGTTTTAGCTGAAAATGATTATTTGTTGGGGGTTTTTTGGTTCTGGGTTTTTTCTCCTTGGACTGTATCAACTGTAACCCTATGAGAAAAATGCACATTATTGAAAAATACAATGAACAAAAGGAGACCCTCATAGCTAACATCTGTATTTGTTAAGAGCAATGTAAATTGTCTCATTTTGCTACAAATGTGTTTCTGTTTTAATGTAGGTACGTATGAGCAGAGGAAAATCCTTAGTTGAAAAAGCAATCAAAGAGCAGGTAAGCTAAGTAATCAACAAATTTGTGCTTTAGAACCTTTGGTGGTTTGTTCTTCTAGAAAACAAGCAATAGTAAAAGTGATCTTAGTGGTTTTAGAGGGAAGTCAGTCATGGAATGCTCATGTAGAAGTTGAGGGGTTGTCCTACAGGTATGTGTTCTGGGTATTTCCTGAAGAATTGAAAGTCTTTGGAGTCTTGGGACGAGTATTAAAGTTTGTCAGGATTGCTAATAGAATTAGCATTTGAGAGGTTCTCATGAAGTTAATGTATAAATTTACTGTCTTCAAATCTTATCATAAAATGTGACAATAAAGAACAGTTTTGGTTTTCTGAAGGTTTAAATATATTCCTCTGATGGCAAGGTGCTGTAATACAGAGACAGAACAGGAGCCAAGGGGAGTGGTAGTCTTTTGGCTAAGAAGCAAAGCATCTGCATTTTAATCTCAGCTTTCATATTACGTATTATATTTGTTACTCTTTTAAGTAGTCTACTATGTATTGTTTAAGATTATTAATATAATTTATTGCTTGCAGGACTTAATCCCTTCTGGTAGTATTCTATCCAATGCTTTGAGTTGGGGAGTGAAGATACTCCATATTGATGGTAAATATTTTTGTTAGATGAAGCCTGACTTGAACTTGTAATGTTCGTTTAACTGTTCTTTTGTTGAATTCAAAATATTAAAAATTACGTCAAACATACAAAAATTGAGTCAACTGAGTATAATTCTCCCTCTTTTTGCCAGATGTTAAGAATTGCATTGAACAAAAGAAAAGGGAGCTCTATCTAATCAAAAGAGCAGGCAGTTCTTCTAAAGATGTGGTAAGTGCCTCTGCCATTTATAAAAATGCCATTTGTTTAGTTAACTAAGAAAACACTAAGTGCTAAAGTACTAAGTACTGCCTACTGTGAAGCTTGTAGATTTTATTTTAATGAGGATATTGCTCATTTTCAGTTTTTCAAAGACTAGTATGTTTTGTGAATTGATTTAAAAAACATCTTTGAAAGGTACCGAGTATTTGCTGTACATTTCAACATTATTTAAAAATAGCTTTAATAGTAGCATTGATTCCCTAATGTGTAGACCTGTGCTGTTGCAAAGGATAGCTAACAATCAGAAGTGCTGAACTGTGAAGTTTCCCTTCTGCTTGCCTCAAAAGTAATAAATAATAAGATGTATTGTGGTTTTAGTATGATGTAGATGGCAGCTAAGTTGCCTTGTATAATTTTCCCTGTGACACAGTGATTAGAAATGCTTTCATGTTGATGGGCCATTTTGAAAAATCATAGTTAGGTTTCCTGGAGAAGCTGTCTCCATAAGGAATCTGCAACTCTTCCTTCGTAAAGAACGAGCATAAAGCATCTTCAAGCTCTTCTGCCAATAATGTGCAGTTGGCATGTGAAAATGACATTAAAGCTTGTAGCTCGTGTGCTCCATCTGCAGTTGCTCTGTAATTTGCACAGTTGTCTGGTTTAGCCATGGGGCCTGGTAAGTAAATGGAACCAAACTACCCAGTGTGTGTTATGTTGTTTTGGGATGTAATATTGGCTGATTATTGAGGCCACATAAATCCTCTGCCACATCATCACTGTGTTCATGGATAGCCAGTGAGGTTTTTTTGCAAATAGAATAAAATGAGTTTGTACCTTTACCAGAATCAATTACAATTAACAGCTGATGCTTGAATGTAGACTTCGCTTTTTTCTGAAGACAAAATATTCCTCTAAATTTTAGTCTTCATTGCTAAAAATAATAAAAGACCGAGCCTGTGTAAATCCATTCAAATCAAAAGAATTGTTTTAATTGGAGATACTTGTTGTTCTACAGGTTTTGGTGGCATTTTGCAGCTTGCAGTTAATTAGGATTTAAAAAGTGTAAAAATGTTATCTGTATTAAAGACTGAACTTTAAACCATGGCAAGGTATTTTTAGGGTGGAGAGAATAAGTGTATAAATTTCTTTCTTGGTTTCTTTGTTTAGATTTGCTTTTAGAAAAAATAGAGACATGTGAAGGAGAACACTTTTTTCAATGTAGAAATAAACATTTCTTTGGAAAACGTGTTACCTTATTTCAAAGTACTAATGAGCTTAGTTTCCTTCAAGATTCAGCATGACTGCATGAAGTCGTGATTAACACAGGGAGAGTCTCATAAATTATCTGCAGTTAAATCTTTAAGTAAAATGCAGAATAATCACAGGGATTTTATACCATCTCTCATTTTTCAACAGGGAAAACACGTTACTGCTCAAAAGTCAAAAAGTAAGTACTTCAATAATTGTAGAGGTTTCTGGCTTGATTTATTTTCTGAATGCTTAAAAATGTGCTGCGGTTCTCATGTGGTCAAATGTGGTGCTGTACTCCAGTTTGTATGTCCAAGAGAGGCATGTAGAAGACCTTGGTGGAAATCAAGAGTTTGTCAAAATCTGTACATAATGAGCTCTAAAATAAAGTCTGCTTATTTATTAAGCTACTGGAGTAATTTGCTAAAGGATGAAAAGTAATTCTCTATTGATTTCTTTTTCTCCCCCCTTGAACAGGTAGACTGAAAAGTCCATTTATCAGGGTGGAAGATAGGAGTTGGTAAGTGTTCTCTTTGTGCATTCAGTAACGTGATTCTGAGACTGAGTAATTCAGAATTACTTGAGAAAGTGTGTCCTTAAATCTTAATTTTTTTCAGCTTCCTGACTTCAGATGTCAGGTGGACAGCCCTCTTTTAACAACATACAAATGTGTTTAGTCACCAAATGAGATTGACCAAGTAGTAGTATAGTAGGGAATATTTGCAGTAGGTGATGGAAGTGGCAAGATAACAGGTAACTCCAGTTTGTAGATCGTGAGAGTGGGTTCTTCAGGTTACTTCCTGCCAAGGACTATATGAATGAAAGGGAAACCTGAACCTTTACATCTTTCCTTAGATACAAATCCTGTAGCCCAAAAGGCCAATAAAACTTTGCATGTTGAATTCTAGTCCTGTAGTCCCAACTCAATTACATTCATCTCCTGCTGAGACCCTTCAGATGTAAGGAAAGAGAAGTTGTTAGTTAAAATAATTAATTGAAATTAGGTTTAATTTCCTGTTCAATCATTTCTTTTTAAAGGGAGAAATTAGAAGCTATTAATCTGATTTCAGAATCCAGAGTAGCATGAAATCTGATACTTTAAGCCTTGAAAAATTTCACATCTTTCTGGTCCTGTAATCAGGCAGTCTTGGTTGTGTAGGAAAATGCCAGGTAGCCAGAAGTTGAGAGGACAGTGAATTGTAAAAAAAAGGTTCGGTTCTGCACGGCATAATTTGCACCTTTAAATCCCTAACTAACTTCTGAGTTACGATGTTGTTTATAAGCACTAAATTCTTTGACCTGATTTCTCTGACACTTTCCTGAATTGAAAAAAAAGATCTAAACCTGGTTGTACACTGAGTTGGTGCAATAGGTATGAGGGACGTGAGGATAGTGGAGAGAATCGGACCAACACAGTTGGAAGGATAAGAAATTAATATATAAATCTATGTGAATTTGACTTCACAATGTAGTGGATTACTAAACACTTGAAACACTTCTAAATATTTATGTAACATAATGCTTTTTAATGTTTATGCAACGTAAGTAACAGTTCAGAAGCAGAACGTGATGCTTCGCTGTTGCTATTATGTTTTCCAGACTTGCTCTTGTAGTTTTGCCTGGGTAGCTTATAATAGTAATGTGGGGAGGAAATCAGACAACTCTGCCATCAGCATTTTGGTCAAATGATTATTCAGTTTGTGAACTTCTGACATGCCCTATTTTAAAAGTTCTTAATATATTCAGAGCACTGGTATAGTTGCTAGTTCTGGTATCTCTGAAAGTACAGTGGTGTATAGGATTATTTTTCTGAAAAATGAGAAGGTCAGTTTTTATACCTTGAATGGTGAATTGATTACTTTTTCTTTTTTTTAAGAAAATGGTAAAATGAGAAAAAAAATGCATTGGATGTTGGGAACTGCTGTAGCTACTTCTCAGGAGCACAAATGCACCGTTGTCCAAATTCTTGGGTTTATTGGTTACCCAACTCACAATTAATAGGCACACAAGTCATATCCCAAGGAATGTGTAAGACAGCTATGGAAACTGAAGGAAAGTATCAAGAGAGGAATGAATGACTTACTCTAAGATATTTATGTGCTTAGCGTTCTGTGTATGTCATATATGAAAGAGAAACACTTTTTCAAGATCTTGGACCTGGAGTAATATTTGCAATGCAGCTCTTTTTCCGTTTTTGATGGTTCTCATGCACTTGTTTTGTGTTAACACAGCCAGTACCGACCGTTTTACCTGCAGTTACTGAGTTTCCCATTACTGAACTATTGTGTTCCAAAGCCATATAGTCCATTTGAGGTGGATAAGAAGTATCCTTCTGGTCAAAAGCAAACTCAGTCTAAGCAAAGGTTTGTTGAAAACTTTGTTACTGAGATGTGGGTAGAGGAGAGGGTTGTTCTCTAAATTATTTCATAACTATTTGTGTTCTAAAATAATTGCTCTTCTAATTTTCTGTGCTATTTAATACTACTAGCCATGTCTCAGCTGATGTATTTACTGCACTGTTAGTGTCTTTCTCTCTATTTGTACCCTCTTTATCCTGTCTTTAGTCCTGTTGTTGGGCATACAGATGCATACATCCAAAAATGGGGCCTTCTCCTTCCACTGTGGGTCAGCATAAGATATTTTTTTCCTTTCTACCTCTGGTTTCTTCTTTGTCTTCATCTTGGATGCTGTTCAGTAGGTATTTCACAGGAAGTGGGTTTCTTAAGACTTGTTTTGTATTTGTCCATATAGTACTGAAATAAGTAGTTAAATTTTTTAAAGCAGTGATATCTAACCACAGTGCCTAACCATTATTGATAAAGAGTGTATATTGTTGATAATTTATAGAAGTTAGATAAACTGCTAATACTGCTTCAACTCATCAAAGATGAAAAGTGGATTCCAGCTGCCCAGTAGAATTGCAGCTGGTTTTACAGCAAGTGTTTATGTGATACATTTTGGCATTCAGGCTCTATTTGAGAACTACAGATGCAGTTAGAACTTCAGCAAATCAATTTTGTGTTTGAAACTATTTAAGAGTCTTAATTGTTTTTTGTGCATCAGCGTGGTTTTAAAAATTTTTTTCTATCTAGCTTATTTCATTGACTCCTAAAATTGATTCTTGTGAGAGACTAAATATATTTAGATGAAGGGTAGCTTTGCCATACATGGAACTTTATGTTTAGTAAGTTGCTGCTTTTCTGTCCTTGGGGCTGAAGATTTAGTTAGCTGTGATACTTGTCGTCTTTATAAAATGGATTCTCCACAGTTCTATCCAGTCTTGACTTCAGTACAGTGCTGGAGGTTTCAGCTGATGTTGCCATGATGCCTTTTTTTTTAATTGCAATGAAGGTAATATGAAAAAGCAAAAAACATATATTCCAAGGATTACGGCTGTATTAGTAAGGCAATTTCTGACTGTGCCTCTTCACAGGAGGTTGGAAAGACCCTTTCTTTTTAAACCATTAAAAAACCTTAAAGGCAGTTTTTGTTTGGATGGATTAAGGAATGTGATATAGTAAAAATTTCAGAATTTATGTTTGAATAAATATTCCTAATTAATATTTCAGGTGGGCACATAACAAAAAATGTTTAGATGGGAAATTGCTCACACTCACCTGCTGAGTATGAAACAATGTCAGTTTTGGAAGAGAGAGAGAGAGGGGAATGTTCACTTGTTTTATCTTTACCTGGGAGAAAAGCTTTTTGAAGCAAAGTTGTTAGTTCTACTTGCTTTTGCATTGGGCAAGACCTGCAGACATACTCAGTCTTCATATGATCCATTCTATTGCTTATATCCTGCTTTACTGATTCTCTGTGAGTTTTACTGTTTTCCAGAGGGAAGGTGTGAAGGCTGATGTAACAGTTAAAGCACACACTGGGGTTCCCTGTCCTGGGGAACCCAAGAAATGCTGGGTCAGGGTGTTAATACATTGCTATGCTTTGTAAGCTAAAGATTTTTCAAGACAGATTTTTTGATGTAAAGTCCTGACCTTACGTCTATGCAGAAACTTGGTAAAATCTGTCAGAGTGATTTTTGGCTAAACAGGGAGATGGCACTATTCCTTTAAAGTAAAACAGAAGTAGAGATTGATGACTTTGCTTTATTGCTGGCATATTAACCTTAGGTGGTTTAATAGTGGATTGCAGCAAGCCGTAGGTCTTCCCAGATGAGGTCTCTGAGGGTCATGGAGCAGCTATTGAGAACCTCTTCATGTTTTAATGTCCAGGAAGAACTTTAGGTTCACTTTTTTGCATTCCCACTAAGCCTGTACCTAGAAAAAACCAGACAAAATGGCATTAGGTTGGCATATTCAAAATTATGTATAACCAACAAATATGGCTATTACTTTTGCCAAAGAATGAGGAGAGGTCATCTTTCTCAGATGTGTATTTTCTAGGCTTCAAAAATACTGACAGTGGGTGTTAAAATACTTTTTTTTTTCTGTTTCTAGTTTGGGTTTTATCAGCTGTGCACAGATTTTTAAATGCCCTTTGATTTTTATTTGTTTAGCAATTTTGTATTATTTATTCTGAGTCAGTGATAGTAGTACATCTACACTAACCTGGATGTTTTATGTTTACATATAATTCCGCTGGGTCTGCCTGTCTTCTTGCAGTAAATGTTTCTGGGTTTTGTTTGTTTGATTTTAAATCTATGCATAACTTTTCTTTTTTTCTAAGTGCTGACTAAAATAATGTAAATAGTTTAAGGGGAAATAGAGGTTTGTTTTGGGTTTTTTCTTTAACCAAGTAAGAATGAATATGCTGTGAAAGGCAAGTTGAGCACTCAGTCCCATATTTAAGACTCATTAATATTCTCTTAACAGAAACAAAATAAACAGTGACAAGGACTGTGGAATGCCTGCTCAGTTTCCTCAGAAGGACAAAAAAAAAAGAGGATATTGTGAATGTTGTGGGAAGAAATATGAAGATCTGCAAACAGTATGTGAAATGTCAAGTATATGCTTTAATACCATCGTAACTCTTAAGTGTAGTTTCACCAGAGGTTTTTCTATAATTTTTTATTTTAAAATATCTTTCTGAATAACCAGCAAATGAGTATTTTTTCCTGTGTTAGAAGAAGCAATTAAGAATTAAAAGCTATCTGATAGCTGAAGGCGCTAATAATTAATGTCTTGGAGATGCTGGTAGTAAATTAATATTTACTTGCTCCTTGTTGTACTGCTGACTTGTATATTTGTATCTGTAGTCTTAGGTTTGTTTCATGTTTTTTCTTCATTGCAGCATCTTGAAAGTGAGCAGCACCGAAATTTTGCACAAAGCACACAGTATAAAGTTGTTGATGATATAATCTCAAAGTTAGTTTATGAGTTTGTTGCATACAAAGATGATGATACAGGAAAAATAAAAAGGTGAGTTACATGTTGTAAATTCTAAAGACTCTGTGAGTCACAACATTGAACATAAAGATAGTTCTGAAATTCTTGATCTGATTAGAATGGGATAAATTCATGTTTTGAACTCTGAAATAAATAATGGAAGTTTGCAATGCAGCTGTTCCTGGCAAATCAGTTCTGTAAAGCAGAACTTAGTAAAAAAAAAAATCAGAAATGCAGATGACATCAGAGAAAAATGAGACTGAAAGTTGCCAGAAGTTGTCCTAACTATCTTCAGCTTCTGTAAAGCAAAATCTGCTGTACTGAAATATTGCTATCAGAAAGACAGCAATGTCTGGACATCTTGCTCTGAATGCTTTCTGTCATTTTTAGTAGTCTTAAGGACAGCAAATCAGTCAGTCTGATCTCCTTACCTGTGGAAAAACTTCCTGCCTATACTCTAAACTTCTTAGCTTGTGTGCTGCCTGTACAGGACAGAGAAAGCAAATGTCACTTTATTCTTCGTAGCTCAAGAGCTTGAAAGGGCGAGAAAGGCTTGTTTGGTGTCTTGGACTTTAGGCACCAGGGTCTTTGTTATGTGAAGCAGCAACACTATTCAAGGTTGCTCTGACTTTTTGCAAATGAGTCAGGAGATAAGGAATTCTTGTTTATTTATTTAAAAAAAGAAAAGGGCAAGTAATGAAGAAATAAAGATACTCTTCATGAAATCAAAGGAAATGCAAATAGAATCAAACAACTAATAGCCTAATGAAAGCGAGCCTTTATTTCTTTTGTGATTTCAAAATACTCAGAGTTGTTAGTCTTGAAATCACGTCAAGAAAATCATGTTCATTTTGTGTGTATGTATCATAGAATATTTGTAAGTATTTATAGTCATTGCATTATATTCATTAACTTCTTTTGTTCTTAATGCCACTGTAAATTGAGATTTACTGAAATACTAGACTACTTCATCTGTTTTTAAAACAATTTTATGAGCTGTAAAAATCAGTAAGAAACCATCGAAATCAACTATAAGACACTCTGCTCCGGTAGAAATAGCGTTACTACCTTAAATACATCTTTCCTTGAAGAGTAAAAACAAAAAATCCTTTGTTAGTTCAGTTGCTTTTCTAGAATCAGTTGCATATGGAGTTATGTTGCATGGGGGTTTTTTTGTTTGTTAATATTTTTAAACAATTTCATTGTAGGACAAAATGTAGCACAGGATGTTTTTCTCCTATTATTGGAAAGATAACCGGACCAGATGAGCTGAAAGAGAGACTGAAAAAGCAACGCATTTCTTTGAAAACTTACTCATGGAAGGATACTGCAATGCAGGCACTCAAACTGGATCGCCAGCCTGCAGAAGTACAACCAAATTCTGTGCCAATCCCTCCCCCTGTTTCTGCATCTGTCTTTTCAGTTCTTTGTTGTCACCCATCACAACCTTCAGAACGGAAAAGTAAGTTCAGAATTAATAATGAAAATATTAAGACCAATTGCTCCTGTGCTGTGAGGGTAAGAGAGACTTCTGTAGCATCAAATTCCGTACAACAACCCCTTCAGAAAACTGATAAAGTGTACGCAGCGAACGTGTCTCAAGCTTCTGAGCCATTCAGCAGGGCAATACTGGAACCAGATCTAAGTAAAAAGAATGTACAGTGTTTTCAGGAAGGAATGTATACTTTATATTCTCATACCTGTGTTACAGATTTTAATGAAAAAGACAAAAACTTACTGCAGCAAAAACGAAAATTAAATAATTCAGTAGTTCTACCAGCAAAGTGTTTGAAAAAAACAGATGCCAATCCTACGTTTCTCAAGAAACATCATGATTTGTGTGATAATCATCAACAAGTGCAGCACAATGTCATTCTGGAGGCTGAGGTATCTGATACTGCTGTGAACAAAGAACTTAATGCATCAGCTGCCAGTGCTGCCCACAGTTCACCGTCTGGAAAACTGCACAGAAAAGTGAAGCTTAACTTGGGAAGGAATAAAAGAGAAACCCGGAAACAGACTATGGAGTTATGTGTAAAGAATTCAGATGGATTGGCTGTTCCTGAAGAGAAGGGAAGCACTTGTAGCTCACCACTGCAGACCCTATTGGAATTATTTCAGACAAGTGAAAGAAACTCAGAATTTGGAGGTTTTTCAAGTTACACTGAGAATAAATGTTCAATGAGCATAAATGATACATGTGAAGGGCAGAATACAAATGTTATGTGGTCATTATTTTCCTCTTCATCCTCATCCCCGTTTTTTGGATTTTAATACTGGTTTATTTAATATAATGATTTTTAAATTGACTTGAAAATTTAAGATTCTATTAATGAAGACTTACATTGCTGTATTATATGTACAGATTATTTGGTTTTCAAGTTTTTTAATGCAAAAGCTTCTGTATATGTAAATATGAAAAATAAAAGTTTTGTTTCGGTCATGTGTTTTGGAGTTTTTTTAGAGGTACTGCTTTATCGTGGCTGGTAAAAGGTTCTGACCCCACATTTGGATTAAATAAATTGTTAGGCAAAGCATGATGCAGCTGCATTTGGATAATTTTCTAAAATCATTGATTATGATACATTCCAAGTAACCGCATTAAAAATAACTGGCTGTTCCATTGTAAATGAGTCCGTTACTCACAGATTACTGATGTTTTGTGGGCACTTGATTGCTTCCCTTTTCTGTTTCTTCTGCTGCTGCTTTAATAGAAAACACAATAACCAACACGTATTACATTCTTTGACTACTCTGATGTATTATTATTAAATCAAAATTAGCTGTATTGTGTATTTCAGCTATTAAGAAAGCAGTTAGATGTATAAAAACATATTGGGGGAAAACAAACAAAAACCCAGCAGGACTGGTAGGTTTCTGATCGACTTGGGTCCTTTGATTTTTTCTTTCAGAGTAGCCAGCCTGTCAGTTTGGCTTCCTCAGAGGCTGAAAGATGCAAGTGAGAGTTGGGAAGACTTTTTTTTAATAATGCAGATCTTTACCAGAGCTGATTTCTTTCGGAGTTTCTGTATCTGTAAATCATAAGAGGGCACAACTATGAAATTACAAGAGGCAAGGCTTTATTAATAGATGTAGAGTGCCTTAAGGTCATAGAAGAGATCTAAACCACAGAAATTACTTTCATTAATTTTTGCATAAATTACTTGTTGGCATTTTTATCTCATGCCCATTTAATATTCTCAAACTTAGTGCTCTTATGGTTAAAGTGCCTTAATGTTGCCTGCTATTGTCTATCGTTTATAGGCTGTTTTCTCTGAGGGGTGGGTAAAGCTGCTTGGAGTGCAGGAATGGGTGAGGAAAATTACTTAAAATTATTTTCCTTTAGAGAGGGTATGAATTGGAAGCTTAATGATGAAAGCTGCTTAGGGAGTTGCTGTCACCTGAAAGGTGACATTCCTTATTCCCATGTTAATGTAATTGCATGTACAGTCTGGTGAGGACTGCTTTTGGCTTCTCCATCTTACTGATCGCTTCTAGCTTGATTTATAGTTCATTCTGATCTGGATTCACATCCAGAAAATATAGAAACCCATTATAGAAATGAGCAAAATTACATTTTAAAAAGGAGTTGATCTGAAATGTGTATGTCTGTATTTATTTTTTGCCCGTAAATTACCAGTATGTAGTGTTCTAGGACTGGGACTTTAAAGTAGAAGATTGAAGCAATTACTTTGTTCTTCATTTTGAGTGACACTTAAATGATTGCTCTCTGGTTCAGTGAATGCTGTATATTTTAGGAACAAGTGTTTTGACTGTTTTTCTTCTATTGAGATGATTTTGTTTGGTTGGAGGTTTTTTTGTTGAGAGTTTTTTCTTTGGTTGGTCGGTTGGCGTTTTTCTGGGTGTCGGTTTTTTCTAGCTTTTGGTTCAGTCTTAAAAGTGAAATGAAGAATCATTTGCATTTGCCCCCTAACACATTGCAACAATCTGCCAGTAAGTCTGTCTTGCAGCCACCTCCCTGCTCCCATCCCTGGGGCACACACTCCTTCGCTGCCGTGGTGGCCTCCATCTGACTGGGATGTACGTGTGTGGCTATTGATACACGTAAGGATTGCTGCAATGTTAGGTGTGAAGGATGGAAGAAGTCACCGTTAGTAAATCTACTCATCAGATAAACAAAGTGTATGTTTTGCATATGATTAGATGCAGTCCTAGAACATGTTAGCTCAACAGGCACTGCAGAGAGAAGTTTTAAACACATTGGAATCTGGCTTTAGAATCTTGAAGGGGAAAAAAAATCAGAGGTTTGTCATTAAAATATGAAAGCTATTCGTAATCCAGAGCAAGATAGGAGAGTCACTGTGACTGGTTGCAAAAAGGAGTTTAGTCATGATGTGGATTTTGTTTACTGGTCACTTTATTGCGTGTCAAGAGTCCCCTTTGTAGTATATTCAGATGGCATCACAAGCCACAGTAAGCCTATTAACTGTTTTCAAAACAGATTTACTCAGCATATTTAATTATTTTAATGTATTTATTGTCTTTTAAGCTTGTTCAAAAAAACCCCAACAGTTTTTACAAAAATTTTAAAGTATTTATGTTACAAGTTGAAAAAAAAAAAGGAAGTATAGTTACTAGAATATCTGTCTCTCTGATTTCCTCACCGAGAAGAGAATTGTATATTTTTAAAACATGTGGCAGTGATTCTGAGAAATGTCAAACAGTTCAGACAAAGACTACCACAAGATTATCTCTGGTCACTAAAACTGCACTTCCAATGGCAAACCCTTATTTATCTGCAAGTATGTATTTGTGATAGATATTATATAGTTACGGTTTGAACTCTTTCTTCATAAGTACATGGATTTGTTCTAATGCACTTCATTTTTGAATTGTCTTGCTTTCTGTGACTTTGAGAAGCAGGTGTAGGTAATGTTTATATTTATTCAAAACCAGGTGTTAAGGTTCTAACTGTTGCTCTTTTTGTGGTAGTTAGAGACATTTGGAGCTCTACTCCCATACTCTCTGCAGCATACACTTACGAGATTCCAAGTTTTAATGAAGCGCATGAATCCTGAGTATCAAAAAAAAAAAAAGAAAACTTTAACCCTTGTATAGAACAGACAATACTTAATTTTAACATCTGATTAAAAAATATCCCCTAGGCTTTTAGACCAAAGAAGTACTCTTAAGTGATTGTTTTGTGGCCCAGTGATCTTCCTTTTTTCATAGGTGTGGCAGGTGCATTTCTGGGGATGTGAAAAATTTTATGATCTTCAGAATGTTAAAATAGGAGGTATGTGCATACACACACACCTGTGCAGACACTCTGCTGGTTTGGTACTTCAGTGTGAGGATGAGTTCAGACCGGGGGACAGACCAAAATGCTCTTCAGTAAAGACTTTTTACATGGGAACTGTAGCTGGAAAATGCAAAGTTGGGATGATAGTAGCAACAGCAGAAGAAATACAGGTGTTGAAACCTGCTTTTAGAAATAAAGCATTGGAAGAAGCAGTGTTTTACTTCAATTACACCTACACCATAGGCTTGGGTTTTTGCGGTGGATGCCCAAGTGCTGCATAGGGCTTTGCTCCATGGTACGTGTTTATCTGGAGCAGAAGTGTTGTGTCTATTCAGGTGAGTTATAGTGTGGCTGAGGGGAGAGAGTTCCCAATCCGTGTGTGTGCATGGGGGTGTATGTACAGACACTTCCGTGGGGATTAGCGACGCCAGCACCACTCACACGTACGGAAGTTCTGCAGTACTTCTGAGATTGATGCACTCAGGTAAGCTCTATACTCTGCAGCAGTATCTCTGTGGGCAGCTCTTGCCCGAAATCCGGCTGCAGAACACTTGACACGAAGCAGTAGGTGACTGTAGAGCTGGCGTTCCCATTAGCGTTGTAGGGAATTTAGTTACAGCCTGAGGTTTTTGGCTCCTTAGATGTACCTGTGATGGTGTGTCCACCTTCATCTGGCACCTGAAGAGCTTCAGCTCTGAAGCACTCAGTTAATGTAGCTGATGATGGTGTCTTTGAAGCTCTTGTGGCAGCCTCTAAGTGAAGGAATGATGAAAAAATAGTAGCTGCTCTAACTGGTGCAATTACAGTGGGGCATGTGGACACAGGATAAAAATATGAATCCCTCTATGTACTCCAGCTGGAGAGTCTTTGTCAGCTATGTGGTCCATGTGGCCTCTGGGCCGTTGGCTGATAGCACCAGGGGCTGATAAAGACTGATCATGCTGGGCTTTTTGATCATGTGGACAGTTGATACCACAGTAGCATCAAATCACAGTCTACCCTGGTTGTACACTGAGTCTACTCAAAGGTGGAAAGCACTTCCCTGCCCTAGTTTCATTCTGTAGATGATCAGAATCTGAGAACTTTAACACATGCAATTAGATTGTGTAAAGAATTACGGGAAATTCTCGAAATAGTGACGTGTAAAATAAAACTACAGTCAAATGTGATCAAGCATTCATATCCTTCTTGGGTGACTAGTTTGGATGTTACTTGCATCACAGCAGGAAATGGACTCCCCTTTATCCCTCTCATTTTTTCCATTATGTTTCATCTTATGTAAATATTCTTCTGGAAAATAATCTATTTTCTTTCAAGTGCTTACTGCCACCCAGATTTAGCTGTAACCTCTATGGGCGTCTAATCACCACTCTTGAAGACAAATGAGGGGATATTTTAGCAACCAATTGATCCAGAGCAATTGTACCACTTATTTACCCAGAATATATGTAGGTGGACTAGAAAAGGAATCCCAAAATTTATTTCTTAGCATAACTAGTCCTCTAGACCCTGTAAGGATATTGTTTTTGCTATTAAGTGCAAGCATAAATAAAGGTAAATCCTGTTGGTAATACCACAGAGTCACCGTGATACCTGTAGCAGGTGAAGGTAAATGTGAGTAAAGGTCATTAACCAGCTTACCATCTCTGAAGGTGATATGAGATGAATATTTTGGGGTTTTTAACCATCAATTCTGCAAATGTTTCTTTTTGGTTCTTTGCTTTAAATAGTGCAGCCTATGCAAAATAAATGCTGAGCACCCCAGATATAGCACTATAAAAAGACTTGGGATGCAAAGCAGGTGTTTGGGTGTAGTCCAATTTCATTTGGGATAAAGAAGATGTAGATTCAGGTGGCTGTGTGACATAATGCTTTTGTTTGGCTGGGGGTTGTTTTATTTTTGGTTTTGTTTGGGTTTTTGTTGTTTTTTGTTTGTTGGTTTGGTTTGGTTTTGGTTTTTTGGGGGTTTTTGGGTTTTGTTGAGTTGAAGGGAGATCTCACTTCAACATCAGTGTCAAATATTTGTTGAATATGTAGACAGCTGGCCATAAACCCCAGACTTTCTCTGTGACCTTCAGTACTGCAGGCAGTGGAGGGGGGAGGTGTTCTCTCTGGGGACTAGAGACAGGACACAAGGAAACGGTAAGAAGCTGCAACTAGTAGTGTTCAGATTGGAAATCAGGAAAAGGTTCTGCCCTGAGAGGGTAGTTGGTCACTGGAACACGCTCCTCAGGGAAGCGGTCCCCAAGTCAGAAGTTAAAGGAGTGGATGACACAGTTATATGGTGTATTTTTAGGTAGTCCCATGAGGAGCAGGGAGTTGGACTTTATGATACTTACAGGTCTCTTCAAACATGCTATATTCTATGAGTTGCTAGAAGAAGAAAAAAATCTGTCCCCTGATGTGAAAGAACTCATTGCTCAGAGGTGGATACTCTGCCACAGTCCTCAGCAATGTTGAGGAACTCCCAGGAAAGTAAAACTAGAGGTGAATCTTGATGTTCTCTTCCTGATTTCCCAAATGAATATGAAATCACCATCAATAAAATTGAAATATTATTTTTCTGAAGGATGAAGCCTGTCAAATCATTCATTTCTAATCAATGTGTATGATAAGAAGGGACTTCAGACATACAAATCAGGATTTACTTCCTTGTGATTTAGACCCTTCAACATGATATAGAAATATTCTGAAATTTATTTAAGTCTTCTCTTTAGAATTAATCTTCAGTGTTTACCATAGAAGTGATAAATAAGCCAAATAGTAGAAGATGTAAATGAGAGAGGTTTGCAAGGAGAGGCATGTAAATACTTTTTCAGCTCTGTTTTGGCTAATTGCTTCTAGCACACACACTTTTAAAATGCCTTTATCTTTGTATTAGTTGGCTGTATTTCTGAAAAAAAAAAAAGGTTATAAATATTATTCTTAAAATTAGTTGAGGGTTTGACCAAAATAGAATTGGCATACTAAAAAAAGGACTGCATTTATGAAACATATGTATCATACCTCACCATATCCGCTGAGCATGCAGACTGGATAAAACTCTGCATTCATAGTTGTTAGCTTAAAGCAGCCAAGCCTTGGCTGGTGCTGGGTTGGTGAACCTTCCATGTGTAACATCTACACTAAATCTGAACACTGGTGAGCAAGAGAAAAAAGAAATATATGATGTACTGATCCAGGAAATGAGTGTATAACTGTACTGTGTATCTACTGCTGAACGGGTGTAATATATACCCAAAGTCATGAATTCTCACAGAAATACTGACAGAAGCAGCTGTGAAATAGTGTGCCAGTGGGGAAAGTTTGGTCTAACTGAAATAACTGTAGAGGTTGGCTGCAGCCTGAAATGTAAGGATTTACGACTTTTGTAAGAAGATTGAAGCATCATATTATAATACTGATTTTTTTTTCTTTTTTCTGTAAGTAGCACTTTCTCATTTTCTTTACCCACCCCATCCATGGTCTTTTGACACCCCACAGGAGAGTTTTTATAAGCTAATTTTGCAACCTTTCAGCAGCTGCTTCAGGATTTAAGGGATACTTTGAGGTAACATTCCATCTTGCCTGTAGTGCCCTACTGCAGTGCAAGCAGGACAGCATAAAACTTACTAGCCACTTTCTCCTCAAAGTTACTATATATTTCTAAATGCAATACTCTGCTGTTATCTTCAGCTTGTTAGACTGTCATTTTGTCTGTTTTCATATCAGCGAATTGCAAGAAACTGAATTTCCTTCATCTATCCTCTAATTTGTTCCTTTAATAAGATGATAGGTGTAAGTAAGATAAGCCCTACAGTGAAATCGGGCCAGGAGCGCCGGCATTCCCTGGCGAGTGGCTCCGGGGAGCCAGACAGCCACTGCTGAGCCGCTGTGCCCGGAGCACGGTCCTTCCCGGGGGGAGCCCACGGAAGGCAGAAGGCAGCCCGGCGGGTGGAAACGCTCCTAAGAGCAGGAATGGAGGTGCGGGTGTCCTGGCTGTTGTCGGTGCAAGGAGTGCAATTGATATTGATCTGCATAAGGGTTTTAAGAGATTTTGTTTGTTTGTTCTTTGAAACTACAACGAGCAGCAGCTTTCAGCGGCATTATCTATGATGCCACCTCCTCCCTTATTATGTGCTTACAACTGGTACAAGCCTTGCCGTGGGTAGTTAGACCTTGTATTCTCTTATCTGGGTCGGTAGCGAGCTGCCATCTGCCGCTGCCCTGACATCCCTGCTCCTCTCTCCACTCACCTCAACTGCGTGCCATGGCAGTCCTTGCTACCGCCCCTTCGGAAAACGGCGGGGAAAGAGGTGCCTTAGGCGATGGCCACTCTTGTGCCATTTTCATAAAGAAATGCAGTTAAGGAAGGTGAGATACACCGTGCTGAGACGCAGCACTGCTGCTCCCGGCTTTCCGGTAGGTAGAAGTGTAGAATTGGGTTGCAGATGCAGCCATCCCTCCGCTGAGGGAGAATAATCCTCATGTTTCATGGAACGGACATCGTGGGGACTCCTTGACACTTCTGCCTCTTGCTTAGTCCGGGAGAGCGTGCTGTAACGTGAAAGGAATGATTCCGCGTTGTAATCCTTTCCTACTTTGTTAAAAGAGCGAGGAGGGAGTAGACATTTAAGAAAGGAAGAAAAAAGGTCATAGAGAAGGAAATGAAATTGCTCTGAAAATGAAGACGTAAAGGAGGAGAGGGGGACTGACGGCGGTACGGGCAGGGAGGGAGGGAGAACGCCCCGGCTGCCTCCCCAGAGAGCCCCCGCCCTCACCCGCAGCTGTCAGTGAAGGGAAGTTTTGCGGCGGGGGTTCCCTCAGCCCCGGAGCGGTGCGGTACCGGGGCGAGGTTGGAAGAGACCGGCCCCACGGGGCGGGGGCGACTGCGGAATCCCTGCGGCGCTGCCCGGGCTCCGGGGCTTCCCCTCCGGTCTCGCTCCTCTCCCTCACGCCCTGGCAAACGACTACATTTCCCAGCACTTCCCTCTTCCAAGCGGGCTCTGCGGGGAGCCTCGCCGGCTCTCGCCATCTCCTTCGCTGGCAGGGGGCTCGGCGCGGCGGCGGGGCGGAGCTCGGCAGCCCCGGCCCCGCGGCCCCGCAGCCCCCCCGCCCGTGCAGGCGCGGNCCCTGACAGCGGCCCCAGGTGAGTCGCGGTCGCGGGGCAGCGCCGCCGCTCTTGGGGCGGGGGCGGCGGTGGCGGTGGGGAGGGGGGGACGCTGCGCCGAGGCTGCTGCGGAGCCCCATGGAAACGGAGCCCCCGCTCCAGCCTGCGCGCCGCGGGCGAGGGCGCAGCCGGGTGACAGTGCCTCTCCCCTGCGCAGGAGGCGCCGGGCCGGCGGCGGCGACAGCGACAGCGGGGCGGCGGGGCGAGAGCCCCTTCGCAGAGCGAGAGAGCATCAGGCCCCTGCGGCTGGTCTCCGGCGAGGGCGGCGGCGGAGCGCGGTGGCCGGCGCTGAGCACGCGGGTGCGGAGCGAGGCGGCGCGGACACAGGTAAGCGCCGGGCGGGGGGAGAGGGGCCGGCAGTGCAGCAGGGCCGGCGGTGCGGAGCCTCGCCGCACCCTCCGCCAAGGGTGTTTGCACCGCCGAAGGATAACGCTCGGTGCAAAGCGATGCTCGGCCAGACGCGCGGCTCGGTTTCCCGCGGGAGCGCTGGGAATGCCAGTCCTGTGCGAGAGCGACCGAATTAGTTAAGATGGTCCCCGTGCCTGTTAATGCCCTCCCCCGGCCGTCAGCGGGGGCCCGGGTCGGCACAGCCCGCTGCCTGCGGCGGCCGGGGCACCCAAAATGAAAGTTGCGGTGCCTTTGCGACAGCGGGGTTTGAAACGCTGCGGCTTAATTTCGGTTTCTGGCTGAAGCGTGGGCAGGGTGGGTTTGTGTTCTGTGGACTCGGATGTGATTTTAAAAATAGAAATTGGATATCGGAAGGGAATTGCTTGAAATGTAACATGTGAACTAAACACGGGATTTAACGTACATATCACCTGCTACCCAGTATACCCGGGGTATATTTTAAAATTCCATAGAATCATAGAATCATTAAGGTTGGAAGAGACCTCTAAGATCATTGAGTCCAACCATTAACCTAGCACTGTTTGTATTAAAGAGCATATTTCTGTTACATGAAGACCAATCCCTATAACTTTTAACAACCTCATTTTTTATTAAAATACAGTGATTTTCATCTTGACCCCTTTTGTTTGAGGTGGTACATGGCTGTTACATCTAAAGGAAAAAAACATTTGAGTCCATGTTGTTATAGATGAAGAACATAAAATCTGAGCATTTGAGATAACTGCTGACATCCAAGATGAGTTGCAGGCCTCCGTTTCCTCCTATTCGAATTGGCTACTGTGTGTTTAAGAAAAACATAGGTGAAAAAATTGTCTCATATTTCTTTTTTATAATCCATGAAGTATAAGAACTGACCACTTACATTCTCTTTGTGTAGTTAAATAATAAACAAGCTCTTCATAGCATATGTATTTACCTCTGAATGTAACTTATTCTATGTTTAGAGTTTTCAGATATGAAGACCATATTTACAGTACAATAAAATAGGATTCTCAAAGTTCATAATGCTTTGCTTAAAAATGAAAAAAAAATCCTCTAGGCATTTCAGGATTCTTTGAAGACCCTTGAAGAGTCACAAGTTCAATCCCTTTGTGATATGTCTGTTTTAAACTTAGTAATGGTTGCATTTGGCTTTAGTATTAGGATTAAAATACTGGTCTTACAGAACAAACTGGTAATTAATGGGTTTTGTTTTTCTGAATGTCTCAGCTTTTATTCACTGAATCTCATGCTCATAAAAGTTTCAAGTCTTCTTCATCTAGTTGTTAGTATGAATATTACCCTAAGCAGAAAAAAAAGAGTGACACAGGTGGTTTGAAAGGGGTTAAATAGGTTTATTTCACAACAGCCTCCACAGTAAACCCATGTAAATGTGTAAAAGCTCTGATGTAAACATGAAAGCTACTACAACTTTTCTTACTGATTAAGATGTTTCCCCGCTGCAGCTTAAAATATTCCCAGCCTCTCCCATGGCATCTGATGGTTGTTACTCACGGAAGGATACAGTAGCTGACAGTGCTTTGGACAAAGAAAATTGCCAAGCAGGCTGAACCGAGTGAAGCAGTACAGATTTTCTGTGATTCTGGCACAGAGCACTGTTACATCCTCATTGCAGGATATTGCATCCCTTGCCCAGGGATCTGAGTCAGCTCGGCGGTAATGGACCAGCAGTGTGGCTGACTCTGCTTAACTGATGGAGTTGCATTTAGGAAGGTACTTATCAAAGTTATGGACTAACTTCACAGAGTTAACTTTTATGGTTGCTTTTGGGTGTCTGGTGAATGTTACATGAAGTATAAAGATGCTGGATTCTGCTCGTACATGAAGAGACACATGAAGTCTCTTACTGTTAAGAGTTAACAGTCAGTGGCATATAAGGAGCAGGGGAACAGAGGTGTCCTCTCCATCAATAATAGTTCCATATGTATTTGTTAGTTTTATGATTAAATACACTCTGACTGTCTCCATGTTCTATCCATTGCTAATAGTCTTTGAATAGCTGTATACGAGAGTTAAAAAAGCTGCTCTTGAATAGAGATTTCAAACCAAAGCTAATGGCCTTCTGGATTAGTAAAGAGAAGATGCTTCTTTGAGGAGGTAAAAGCAGTAAAGAAGAATCCCTGGTGAGTGAAGGACTAGCAACCATGTCTAGAAAAACAGACACCTGAATGGAAAGGTGCAGCCAGAGGACTAGACAACAAGGCTGTAGTTGAATTGATGTTGAATTAATGTTGAATTAATGTAAAACAATGTAGTTGTGTTTTGAATCGGATAAAGATAAAAGAGGGGGGAGAGAGAGAGAGAAGCTGGAGAGAAGGAAGTCGCATTAAATCGGATTGGATTCCTTTAATTCCTGGATGAAAGCTTTAGCTGCAGAAAGGGCAGAAGTTGAACAAGAAGGATGCAAGCCTGAGTTCAGAACTGCAAAAAGGGAAATGATCATGCAGAAGAAGAGCATGGCCTTTGCAGATCAGGAGTTTTAGAACAGGCTCATTATGGAGTTGAGCCAGAGGAGTGTAATATGAGAAAAGGGGGTGAAAGGAGATAATTGAAGGCACAAGTGATGGGGAAGCGATGGATGGCAGATTTCTAAAAATCTATGGTTTGTTTTCAGCATTTGTTGAGGTTTTTCTCTAGCAACTTCCTCTGTTTTGTTTGTTTTGGGGTTTTTAGGCCATTGCCATTGCCATTAGAGTTGAGTGACTTCTCTGCATGCATGCTTCACTATTAAATAGTGAAGGAAATAGTGTATATACTCATCTTAGAAAGCCAGAATGTAATTGCTTAAAAAAACATAATTAATGTGCTCACAATTGTAGCTGGCCAAGATTGCTGAACCTCAGAACACAGCACAAGTGTAGGCTATTATACGTTCATGTCATTAATGTTTTAGTGTACAATATATAATGGACATTGGGGAATTCACATGACTTTGGGTTTCTGCTTTTAATTCCATTGCAGAATAGAGTCACTACTAGTATCTGTGACACTCCTCTATTTCAATTTCTCTGTTCTCCAAAGGGGGCCTGTTAGCAGCTGCACAGCACTTACTGAATAGAATAATCGAGATAAGATATAGCTAAAAATACACTAATATTATATTACCAATAATGTAATCCAGGATCTTAGCAATGGACACCTAATTTACTGCTTCATAAATAAGTGTATTAGAAGATGAAAGTCCTCTATGTCAGGGACATTCAGTGAAGGCTAGTCTAAGATTTTTGTGTTTAAAAGAAGGAAAGTTCCCACCTTGGACATTTTTAAGGAACCTTTTAACTCTGTGCCTTGAGAAATATTTTGGTATTGTAAGAAGCACATGGGAAATCACAAGTTTTGTAATATTTTCCTTTAGTCAATACTGTGCAGGCATGTTCTTTGTTAAAATGTGGGAATGTGCAAGCATCCCTCCCCACTGCCTGTATTTGTTCTTCTGCCTGCGAAGGAGAGCAAAACAAAGCACAAAGCACACCTTTGCAAACTTGTATTTGTCTTTTACATCAGGACCTGGCTTGAAGGACCTTTTCCTTAATAATTTTTAGTGGACCAAGTGTTCTGGTTGGGAAGATGAGATTCATTTTCCAGCTGAAGTTTAGAGTGCTAGACCACTACACGCCTTCACCTAACAGATGTCTTCCCTCAGCCCGGGGTATAACATAACAGGATTGTGCTCTCAGCAGAGATTGCCACTCACCACCAGCAAGGGTCCCAGTTCTGCTTAGGGCCAGCACTTCGTGGTCATGCTGTAGATCTGCACGCACAATCTAAGGGACAATGTTGTTCCTCTTGCAGCTCTCATTGCATTATCCATTTTTTAATATATCTAGGTGTTACATGGAAATTTGTGAGTTTTGCTATGATTTTCAGTGGGAAGGAACAAGGTTCTGACCTACTATGGATAGAGATTCACTCATCTCTGCTGGTTGTGCAGGACATTAATGATATAGCAATGTCTGTTTCTCAAGCTGTTTTTCACTTGCTCATTGCCTGTTTTCATGAAGGTACACTGGATTCCTTCCAAGAAAGTTAGAGGGATGACCTGGTTGTAGGGAGCCTGGCCTGAAGGGGCTCCAGGACTGAGCTGTATCTGGAGACAGAAGTGCCTGTTGTTTGTAGTACAGAGTGAGTCAGTAGTTTTCAGTAAAGAACTTATTTGTCTCCCACAGCCTGCATTGTTTGTGACAAAATGATACAATTGCATACACCTATTTGGAATCATGGCTTGCAGATTTCTTAATGATTTCTTATTGCTAATAATCAATTACAGAGGCACTTTGCTCTGTCATGCTGAATTTGCATAGCTCTGCTTGCACTTGGATTTGAAATCTTCATTAGATATTCAGGGGTTGCCCAGTCTTTGCTATTGGATTCTCTGATTTCTTGTTGTCTCAATCTAGTCTTCAAACAGGATATCCCTGTTCTTTGCAGGTTCTTCTGAAACTGCTGACTCTTGCTTTCTGTTCTGATGCTGTCAACTTCTGGTATTGTAAGTTACTGTGTTGGGTAGCTCCAATGAGCAGTAATTTTTTTCTTTAAAAGAAGAGTTCTGACTGTTGAGTGGCTTATAAAATATCTCTAGAGTTTAGGACTGATGGATGGTGACTCTTGGAAAGAGAAGTGTCATGAGAAATTGCCTGATCTAAAAAATTCTTTTCTGCCCACTTAATCAAATGAGTGCTATCTCTTGGAGAAACTTAGGCACAAGTTTCAGTCATCCTAACACAAAACCAGAGAGGAGGAGGCTAAACTGGAAAGGGGCTATAGTGAGTCATAACATGCATTTGGTTTATTGCTGAAATTGGTTTTCTTCCTGCCTCGTTGCCCCGTAGTGTTTATAAGTCATTAGGCAAAATGTCTGTGATACTTTACTGTATGTTCAATGTATGCAATTCTGCAATATGATAAGATGCTTCACCAACATAGCAATATTTTATGAGTGTGTGAATGATGGTTAAAATATTCATACTCTTGATGCAGGTCTTGCCTTTCTGAAGAGGAAAAAAATGGCTGAAAGCCAAGCTTTGCTATAGATTGTGTGTTGAATGATGTAAGGGCATTGAGAGTGTCCTTTGATTTCTGATGTAGGAGGCACTTTCAGGGACACCTTTTTACAATGTATTCATTGTGTGTTTTGGTATTTTATAGGCAAAGAATATTTCAAATTCCTAATTCATCCTTCTGCGCAAGCTCATATCAGGAAAAGTCTTTCCCTCCTTGATAATGAGATTTGTTATGACAGTAAATGTATATGTCCAAAAAATCATCCAGCAAAAAAACTCTGGTAGCTGCTGCTCCAGAGTTCATGTTGTTTCGTGTCATCTTCTCATGCTTGTGCCATAGCAGACTGGAAAAGAGAGATATTCCTAAAGCTATGGCTTAGCCTCGTAAAACAGGCTTATATACAGGCAAAAAGGATCTTAAAGGCTCAGATGTAACAATTTGTATAGGAAGTATTTTCCCAACATTTGCTTGTTGCCACAATCAGTATAGTAACTGCAAAGTCTGACAGAGGAGTCCTTTCAAGCTCTGGTGATGAATGCATCTGTATTCACTCCTGGTCTATGTTGGTGCCCCTGAGAGCAGGATCACACCGAGTATTCTTTCTGCCACAGTTTCACTGTATACCTGTTTTGGGACCCCTACCATGGCTAATCAGCTGTATCAGCTATAACACATGCATGGTGTAGAAGTGTGCATCCTGAGCAGTGTCATGATAAACTTTGATGAGATTTAGCCATATTCTGGAGGAGCTACGTGTGAAATTAACATTCACTTTGAAATGTTTGCCACAAGAGCATTATGGACATATGTGTTAAAATGTCATGGTAGGTATATTATCCTTCTGGTAGTCCAGGTCCCTTTTGTAGTTTTCCTAGTAGTCATACCAGTCTTTAAGTGACTCAGAACTAACAACTTTTTTTAGGGCTCTGCTTGTGAAAACATTATCACAGTTATCCTGTCAAACACTGCTTAAAGGTCAATCAAACTGTATAAAACCTTCAAAAGCCTGATAAGGTTCAGCTCTCTAAATTATGGGTCCATCTAGCTAGCACTGGTTCAGTGCTTTTCCCTCTCCAGTCAGCTCTGCTGAGGTTTGTGGTCCTTCCACTTGGTACTGCCTCCCACCAGGTTTCTCTCCCTGGAGAGGATGGAGGACAAGGGTCCTTCTCTTCCACTCCCATGGTTTTGAGCCAAGGCTGCCTCTCCTCCCATGCAGACTGCTCTTCTGCTTCATGGGAAGTACTCACATGTTGTCAGATGATTTGGTTGCCAGCCCAGGCCCATGTGTATTCTCTCAGTCTGGATAACAATGGATGTAGAGGGTGAAGTCCAATACTGTCAGAGGATAAAGACTGGACACAGGACTGTGGTGTCTTCCTATGCAGTATCTCTTTCTCTTCATCTACTGATATGGTTCAGTGTTTTTGTCACTAGATAAAATTTTTTCAGTATTGTTTTTTCTAGAAATAGTGTAATTGTTTGTTTCTTGCATGTTAACCAAAACTGCTGTATTCAACATCTCCAAAAATCACCGTGACTCCCATCCTGTCTTCCTTTCCTCTAGTTTTGACTTATGTAATTTATTTTAAACAATTTTGTTTTAAATTTGCTATGATTGTCTGTGGAAAACTTTCAGACAAGAAAGCCTTCAACATCCTTCCAGCTGCCTTCTTTCCTTTCGCTTGCCAGTGGTCTTGTAGATAGTGTATGGACATGCTTTTCTGTGGAGATGTCTTTTGGAGCACATGCAGGATCGCAGAGACCTGTCAGATGAAATTTTGCTCTTCATAGTTGCAGATGCTCCCTGATAGTACTCCTCTGAAGCCACTGCAATAGTTGCATTAATCTGTAGAGGAGAAATCATTGCTGCAGGGATGAACTGTGCAGCGCCAGCTGTGCTGAGCCACAGCCAAGCGTGGATGTGGAACAACATCTCTCTCCTCAGATGGAAGCATGTTCAGTGCAGATGAGAGCTTTGGACACTGAAGATTACATCTGTGCAAGCTTTTAATACTTTAGTGGGAGGACTGTGTGAGGGAAGGCTTATGTGTTTTTCACAGAAACTTTATTGTTAAGCACTGAACAGCAAAGGTGGCTGAAGTGCATATACACATCGTCAGGATGTGTTCTGCCAGGCTGTGGCATGCACTGCCATGATGGGGCTTGGCTGGTTGGGTAAGCCCAAGTGGAAAGCCAGTGTCACCTGAAATTAAAGAATTATGTAGAAATCACAGAAAGTGGCAAATGACGTAGAGCTGTTTTAACTGTTGAGTCACTAGGAGTCCAGCTTGAAAATTGGATTTGGTTAAAGTAAGTTAAGAAGCATGGCATTGCTGCTGGGTATTTGCCCACAGACAATGAAATGTGGTGATTCATCTGCTAATTTGGCCAGCTCTGATTTGTCTACCTGTAGTAAATTCACTCTTAAGTCTCTCTCCTTCCTTGTTTTTAAGTGAAATGGGTGTTGCCAGACCAAAAAACTGTAGCAAGGGACCGTGCTTTAGAAAAAGCATACTCCAGAAGGTGGTATTAATACAAAGTTTAGAAAAATTTGTGTGGGTAAATGCCTTCTGATGAAAGTGTGATGTATAGGAGTGTGGAGGCTACAGCCCTTACTTACAGCTCAGAAATTGCCCGGAATAATAGCAGTATGTAAGAATACACTCTGTTCCAGAACTGTCTCCTTGGAGTATTTCAATCCCTGAAATTCTGTGGGAATGAAAAAAGTCCATCCATCAATTGTTTCAGAAAATACATACAGTCAAAATGTTGATTCATTTTGATCTCCTAGGCTGTATCCAGGGGAAAAGGAGTTTTGAAATTTGCTTTTCTTGCACTTTTCAACTTGAAGCAGGACTTTGACACTTGAATGTAGAGGGTGAGTCATATTTAAAAAGTATTATCTGTGGAATTGATTGAGCAATGTATTGGCATGCCTAAGAGTCTGCAAGTTTTGTCAAGCTCTTCTTAGCCTCTGATGATGGCAAGATGTTAGTAAACTTTCTGCTGGTGCTTGAGGTCCGTTTCTGGGAGAAATTAATCGTGTTGGTAGGCTTTAGGTGTTAGAGAGTGCTTGTCACTTTCAGTGGGCAGAACTAATCTTCTGGTAGTAAGCTGTCATTTGTAGGCAAACTAAATGTAAGACCAGTTGAAAATGTTTGGAATATGTCACTGTGTTGCTGAAAAAAGGTTTGGTCACTGATACTGGTGTAAAGGAGCAAAGTTAGCGTGGACTGTTTTTACTACATTTGGAATCTTTATTTGTAATGTAAAGGCGGCTTAATGGAGGGTTTCGGTATATTTCTCTCCCAGTGAAACCCTGTTTCTTCATTTCTGAAGACTACAAGAGATGCTGAAATAGGGGCCTTTAAATGTTATTGATTCGTTTCAGAGCTTGGAAAACATGTAGCTAAAAATGACCTCAAGGCACCATCTGCTTCAGCAAAGGAAATGCCTTCACTCCTCCTGACTGTTGGATCCGTTGACTTTTCCTTCTTGCCTAAGTGGTGTTCTTGGACAATAGTCTATTCTGCAGAGAGATGACACAGTGATCCAGATGGGTTCACATTCAAGTGTTGCCCATGGCACGTGCGTCGCTGCTCTTGTTTTGTGTTCTGTCCCCCTGCAGATGGGTGGTGTGTCGCTTGTTTGCCTCTCATGCTGCAGCTGTGCACGAGTAGTGGCTCATTTGGGTTCTTCCCACTTGAAACTGCCAGGGAGAGGGGTATTTCACTGAGGATAGATTGTCCTTGTTGGAGTCCTTTCCCTCTGATCTCACGTTCCATCTCAAGGAAGTTGTTTCCCCCTCTGATTGCAGCCAGGTCCAGGGCTGCTGAGTGATACAGATGGAATACATTGCACTACTGCTGCTGTGGTATTTTTTCTGACTCCTAGACATGCCAGTACATTGCTTTCCTTGTTAGAGCTGGCTTTCTGAAAACTACAGTCACTGTGGGGAGCAATGGAAACTGGTGTTTCTGGGTCACAGGGTGAATCTCTGTTTGCTCTGCTCCCTGTCTTAGTTTTAGAAGTGTGCTCTTCAATGGTCATCAAAGTTTTGTATGAATTATGGCAGCAAAAGATTCTGAACTTTGCAAGTTTTAATTCATGACTTTTCTTTGTTTTCTATATGTAACCCTGTACTTGATTAATCAAACTTATAACAACCTATTTGATCATACATCATCCCTAGCCATTAGTATTTGATTAAGAACCTTATCGAGTACATTTTAAAAACACGAGATTGAGCAGTCACCAATTTTCTGGTTTTGCCCCAGTAGCGATGTATTTAGGACCTCTTGCACATTAGTTGTATGTAACCTTTTATACATGAATCCTTGCTGCTTCCCTTTCAGAAAAAAGGAAAAAAAATAAATACGACTTCTCAAAAGTTCTTGCAGTTCTTCCTTTCACAGTGATTTGAAGAATTGCAGTAATTAGTCTCATAGGAAATCAAAATTTATAAAAAATTATATTAAAAAAAATTATAAAAATTTTAGAATCAAATTAAGATCATCCTCTACACTTAAAAGCACAATGAGTGTGAGATCCGGTGTCATGGGGCTTTACTGGTGCTGGAAACAAGTGTTAGATTGCTTCTGGGGAAGAATCATCTTGCCTATTCAGTTACTGAAATTTGTCCTATTAGATGTGGGAGATCAAATGGTAGCTCATGCTAAATTTGCTAGCAGTGACAGCCCGATAGTTCTCCTATCTTCAGTGTTCCATTTAACATTTAACCTTGGGTGAACTTTTGAGAAAGATGAAGTGGAGGTGAGGAAGGAGAGCAGGAAGAGAAGCTTTCAGGGGTCCTCTGCAGGACCTCAGAAGGATCCATGCTGCTACCCAGACACTGCCTCTGCAGCAGTGTAACATGTTGCATCAGTTTGTGCTTGGGACTTGTTTCCCTGGTGCTGTTCCCCCATATATATTGAGTAAATTCAAACAGTTGCTGTGTTCAAACACACAAACAAACAAAATAGGGGGGTTCGGTGTGTTTTGGTTTTTTTCCTTTTCTTTTTTTTTTTACTCCTATTGGAAAGACTAATTACTGGCATTTTAGAGGTACAAGTAGTTCTTGTTTCTGAGTTCGAGTTCATTGATACTATGATGTTTATATGGAGAAAAGCTATTTTAGGTCATGTTTACAACCACAGTGAACTGGACCTTGGCACTGCACTGTAACTGATGGTGTTTAGCTCTCCCTGTGCTCCACCCTCACTTGGCATGCAGAACACGTGTGATCCAGGATTAAGAAATGAACATGTGTCTGTTAAAATATATTCTTATTTCTAGCTTTTCCTCAGAATAAATAACTGATTTACTAATGTGCCCCAAAGAGGTAGTTGTAAAAGCGTTTTCATCAAAGCGTAGTTCTGTTCTGCAGTTTTTTCATTAAATAAACTCCGCCCCACCAAATGCCCCAAAGATATTTAGATTTATGCATTTGATAAAAAGAGAGAGCTTGCATGAAGAATGTCAAATAATGATGATTAATACAGTAAATGGGTGCTTATAAATATTATGCGAATGCTAGGGAAAGCAAAAAAAAGAGATTTTGCAGTTGTTTGATATGCAATGACATGTGGATCCAGTTCTGTGATACTGAACTTTTGATTACAATTAGATATTTGCAAATGGCAGTAGAGAAGGCCTGAGGAAATCATGTTGCAGTTATATTTTATTGTGTATTTTTTAAAGAAGATTCTTTCACTTGGGGTACTTATTTTTCATATTAGACCTAGGCTTATTTCTGAATTTTGTCTCTAAGTAAAGTTTTAATTTTTTGTTTCTTCCCAGTACAAGTAAAAAAGTAAGTTTTTGAACAGACTTCTTATTTTACATAAAGCAACAATATACTGCATAACTCTGGATTTATTACAACAAAATTGAGGATGAAAATTATAATTATAGAGCACGTACATTTTATGTGTCCTTTTATAGTGTGCTAATTGGCATTGTTTTTCTCTACTCTGGCATAAATTTACTTGTAATGATTATTTTCAAAACAGCAAATGTAGGTAAATCTACATAAAATTCTTAGTATATTTTTCATTTAATTTCATGATTATATTTATTTTGATTTCCCATTGGCTTATGTGTGTCCTTACTGAACTTAAGATAATTTATGTTATTTCATACACACTTAAGGGATTGTCAACAAGCTGAGGTATCTGTTCTATGAAATGGGGGGGGGGGGGGATTAAATGAATATCTAAGGAATCTATTATTTTGTAAATGTGACAGACTCACCAAATGTCTGCTATAAAATGTCATTGTTCTTACAAGCTCTGAAGCACTCTTTTAAAGTTCTTTCTTCCTGTAACATCCTGTATTATTTTATCCCTTGATTCTCTTGATGCTTTTCTTTCAAGTTTACAAATTTGATCAGAATCTTTTAATTAGAAACTACAATGCTATAAATAGAAGTAAATATAAAATTTTTTACATCAAAGGGCAAACATATAAATAGGATTTTCTCCTCAATTTTTTTTTACAGAAAAATGTTCTTTTTTGACAGATTTTTTTTGTAATCTCTTCCAGAGAAACTTATTTTAAAGCATCTTAGGTGCTTTATTAAGTGTACTTCTGAAGGAAGAAGCAAGTTATGAGGAATTGCATGTTGCATCACAACATGTTTTTAATTATTTTTCCTTATTTTTTGAGGAAAAATATTAGTTACTGTGCTGCTTTAAATACTCAGCTAATTATACACAATTTGAGGAAAATGTCTAAATTTTTCCATTTAAGATTCTTGTTAGTTTGATTATCAAAGAAAGTGCATAGCTTGTAAATGTTTCACTGGTGGTTAGGATATTTGACCTATTCGAAATGAAAATCTTTGAAATGTGTTTAAGGTTACCTCCGGAGCAGTGCACTGATGCTGATCTGCAGTGATGTGCGTTGGCTGTAGTTGATGTACATTTGTTCCCTTTGCAGATGCTCATTCTTTGGGGCCAGTTTCTGGAGAAAGCTGATCCCCAGCAGGAGTACTGAAGGGACATCATTATTCTGTTGTGTTTCTTTGTAGTAATAAATAGTCATATTTGGTACTGATTGTCCATCTCCTCTATTACTGCAGTGATCCCTGAGGCATGGAGCAGGTGATTTAAAATAATTGGAATCACATTGCCCTTGGTTTGGCAGGAAGTTTTGCATACCACTTTTGTTTTTGTAGAATTCAAGCTTTTAATCTTTGCTTTAGATAAAATAACTTTGTGCTTAGTGATTTGAAATAATCTTTTCCACTCCGTTTACTCTTGATTCCTTTCAGACATTCACTGAGATGCTTAAACTTCACAATTTTAACGGAAGTTAGCTCTTGCATAGTTGCATTAGGTGCATGGGATGTTTGTTTTTTCTGTAGCAGGGCTTGCAGGTCAGTGCACTTTACGCACCACTAGATAATGCATCTGAAGTACTGCAGCTAATTTCAAAGCTCTTATTGGTATTTTTCTTCTTTAGTTGCATGACATAAAAATTTCAGAACTTTTTGATTGTGTTGGCGGCATGGCATTGCGCTCTTCCATTAAGTTGTTCGATTCTCCTTTCCTGGCTCTTGTTCATGTTCTGCATTGAGTGCATCTTATGGTCTTCAGAAACTCCCCTTTTATGACTCAGTTGTCAGCCACTGGTATGTCCAGCTGATGGTTGTTGCAAAATCCTCACATTTTCTGAGAGAGTTCCTGGGTTTGAGAACTGAATGATGTAATTAATTGTCTTGCTTCAGTGGTTTGGAGCAGCCTTTGCAGGTGTCTTTTTTGTTACTTCTGCTTGACTGAGGTGGTATAGATGGAAAAGTACTTATTTCCTCTCTTTGGGTTCTTTTATTGACATATATCTGTGAATGTAAGCTCCTTTGCAGCTGGCCATTTTACCTATTCACTGAGCGGGCAGCTGGATGTGTTTAAAGATAGTGTAGAGTCAAGACTTTTTAAAATCCATTTCTTTATTTTGTGGTTCTTAACCAGATATTTAGAAGAACTGCTACCCTAAGAAATGCATTGTCTGGAATTCTTAAGGTGCAGTTTTTTGTTACTCTGGATGAGATTTTTAGCTGAAAGGGGAATTTGTCTTCCTCTTCATTCTCTTTTGGGTGTCACCTCTGGCTTCTTTCTATTGCATCTACCTTGTGGTCTATTTAGATCATCTTTGTCTAACAAAAACCGGGCCCACTCCAAGTGGTGATTGATTTTCTGCTGCTGATCCGACTTTCTAGCTAGCCACGTGATCTGACAAGGGAGAGTAGGTGGGAACACATGGCCAGGATGGGGCAGAACTGTTCATTTTTGGCAGCAGCCCACAGTGTGCTGTGTGATGGTGCTTTACAAACGCATACCAGGAAGGGATGCAGTTTCTGGAAAGGGATGAGTTTGTCAGGCTATCCAGAATGTCTTGGTATCTTGGTAGGTTTGAAATACCCTTGAGATACACTCGATTGTACTTGAGCTTAAACTTAATGGTAAGTTTCTGGGTCTGCATCATGTGTCTTGGGAAGTGGTTACATCTGTGGGGTGTTTTTCATATTAATTTATTAATATGTATTTTCTCCCTTAAATCCATATTAACAGTTTCTGTCAGGGAGTAACTGTGGTCCAGGGTCACCTTAGAAATACATTAGCCTTGTAATCATTTATCTTAGAGATGTGTTGGAGAGGGGAAATCTCCCAGACCAAATCGATATGGTGCAATATACTTAGCAGTTAAAAGCCAAACCAAACCAAAACAATAGAGTCATTTTTGCTCTTATAGTCTATGAGGTGGATACATTTTAGTGACAAATGTTACATTTAGTATATGTACAGTCAGAAATCCAAGTTAGGCTTTTTATATTCTTTCTTACTCACTAATTCTCTTCTGGTACCAGCATATGGTCATGGTCATAAGACTTGGTTATACTCAGTATGGAGATCTAAATGATGGCATATGTAGCTATGTTGTTAACAAATGGGAATAATAAAGTGCTTTAGAACGTTCTTTGCATTTAATAATGTAATGATGAGAATCAAAAACTAGGCTGCCATTACTCCTTTGATCAGAAAACAGTTGTTGCAGTGCAGGTGAATGAATGAAGATTAGTTAAGGTTAGCAAATGGGCTGCAGTGGAACAAGGAAATGACAGAACTGCCATTGGTCCCTTGTACCTTACTTGATTCTTGGCCTGTCACATCCTATTTGTGAACAGCAGCCTGAAAATTCACATCTAGCAAGAGAAGATGAAATTTTAAAATCATTCAAAGCAGACTCTGCTGCCTGAGAGGTGGAAAAGAAGCAACAATGGTAACGTGATAATTTGTTGATGGTTGTTTTTGCTGTATTTGTGGTTGCACTAGCGGCTGCAGGCCAGAAAAAGCTAAATGATGGTCCAGCATGTGGGTGCCGTATGTGCTGTGGGTGTCTGTACATTCTGTGGGTGTCTGTCATCAGAGATGTCAGCTGGCTGTGTATTTTTTTTTGTTGTTTATTTTCTTTTAAAATTTTTTATGCTTTTTTGATAGAAAGTAGGTTTTTAATGGTAATTAACCACCCATTATTTACCCAGCTAAGGTAAACTATATGTAAAATATAGTCTCAGTTGGTCAAAAATGATACATTTGTTCAAAAAAGATAATCTTAAATTATCCAGAAATTACAAGAACCACTTAGCAAAGACCTGGTGGCATGTGTTACAAAGCAGGTTAGATGTAGTGCGGACAGCCAAAAGGATAGCTGACACTGAATTACATCTACTGAGGTGCCTTCTAAGGAGCTTTCCAGTTTTACTGCATCCTTCTGAAGTGTAATGTAAATGTGTGGAGTTTCTTGTCATGCAATTTTGCATGCATGTCCACAGTAATGACACAGCCAGGCATTTTTGTAGAGGGCCCTCAGTCTGAGCATTCTCCAGTAAGAGAAACTGTCCTGACTTCTGGTTTTCTTAAGGATTCATCTGTTTGTGGGTATGTATTCATGGTTGTTGTCTTTTTTATTTATTAATACTTGTGCTTATATATGTAGACATAAAAAGAAAATTTTGCTGTAGGGCAACTAAAAAATGTAATAAACAAAAAAGTCGTGATTCCCTCAACTTTCCTTTTCATTGCTGCTATTGTTTTCCAAGGAAGCTGGTATTCTCAGCTCTTCTGGATTTAATGCCTATTGAAGGCCTGCCAGTAGTTTTAGAAAAAGTGAATTTGATGATTCACATTATCCCATCCTGTCCTGTGCTTCCCAGAGTTTTCAATAAATCATTTGTTACACTTGTGCTGTATTGTATTTATTTGGAGAAGTGTAGTGTAGAGTTGTAAGTGGTTCTTCAGTGTTTCCTCTTAGGTCCTCTGTCTACATGCTTCAAATCTTAATGTGCAGATTTCAATAGAAAGAAAATAAGAACAAAGTTGATACTGTTCCAAAATGTCTCCAAGTAGCTTTTCTTATTAATTAGTTAAATAACATGGCTGTTCTGTCTTGGGAGTTTCAGATCTAGAAACAAGGGTTGCATTTCTATTGGCTAGCTGAGTATTGTCTTCCACTACTACTAGAATAAAACTCTTGTTTCTGGCAGCCGAGAGTTATGAAATATTCCCATGTTTGCCTGTTATAAGGCTAAATTAACGGAACTAATTTGGGGAGAATATATGGTAAAGAAAGGAAGCAAGCAAGCAAGCTGTTTCTCTACCACCCATTTTTCTTTGGTTTTAGTAGCTGCTCAAGGGTTTGGAGTTTTGGGAACCTTTCAGAGTGTTGTGAGTCAGAGCTTTACAGAAAATGCAGCTAATGATATTTTAGCCCATTGCTATCCCCTTGCTACATGAGAGTCTGTCTGAATGAACAGTTTCTTTCAGGCAGAGTTGGTGAGATTTGTGGGTGTACAGTTGTCTGACCAAGCCAGTAATGTCTCAGCTGTTCTCTCTGGTCTGTGTCCGGGGTCAGTGTAAGGAACATATGAGCCAGGGGAGGTCTCACTTCCTTTTGCTGTGTTTTGCCCAGGATGGGAGTTCGAAGAGCCATTTCTTACCGTGTAGATGGGTTAAGATGGGGGGTTACTCCGAGTCACAGATTGCGTTGTTGGGAATTCTTGAATAAGTCTCATAGATTCAGAAAACTGATCTTTTACTCATTATCATAGACTGCTTTGTCTGTTTCAGTGCAGTTTTATTTGGTTAATGACATATTTTTACTTAGTGTATATATTTTGTTTCTGCACTCACAAACCGGTACAATAGGTTTTGCCATGACTTAATAATAATTGCAGTCTTTTCCCTATTGCAGTCTACCCACATTGCTCGAGCCAGCTTCCAGGTTGATGCTTTTGGATCATCTTTCATCTTAGATGTGACACTAAACCAGTAAGTAATGATTGTATCTTACTCTACGTTGTCCAAGACCTGCTGCCTGTGAAATGGAATTTTCCAGTGGAGTTTTTAGAGACTGTATTATAGCAAAAATACTGTTGTAGGTTTTGAGTTCGTTTGTGGTAGTATATTTTAGGTTCTTCTGTTACTTTCTCGAGTAGCATTGTAGACTTTGATATTCCGATTGTTACTACTTGGTAGGTATTCCAGTTTAGCTACCATTTTAGTAGCATAATTTCATTTCACAGAATCACAGAATGGTTCAGGTTGGAAGGGACCACAGTGGGTCATCTGGTCCCACCTCCCTGCTCAAGCAAGGCCATCCCAGAGCACAAGGATTGTGTCCAAATGGTTATTGAGTCTCTCCAGTGAGGGAGACCCCACAATCTCTCTGGACAATCTGTTCCAGAGTGTGGTCATCTGCACAGTGAAGTTCTTCTTCATATTCAGATGGAACTTCCTGTGCATCAGTGTCTGCCCATTGCTTCTTGTGCTATTGCTTGGCACCACTGAGGAGAGCCTGGTCCGTCCTCTGGGCACCCTCCCTTCAGATACTGATAGACAGTGGTGAGGCCCCCTCTCAGCTGTCTCTTCTTGAGGCTGAACAGACTCAATTCCCTCAGCCTTTCCTCCTAAGAGAGATGCACCAGTCCTTTAATCATCTTTGTTGCCTTCTGCTGGGGTTGCTTTAGGAGCTCCATGTCTCTCTCGTCCTCAGGAGCCCAGAACTGGACACAGCACTCCAGGTATGGCCTTGCTTCTGCCAGTTTACCGTAAAGGCAAATTGCTGTACTCACATAGAGCCTTCCTGGATATTAAACATGGATTTGCCGACAACTGGTAGCTCTGAGCATTTTAATAACCAAGGATAAAGCACTGAAGATACATCAATTGCACAACAGCTAATCCTCAAAAAACAGTGAATAGTTGGGAATGAAGTTTCTCCAGATGCGTTTACAGCCTTTTGGAACAAGAGAAGCATTATAAGGCAGTAGCACTGTGAACTTCAGTCCACGAGGAAAGATTGAATAATAGTAAACTTACAGTGAAATCTGGTGTGTGGCTTTCAGTAATGAGTTTTTGAAGTAGTCTTTTATCACAGCTCTTTTAAAATAGGAGTTCCTTTGCTTTTCTGTTCTGAAGTGAAAAGAGAATACATAATATAGTAAATAGAAGTGTTTTGTTAAGTAATTCAGCTCCTAATAATTGAACACTCTGTTTTGTGATTTGGTGTAAGAGTTTGTGTGCAGTTGCTGCAAGTTTTTCTGCTGTAAAGATGAACCGTTCAGGTTGCAATGACACCCACTCAAATTTCAGGTTCTTTTTTTTTCATTTGTAAACATACTTGAAACAGTGGCAATTTCTTTACATGCACCGACATTAAAAAGCACATGTGAATCCTTGCTGGTTATAGACAGTGGAGACACTGTGCTGCTGGAAGAAGAAGGAAAGAGGTTGTTTTAGAAGTATGGTTTTATAACATATGTATTTTAAAACAGTTACAGATGAAAAATTTTCTGCTTAAGAGCACCAAATCCTCAACACTGAAATGTGTCTTGGAAGTAGAAATTTTGTATACATATGTATTATACCTTACTCTGAGAGTAGGTTGCACAAAGCTGTTTTTATTTGGCAGGTTAATGGCGTGGTCACAGTTAGTTTCTAAAAGATCAGTATTGTCCTTACAGTATAAATTTCAGATAATCTTAAAAAAAGTAAATACATTTACTAATGGTCTATGAAAAGAGAAGTTAAGGCTATGATTTTATGAGCTGCAGCTCTATATGTTAAGGAAACTTCTAAGTAGATTTTTTGTTTATGCACAAATGCACATAGACACACAAACATATGTTCAACATTTTATTTGTTTTGAGCTGAGTGCTATTCTTATGTCATTCCTTTATTGTCTTTGGTGATATTGCACAAGTATGTGCATGATAAGACTGCCAAGATGCTTTCTTATTGTTCTTAAGAGTGCCAGAATCCAACTTAATATTAACTTTTCTTGAAGAGCTACACTTTTATAATATGGAAGAAGTTCTGTCATAAATTGTGCGAAGTGAAAAGAAGAAGGCTGCAAGGAAATCAAGATGTTCGGCTTCTATCATAACTAAATTAACTTTTAAACTACCTCGTAAGTATCATTTGCAGATCATCAAATAAAAACAGGGCCAGGTATACAAGAGCAACATTTAAAATGTATTTTTAATTATCATTCCTGTGAAAAAATCATTCAGGAGGTTGTAAATATTTTTTTCTTTTGTAGTTCTTACTCTCCATATTATATTCCATGTGTATATTTAGACCACAGTAGCTCTGTAGTTGAAAAGTAGTTAAATTCTTGTAAGCAGCAAGGTTTAAGATTTTAGTTAATCCTCTGGAAAAAGTATCAATTTAGTATTCATAACTGAACCTCTGCTAATATCTAAAGCATGCTGAAGCAGGCCCCGGTGGTAAAATTAGCTCTTACGTGTAATAAACATTTGAGAAATGTTAAAGGAGGTATGGGGGACAGAGGAGGAGAAATAATTTGAAATACATAGGTTATCAGCAAGGAGAGACACTCCCTGCCTGTGTCAGTCTCCTTTCTTGCAGTCTTCATGTTGTCTAAAGCTTAGTATATCTGAATATACCTGAGCATCATCTGTAGTTACAATAGCAGTGCTGGTCAGTCACAGTGAAAGTGTTCATTCTCCCATATGGTTCCCCAGTTTATGGAGGAAAAAAGTTCAAAATTAAAATGAGAGTAGCAAACAGGGAGCTTAAAAAAAATCAGAAATTAAAATATTCTCCTGGCTGCAGATGTTCATCCGCAAATATTTTTTCTTCTTTTGCTACTTTCCATGCGGGCGTTATTTTCTCTATTCTTTTCAAATCTGTCTTTTTATCTGTCAGGTTCTCTGTTCCCTCTGCTGCATTTGCCTGTGCTATTTTATACATACTCCTGTTGTGTACCATATTTTATTTTAGATTCTGTTGTGTTTTTGTATTTTCCATCTCTGTTCTTACTCAGTTCTCTAGAATCACACATTTCTTTCTCATCTTTTTCCATCAGGAATAGTTGTCCACTTTGCCACTACCATTGGTGCATCACAAATTTCTTATTTTTCTTTAACAACCGTTACCTTGTCAACTTTCTGTACGCTCACAGTTGAGGCTGGTGGAAATGTTCATGGTCTACTTTTCTCTCTTCCCCTATTGCCTGATACTTTCTGTTTTACCTCTTCACTTCAATTGCTGCTATTGATTAGGGGTGTTAGTTGGAGCAACTTTTCCTTCTTCTGCCACCTCTCCCAACAGTGGCCTGCAGCCAAAGGCTCACTGACTCCTGCAGTGAAACAAGCTGGGAAGATACAGGAGCTGGGGAGGAAAATAAAGAAGCAGAGCTTACACCAACATTTCACACATCAGGAAAACTGAGGCCCAGGACAGGAGCATTCTGCAAGTTCTGGATGCAAGTGAGAGGAAGGAAACGAAAAAATTTCCAACTGGCATTTAAGTGTGGCAGTTTAATTTTACACTGAAATGTGTGTGCTTTCTTCTTGCTCAATTTGGATCTCAACGAATTGTGAATGTGCATTCATTCACATTAAATGCAGATGTAAAATACGCTGAAGTATAACCTGGAATGATAAGAAAAAGTAATAATAAGCTGTTAAAATTACAATGTAGTTTCCTTTTTGTTTTTCTCCCAGTGATGGTGGTCTTTTCTCCACATACATCACCATTCTTTCCTCCTTTTTTCCCCTGAGTTGCCATAGTGTCTCTACAATGAGCTTTTTTTAAAATACAGTGTTTCTTTTTAACTTTCCTTGCCTGTTCAACTGGCTGAAGCATTTACAAAGCAGCTTTCAAATCAAATCAGCTGTATTTTTGAAAGGTTCAATCCCTTAGGCAGAGGTTAGGGATGCATTAGTGGCTTCGGTGTGTTTATGAGTCTGTTGCCTCAGTATCCTTATGCATTCAGAGCTACATCTAATGGAGCTGTCTTCTGTGGCCATCCTCATTAGTGCTGCCTCCAGCACTGGCAGAGCCAGGACTGGCCAGTGGCACAGCAGGTGCTGCTTCAGCCTTCCCACCCTCCACGTGTGTCCAGCTCCGGCCACTGCCCTGGAGCTGTGCCGGAGTTGCACAGCAGTGAAGTGTGCTTCCTCATTTCCTTCTTTTAATTCCTTCCCCATGGAGTTTTTAATGCTGTGGTGGCATCTGTGGCTCAGCAAATGGCTGTTTCTCTTTTCACGCAGAGTATTTCTTCTTAAATGTAGTCACACAACCATTTACACTCTCATCTTGTGTTGTAACTATGCAACTAAACAGCAGAACTCCTCAGGACATGGGACATGTTTCTGAAAGCCTCTTTGAATCCCTTTTGCTCACATGGATCTGTCTTAGGGCACCTGGGCCAGGGCATGTTTGTGGGTGAAGCAGCTGAGACTTGATGTCATGATGGCCCAAAGCAAGCTGTGGTCATGGGCTGGGTTTGGAAGGAGTGTGCTGCTGGATCAGAAAAACTGCAGTATCTGTGCTTGTCTGGAGGGTGGACGGGCTCTGATACACGGGCATCACCCCAGGTTCACTTGGTGGAAGCCATGACAGGTGAGAAAGATGGTGCTGCAGCATCATCCTTCGTATAAAGGCTGTGGTGTCTCCCATCATGGAGACAAGCAGAGAGTGTTTCTTGAGTGTGAGTTTGAAATGTGGTCACTTCTGAGGTGCAGTGTGGACACTGAGGAGTTGCTTGGCCTTCAGAAAGCTCCCTGAAGCATCTGACCACCTGCATGTGCCTTGGCTTCTCATAACAAGAGCCCTCCCTGATTATGTCCTTTTTTTTGTGAGAGTGAACACATTGATAGCCTGGGATCTTCAGGTTTGTGGTGATGGGGAAGTGCTCTGAAGAGTCACAAGGATAAATAAGGATTTCAAGCTTATATTCAGTGCTTCAGGACTGCTCTGTCCTTTTTGGTGACAGTCAGTCACTAGGATGGAGCAAAACCATCAGCTGCTTTCTCTTCTTGCAACAAGAATTTAATTCCTTTGGTCCATGTTTTAGTGGAAGATAATCTATATGGAAGTAGGAGGATGCATGAGATGTGGTCAGAAAACCTGTCACTTCAGGAAGCTCATACATCATCTGTTCCCAATGAGCACCTGGCCATGTCCCGAAAGAGTACCAGCACACTGTATAAATTGATGATAAATTGATGTATAAATTGTCATGATCAACTACTTTCAGAAGGCTGAAAGATTACATATGAGGCAATTTTTGAAAACTCTTCAATCATTCTATTCTTTATGTGGAAAATAAACACCCTTTTCTCTTAGTTTATCAAAAGGTAGGCAAACCCAAAAAAACTTACTCAGAAAATATTGATAGATTCTTTGTATCTGTCGATCTTAATTTAAATTATTTCTGTTTAGTGATATTGGAAGGTTCCTGGCACTCCAGGAATTGAATTGTTTTGCTTCACCACTGAGTGTTTTTTGCAGCTTCTGCTGAGAAGGATACAGACATTCCTCATGCCTTGTGGGGAACGTTTATTAGGAATGTCTTTTAACCAGAGTGTTGCAAACCTTACAGGATTGGATTGTAAACTTCATCAAAGAATCCTGAAAAGACAAGCAAAATAAAAGGCAGCTTGACAGACAAGTGCCAGCTTTTTCATGAGACAAACTGCTGAAACTTTGCCTGTAATTTCTCTTGGCAAATGGTTTCCAACACTAATATCAGTGTGTCATGTAAGCTGTAAATGAAAAACATATTCCTAAATTTCTTCTAAATTGTAAACATTTGGCTCTGTGGAATTCAAATGGATTAATTTCTCCAAGTGGTTTAAAAAATGCAGTTGCACTGTTTGTGACTACTGTAGTTTTTGGCGAGTTCTTCTCCTGCGTTGCCCCTGTGAGTCTCACGCTTCTCCTGGTCACCCACAGGAGGGGATTGAGAGAACCCGTCTGCCTTTCTGGCTCCAAAAGTGCTCTGTGCTTTCTGGTCTCTATTACTTCTGTAGTGATGCCTGGTAACTGTTTGGGTAACTGTGTGTGGTAAGCGATGGTCAGATCAAACCTGAGGAGGAACAGCTCTTCCTCTGAGCCGTTTTGGGCCTCCCTACGGTCCAACTCAATTCCTTATTAGTTATTTTAATGAATGTCTTGGCTGCACACAGTCCCAATTTTTCTCACTAGTGGCTGGAAGTTACTGGAATCAAAGGAATTCAAGCTCTGTTCACTTTCCTTGTTCATCCTGTCTTCAGGCTGAGGAGCCCCACTTGGGTATGATCACATTTTAGTAATTGATTCTTACTTAAAATAATGTCTTTTTCACCGTATGAGAGTGCTCTGAAACTTTAATTGTAATATTTATTATCAATTTATGTGAAGCATGATATAGACTGGGTTCAGGTCTTCTGAATGAGGTACTGAATCACGTTCTGCACTGTCTTTGAATTACTTGTTAAGTAATGTTCATCATGTGCTCTGTGATCAGGACCCCAGCTGACCCAACAGGACTGTTCTTTCTCAGCCCTCTTTTGAAGTCATGCCCCATCCCAGTCTGTGATGGAAAAGCTGCTATGGTCATAACTGCAAACTTATGCAGACTTTAGAAACACTTTCTTGCTGATACTGCTGCTTAATTTCGAATGTTGATTTTGTTCTCTGGGAGGCAATTATTTTGTTTGTTGCTAACACATATTTTGTACAAACTGGTTTTGAAGGACTTACAGGTTTTTTTATGTTTAATGAAAAATGTTGATTCTTTTTGCTATATTCAAAAGCTTGAGTTCCTGGATCTCTGATAAAATGGCACCTTTTAAGACCTTTAACAATTTCTGTGCCTTTTTGATGACCTCCTCAGTGTATCAGTGTCCTTGCTGAATTGTACATTCACTACTGCCTTTTGTCAGTGTCATGGTAGCACAGCTTTCACATTTCTAATTGAAATCCTTCTTTACATTGTTTCCAAAATTTGCCCAGGACCTAAAAATTTTTCTTTTTTTTTTTTGAACTTCCCTCTTCTAACCTTAGAGTTGACTGTGTAGTAAATATGAACAATGTTCATTAATCTTATTATATAATCACTATTACTTTTGAATTTGTAATCCCATGCAAAAAAATACCGGGCTAATTTGTACAAGAAAAATTTTCAATAAACCTATGTTGTTTATCAGTAAGTTTCTTACCTTCCTTCAATTTATTTTGTATGCTGTTCTATTATGCTTAAAACATCTCTTGAAAGGGTAAATTGCTTTTGATAATTGATAACTCAATTACATTTTTTATATTATAATTTAGTTTTGGGTTAACAAATTTTTGTTACCCATTATTTCTCTATTATTGTCAATAGATTTGTTGATTTAGTACCAGCTACTGGTTGAAATCAGCTGTTGAAATCAACACAGGTTTTGCTGCTGACTTCAGTTGGATATGAAAATTTTAAGTGATGTCTGTGAAATTCCTGCGAGTGCTTTATTGACATCCTGGTTAAAATGAGAACAAAAGGTAATTTGTTTAATTTACACATTATTTCCAAGCATGTCGCTGTGCATCCCCTCTTAAAGTACTTCCCTGGCCCATTAAAAAAATTGCCGAAAAGGCCATTCCTTCATCTTCCTCTCAATGGATGTGATAAAGAGTATTTTACTTTGTTTAGGCAATTGCATTTACTGGAAGCAGTGTTTGTTGGTTTAGAGTAGAATAATTAAAACATATGGAATTATCAGTACTAAGTAAATTGCCTTTCCATGGTCTTAATTTTTTTGACACAAAAATAATTATGGAGAATGTATTAGTGTATATTTTTGAGTGTGTGTTTGTGTAGGAAAAAAAAAGATTAATTATCCTGGAGAGATATTGTCCTTCTATTAGCATAATGTTTTTCTTTCTTGATGATATACCTTAGATTACCAGGTCATTTAGGAGAAATATATTTTACACACACATATACAGAGATACTTCATATGTACAGATCCATCATGTGCTATATTTAGTGTGTTTTAAGCAAAATGGCTCAAACTAGAGAAAGAATCAAATAACGTTTCAGCATCTATGAATTTATCTTTTAAGTGTCAAGTATCTCCAAGTGACAGTAACTTTAACAGTCAAATAACCTTTAGCCATTGTGAGGGATTTTAAAAAAAAAATTGTGGTTTTGATTTAGCCTGTAAAAGAGGCTATGATAGTCAAAGTGCAGTTTCTGGATTACTGTTGAAGTGGAATTACATCTTTATATGCTAATACCAGTTCAAGCACCAGAGATTTTACTTGAATGTTTGGTTTGTACTTAGATTACTGCCACATCTGTAAATAATACAAAACAAACCCTTGACCTTTCCAACTATTTCTTTATTTGGTTATGGTTTAACATCTAGAATAGGATTCGTGTTTACAAAAGCAAGTAGCAGCCATACAAATTGGTCTAATATGAGCAATTATTTTTTGTTACTTGCTTTCTGCCACTTAAATTCTCAGACCACCGTGGCTACAACACTACTACGATCCTGTGAATTGGTACTTAAAAATAGTAGGCAGAGTAAAACACAGGAAGAGGGTAGTAAAGAGGAAAATGCATGAAGTGGAATGTGAATAGCAGGTATTTTCTCTGCTATCATTTATAGGGCATCTCTTCCCTGAGTCAGCAGCCTTCCTGCTGATACAGTTCCCTTCATATGCCTCTACTAGTGTTGTCCAGCCACTCTGCCCTGTTTTTTACTTTGTCCTTGAGAACTCCTTTGGCATCATAACCTTCTGTAAAAATAGCACTTACAGAAACAGAGGAAGTGCTGGAGGACTTTTAGCTCAGGCCTTAAATACTTTCCTCAGCTAAGCAGAGAAATGAATTGAAATTTACTTTTCTAGACAAGGAGTCAAGGGATGCATGTATCTAGGAATGAAGGCATGAAGAATGAAAATAGGAAAAATTACTACACTTTCTCGTGGGGAATTGGAGGACCCAATGGATGGCTGGAAAACCATCAGCATACAAAGTCATGGTCTTTAATTCTGTAAAATCATTATATGAGGAACAGGTTATTCAGCCCTTTTCTACTCAGGATAGTGGTTCTTCTTAAGAAATGTGTTTTTAGTCCAGAAACTAAATCAAAAGGTGGTATTAAAACAATATGTTGTTAACATATGGAACATCTAAGCCTGCAAATAACAGTGCTCAGCTTGCACACACAAACTCTCCTGTACCTAAGCATTGGACTTGTTTGCTTTCTTTTCGGTCTCTATTACAGATGTAAGGCACATCTTTGAAGTCTACAGCTATTTCTTTGTGTGGTTGTGCGAAATTTATATACCATTTTTTAACGTGTTTGATTCCAGGTGGGTGTGCTCACATTTCCTCACTCAGTGGCTGGAAACAGGCTTCTTTTGCCAGATGTTCTGTATGGTCTGGTCTTTAGTGTAACTGTTTGCATTTGGTTGGGACCTGCTAGTGGGTAAAACTGCATTTGCAGACAATTGTGTCACCTCAGTGCAGAAGGTGTTTTCCTTGAAGAAAACCACAAACAAATCGAATTCTGCACTTTGGTTTGAGAGGCTTTGCACACAGTGCTCCAATTTTCTCCCTGGCTGTATTAGCATGAGAAGCAGCAGGTAATAACCCCAGTGTAATAATCCCTCTATGTGGGTAGACTTCTTTCCTCTTCCAAAACATGCACAAAAATCAGGTTTTCAAATCCCAAAGCACCAATTATCAAATGCAAATCTGGCAGGAATACTGATCCTGCCCATTGCCCTGTTTCCCAGGGGTGCCGTGGCAGAGGAAGCCAGAAGCTCCCCTCACCCACTGGGGTTGTGTCCTGTCCCACTGGTACCACTGCTCCCAGCAGCTCGCTGGGCTGAGGCAGGGGCATGGCCTTTGGTCACAGGGTTTTCACCCTGCAGGATGCACTGGAATTGTAGACTGGATTGTGATAGACAAATATTCTACTGGTAAACCTCTCCATTCTTCAGTAGGACCAAAAGATACTCTGTTTATACACTGTGAATGAGGGTTGGCTTGGCTATAACCTGGTACTCTCTCAATTCAAACCCCTGGACTCTTGATACTTCGCAGGCCTTTGAGCTTAACAGTTTGTGATTCATTGTTATTGTAATTCTTCTGTAAGGGCCCATCAATTTCTCTGTTTTTTCAATTATGTTATGATCAAATTTTCCTTTCAAATAATCTTCTGATTTGAACAGAATTCACTATGTCTCTAAAATTCTTCAAGTATCTAATTGCTTCCTATTTGGTTTTAGCTCTTTATTGCTCAAGTTGTATCATGAAATAGTAGTACATAAACGAAGCAGTGAAAGATACATTACTTGTACACCTTATCAAAAAGCTCTGTTTTAGCTTTCCTCTTTCTTTTCAGGTATTTTAATGAAGGATTATGGAAGCTGCTTGTATTACTATGAAATAAAAATAAATTCATGTAAGCCAGAAAAGATCCCTTTATAAATTGACTGAAGTACTGGTTGTATGATAATAGCTCTATTTCTTTAAAAAAAAATAAATGACAAAACAATGTTAAAAGAGTATTTATCTTGTGTCCGTATTCTGTTCCATTTACTTTATTTCTAGCATCCCAAAGGAAATAAAATGCTGTCATCTAGTGTGATATACAGCGAGATGATGAAGAAGAATCTTCTTGTACTTTTATTAAAGATGACCTACAAAGACATATTTCTTCTAAATTGGGCTTCTGCCCTTTTTTGAGATGTAAAAGGTCATTTGAAAAAAGAAAAAAATTTTTCTTGATCTTCTCCCCTTTTTTCTCCAGAGAAACAAAACCACTTAAAAATCTAGCTTTTTAATAGCTGAATTTATTTTTATCCAGTGTTGTTTACCTAAAATCAAATCTCCTTGTTCTTGCTGAAGAATCTGTTGGGGAGGGTATAAATGTACAGGAAGAATTGCAAATGTATGGGCTGTACCCATCTCCCAAAGTAAAACCCCTCCCGATGACATACTAAAGGTTGGCCTAAATATCAAAGATGTGAAATTTGCTTCAGAAGAACAACATTAAAGCATTCTTGTCCAAAGGGCATGACAGTTTTCAGGTTCTTCATTGCATGTTATCAGATATACCATAGTGAGAGTTCTGAGACTAAATAATGGTAGAGATAACTAAATATCTTAAAGGTTTTCTCTCTACAAAACAGTTCAGTTAGAACAAAACTGTGCCCCTTCTGACTGTAAATGTGGTAATTCTGTGTGGCACCCATTCAACGTTCCTTTCACAGAGGCAGCCTTGGTGGCGACAGTAGAGTTACAGTTGTCTCACTGCTTATTATTGCTCTTGTAATGAATCACACTTTCCATTTGGTCTGTCAAATTTAGATAGTATTCAGTGAAGTTTTGATGAGGGAAAGGAGGGAAGATGGTCTTGATTTAATATTTCTATAATAGAATTATGCATGTTTTCAGAGCAAAGAAGTAAGGAAATTCTGATGCACCTCTGCTTCCTAAAGGGACAGCTATTTCTACCTATCACTGAAGGGACTTTTGGTTCTGTAGCCATATGTTTTAGCATCACCTCTGTTTTCGCTTAATTATAAAAGCAAGGGAATTCTCCCAGTGACTTGAGAGACGGTAATCCATGCAAAGGCATCAGATTATCAATGCATTTCTGCCTATGTCAGGTGGCCAGTTTGATTACAGAGGAAGCTTCCTAGAAATCAACCAAGGAATAAATTTACTATATTGTACTTCACTGCAGATAGCTGCTCATCAGTAAGTGGCAATAACGAAATGTGAAGCTGCAGAGAAACAGCAAGATCAAGCAGAATATGATACTGTAACAAAGCTGCCAAGTCCAGCTAAAGAGATTAATACGAATACATTTCCAGTGTTAATGAAAAACGATGGCTGGAACTTTTAATTTATATGTGCGCAGCCTTTGCTTTGGTACAAAGTTAGATGGTTTCTTTTGTCTTTCTCTTTTTGGAAGAATAGTTAAATCTGGCATTACAATGTATTTTCTGAGCTCGCTCGCTGATCTTTAGCCTCTATTTATCCATAATCATTCTTTGATCTTCATTTCTTTTTTGCTATAAGAGGATGTAAGTCTCTTTGGTGGTTTGCCAGAACATCACTGCTAATGGATTTCTGATGTGCTAGAATTTTTACAATAGCCAGATAGAATAATATTCCAATGGTCTGCAAATATGTAGTGTACTGCCACTTGAATTAGGCAGCTATGCTGTAATCATAATTTGCTTTTTTCCTTGCCTGTCTCTTAGCCAGACTGCAGGAAATAAAGAGATGCAATTCATCACTTCTTATGGAATGTGTTTGTTTTCCATATTTGGTGGTGTGATTTATACAATTTTGCAGCTGGGAATCTGAAAGACTAGGAGCTGATACTTCTGAATTTCTGCCTTTCCCTTGAGGACCGGGTTCTTGCATGTGTTTTTAGGGGTTTTGAGCTGTGAAGCTCATCTGGGTTCACCTTAATCCCAGTCCTGCTCTGTCTGGACAGCAGAAATGCAGCACTTTAGGCCCAAGCATACGTATTTGCTGTCTGATGCCATTTCTGCTCTTTAAATCCAGATTTCACTGACATCCTGTTGCATTTCTTCCCAAATGATTTTTTTCAAACTTACTCTTATTCCTGAATGAACTCATTGCTGAAATATAGTAATAAGAGTTTGACATTAAATGTTTGAAAAGTTTATTTTCTTTTCCTCTTTCCATAAAATCTCATACAAACATCCACTAAAACATGGTTTTCATGTAAGTACAAACAAGGGAGAAAACTGCACTGAATGTCCCCTTAAGCTGCAGTCTAAGTTAAATTTCAGGGATACAAAGCACTTGCTGCGTCTGTGGACTTTTTGGACTTTGTGCAGAAAACTACCTTCAATCGAAGAAAAAAAATAAAGCAAAATTTAGATAGTATATTAATATATGTATTTATCTTGGAATTGTTGTGATAGCCTTCATGTTGTTGCATGGTGTACATGTACCAGTGCAGTTCCACTATTAGCTAATTGTATAATTCAGTTGGAACGGGTAGAAGCTGTCAGAAAGTCCAAAGAAACATCTATTACTTGACAGTTCTTCACAAAGAGCACAGTGAATTGTATCAGTATCTGTAGTAACTTCCTCTGTGCTTTGTTTTTATTAAATCTGTGTGTACACACAGACACACACAGACAGGTACATATATACACACACATAAACACAGAGGGGTATTTCTGCCCTCTCTCCCTCTCTCCACAGGTAGGGTTGCATTTAAGACTTAAAGTAATTCATGCATGGCTCCTGTTCCCAATAGCAGCATAGAAAGGCCGATACTTACAATAGAATTGTCTAGACATTGTCTGAGTGTGCAGACAGTAGAGCAAGGCAGGTAATGCATGTTCTGGACTTGGCTTCTCATATGGGAGATGAACTCCTAGTGGGATTCTTTCAAATTTTCTACTTTCTGTTTCTGTCTCACTCCCCATCCCAAATGAGCAGATTGAGCAAGAGGCACTTTGCACTTCTGAGGAGTAAGATCTTTACAACTTTTGTTTCTTTTGCAGTCAAATTCTAAAGGGATTTTTTTCTTAAATTAAATACTCTGCTTTCATTTTGATTTCAGTTTTTGTACCTTGATAATCATGCAGGTAATTCCTGAGAGCAACTCTCCTTTCTCACAAAATGAACATGAGAAAAACAAGGCTGTATTACTGCTTGGTCCTTGCAAAGCCTGTCATAACAAAGGGATTGCCTTTGCCTTTAAGTACAATAGTTTAGCACAATATGATTTTTTGTATTCTTTCTGCACCTCTTTCTGTTATGGAGAAATCAAAGCAGCAGCATGCTGATGCTTTACTGTGCCAACAGGAATAAGGAAAGTATTCAAGCTGGCATCCAACAAGGAAAGGATGTAGACATTTTCAATATTTTTGTTATAAGGAAAGCAGCTTTAAACTGTTTTCAGAATTGTTTGCAGGTCAGTGTAAATCACTGAGGACATAATCCCTTCACCCCATATTGACAGCATGAGCTCCTTCCTACACACACTGGGAGAAGGAAGAGCACCATGGTGCTACCTAATTGACAGTGTGGGTCTTGGGGAAATGGCTGGGGAATGAACAAGCCATGAGCTGTTCTCTACTGTTGGCCCACTAGTCCTTCAGTATTTCTAGGCAGAAATCTGTATGTTATTCAGACAAAAATACATCAAAAGATGTTTTAATACTCTTGTTTCAGCTGGGTCACCCAGCAGAAAAAGAGAATGGTAATGAAATTGCACAAGGGCTATGGAAAACTAAGTCATGCTCCTACACTTGAACAACTGCTGCCTTTCAGTTTTGCTTAATCCAAATCTAGTAGGTGGTTTTCAGTTATGCATTTCATATTATCTCCATTTAGACTTCTGTATAGCATAAAATAATGTTATATGTCAAATTTTGCCCTTGGGTGACCATTAGTAGTTCCGGTTGACTTCAGCAGGAGCTGCAAGCAAACATCCTAAAAAAAGAACTTTGCCTTGGACCTAAATCCACTTTTGGTGCATTGCATATTCCAGGAATGTTCATTTCCCTGCTTTCAAAGTACAGAAGTTTCAGGAATGATTAACAAATCTCTTTCAGTTGACCTTGGAAAGCCAAACAGAAGGAGCTAAATACTATATGGGAATAAGAGGCCAATGTTCGAGTACCTTTGAAACACCAGGCCCTGAAATCTGCTGCCACCTAACCAAAGCATTTAGGATTTTGTAAGTCTGCGTGGACAAGTAACGCCCTAATCAGAGCACAGTGGTCGTAAACACCAGCTGTCTGTAGAAACAGACATATAGATATGCTTATGGGATAGATATGCTGCTATAGATATGCTTACTGGGACACTGTAAGTATTTATATAATTTTTAAGCTTGTATTTTTATTGTTATGCAGTCACATTTTCCCTGGGGTTTCTGAATGCAGCTGACAACCTCTGCTGTGGGTTATAGTTGTCACTTAAGGGAAGAGGCAGAACACCAGTCCGTGGGCGGCACCTCACCGCTGTCAGCAGTGGAGCTGGCAGAGGAGCATTTCAGAAATCAAGAATCCTTTCCCCTCCTCTTAGACCATATGGCAACCAGAATCTTCCAGGTCACTACAAAGGAGCCATGAGACAAAGGAATTCAAATTGCCTGTGAAAAACTAAGCCAGAGCCAAGAATAATCAATATACAGAGAAACCACCTGGAGAAGCTAAAAGGCTGAAGCTGTGTTAGGTATTTCGCAGCAGATTCTGATGTTATTTTTATGCTGTTTTAAATGGATAAAGTGGGATTGCCTGCCTGCTGGTAAACTGGAGACATAGCTGTCAGTAAACTGAAGCTGGAGCAAGAAATGTTTCTGTGTTTCTACAAGTTTCTTCATTAATGGGAAGGAGAATTCCCAGTGCCTGATGTACAACTTGGACCAAGTTTACCATGCTGAGTGGGGGACCAGAGTCGTGGGCTGCAGAATTTGCCTTTCAGGCATGATGGTTGTTGAGCACGTATAGCAAATCAAAAGCTTTCCAACAGCCCAGTCTTTAGAGCATCTACCTGGGATGTTAGAAACCTGATTTGAGGAATTTTTTCAACAAATCAGCCCAAGTAGGGATTTTAAAAACAGGTCTGCTAGCTGTCTTGTTTCCTTAAGTGTCTGTTACTGTGTGAGAATTGACACTGGATAGATGCTGAACTAAGATAGAGAAATGCTTCAGTAATCTGTGGTAGCTGTTTAGTGATTAAGCTGGTGCAAGCATCAGTCTGAAGAACAACAAGAATTTGCTGCTTTAGTGACTAACAAAAGTTGCATTAAATTAGAGGGTGTACAGATAAACCCCTGTTTATGAATTGTGGTTTATTTTTCTTGCTTTGCTTACAGATGCCACAGCTATGCCTTGAAATAATTGTTTTTGTTTAAACTGTGACCCTGTGTAGTAACTTGCAAATAAATGGTCATATTCCTAATTTGTATAATAAATGGGTAATGAGATTATATTTATATAATACCAGGGCTGGTTTTAGTGGTGTGCATGAAGTGCAAGATTGAGTAGTCCTGTCAAGTCCCCTTTGTATAAAGGTAGTTTTCTCCCTTAGAACAAATTTAATGTCTTCAGGGTTATAGGAGTTTTTAACTGCAAAGTGTTTTTTAAAAGTTTTTCTACATGTAAATTTTTTTTTTAAATACAGAAAGACATGTTAAACACAAAATGCAGATATAAAAAACCAGCATTAAAATAATATCAACACCCCCAAAGTCTCAAGCTGAACGTCTGGTAAGAAACCAGGAGAGGTTTAACAACTTTTGGAAAATGTCATCGTTTTTCAGCCGGTGTCCAGTTCTGAATGAACAGGATCTTATAATTTTCAGTTGGCTCTTCCATTGTCCTTTAAGGAGGCTTGGTTGCCAAAATATCACACAGTTTTTGATCTCTTTCAGCATCAGTGCACCTGTGCTACAGAGGAGGCAGCTGATGCTGCCCTGTTGATGCTGTCATCTACCTTCTCACTCTGGTATTGCTAGATCTCAAAAAGTTTAGAAAATGGCTACTTGCTTTTTCTGTCCTTGCTGTAATTTGGTGTGAGCATTCATCTGTCACCACTATTGCATTTTCCATTGCATCTGTGTTGCTCCCATTGATTGAAGCTGTCATTTGGTATGATTTTGTTATTTTTTTTTTTTAGAGAGAGAATACATACATATTGCTCTCCTGGTATCACACTGAGCCTGGCTGTTTTTTGTGAACATAGGCACTGTTTTCTGCTTGTCAACAGTCACATGCAACACTTTGAACTGTATGGCTGGAAAAGCGTTAATTTTCAGTGTCACACAGATGTACTGTCTTTGTGATAAATTTTTCTTCAACTCCATGATACTGAATGTGATGGGTCTCTGGAATTGGACACTTTCCAACTGTCGTGAGAATACTTGATGCAGGAAAGTATACCCTTTATCAAGTGCCTCTTTGAACCCTTGCAGTGTGAGTACTGCAGTTACTTGGCTTGGCATCAAGAGCAGCATGACGTTGCTCTTGCAGTCCCACAGGTGACTTTTCAGCAATGCCTCTCCTCCTCCTTCCCTTGGGACTTTGCCTGACTGTCTTCTTAGCTGGTGTGCTGCATTGTCTCTTCTCACATATGGTTATTTTTTGCGAAGGACATCAGTTTCAGGACATTTGCGTCCCTTAACTTTATTGCACATTAATTTCAAATTGCATTTGCACTTGGAAAGAATGAACTGTCTCCATGCTGGAAACATAAGGATCTAAGTAATCAAACGGGTTTTTCATCTTGCCCTCAACCTTTGCTTAAAGTTTTAATGTGTTTCTCTTAATTTTTAAATTTTCAGGTACCATGTGGTATCTGCTGCCCTAGGGGGCTACTGCGCTCTGTACAGATCTTAGTCCTCTACCAATTCTGCCAAAATACTGCAGAGCGTATTTCTGTGTTCAAAAGGGGGAGATTTCAAGGTGACCATCCAGGTATATTTATACACAAACACTGTTTTTTCTGTTCTGTTTTGTCCTTAGCTACCGTTATGTTTAGCTGCCTCATGGTGTTTTCACTGCATGCTCAGTACTTCTGCTGCCCCTCATAACTTGGGGGGTTGCCTCTGTAACAAGGGGTGACTTACAAAACAAATTGCTTATTACTTCAAGACAACAGTCTCCATGCTTGCAAACTTGGGTAAGGAAAGAACTCTTTAAGACTCTCCTCAGTGCATAAATATCAAGTTATCTTAGCAGCAGCCCCAGTGCTTTAATCCTCACCACCTCTCTTGAGTTGTCCCAAGATCTGTGTCAGGAGCTTGATGGTGATGGTTGGGTTTTTTTTACTCAGAAGTCTTGGGTTCATTTGGGGTTATTTTTATATGGTTTCAAGCTGTTAGAAAACTCTCGTTGTTATCCATGGGCTTATTTATACAGTGATAGCTTTGTTTTCTTGTACCTTTGTCATATAGGGTATTGCCCATACAGGTTTCCAACTATTACTTATACTTAACAGAAGGAATACCTATCACATGATGAATTTTGAGGTACGTGAACAACCTGCTGTATTTTAAACAGGGTAACTCTTCCTGCCTGCCCCCTTCTCTCCTTTTTTCTCCTTTCTTTGGGAGTAAACATTCACAAACTCTATTTAATGTAGTGTATAAGATCAGTATGCAGCTAAACTCCAGAGAAATGTTTTGGACTAAAATCAATATGTGTATGTTTCTCCTGCAGCGTGGAACAGTCTTCTAGTTGGGATGTGTACATAGTTTTTACGTGAGGATTGCTCTTTTCCTGTTGTGGAGCTCAGTGCTGCTACTTTTATAAACAGAATATTATTAAGTACTTCCAGGCCTGTCTTTTTCTGGATTTCAATTTAAAAATGAAATAGAGAGTCAGGATCATTGCTGATTTTAGATTGGTCTCAGATACTTCTAATTGCTTCCTGATGTCCCAGGATGTTCATATTCTGGTCCCACTTATGTTTTCTGTCTCAAGTGTCTGAGGAAGGCTTAGTGCTTGCCCCAGGTAGCTGTTTGCATAGTGTAGAGTTAGTGTGTGCAAGAGCTTCTTCTGTGTTTGAGCTGCCTTGGTAGCCCACCCATCCTGCATGTCTGGTGGTTGTTTGCAGTTGAAGGGAGAGCAAAGGTGATCCAGTAGCCAGAAGCACCCCTGGGGATGGGCAGTCCCCAGATCTACCGCTGCTTCACTTAGTCTTGTGCAAATCACTTCATCCCACTGGAACTCAGTCCGTGTCTGTCCAGCAGGGTAGTAGACAATCTGTAACTTGAAAGGGTGTTGTGGGCATTAGCATGTTAAAGAGTGTAAGCTGCTCACCAAATAGGTGAACTCAAAACATGGGGGGTTGAATGCAGAGCTTCCAAACACAAAGGCTTTAACTTAAATAAATATATATATCTATATATACCAGGACCTAGTGTGGTAGTAATTTGCTGTCTGAGTGGTGCACAGAGACTTGTAATGTGCACCCTCAGGAATGAGCTATCCTCTGATACTTTGATGGTGAAAATGGGTGGGCATATGTCAAAGACAGCTACTAAATTGAAATGAAAATGGGAGAAAGCTGTGATGTCTTGCATGCTGAAACAATCGGCAAGAGAAACACTGTGGCTTTTAGCTCACTGCTTTTTCCATTTTCCCTTGGCGGGTTAGAGCTATTTTTAAACTCCGTGTCTTTTAAATAATGCATAAGTTAACAATAGAGACTTATAGTACTGGAAAAAACCACACGAGTGAGCTTAAAAAACCCCAGAAAATCCTACCCAGACTGCTTCCAGGAGGGTCTCTGGGAGGAACAGAGCACACTTGTCTCTTCAGTTTCCAGACATCTTTTGCAGAATTCCTTTTTTAGAGCAAACCTCCTGTCTTTGAACTGAGATTTTTCATTTACAAAGTGCCTTCCCAGTCAAAACAACTGAATAATCCCTCTGCTGAGAGAGGTACATCAATTTGTGGGCCTTATATTTTGACATAGCACAGCCCAATCTGGCTGTGAAAGTACCTTGGCACCTTTGTATGTCAGGGGGAGTGTGGGGAAAAACCTTTTCCTCTGGGAACGGTATGCTTGGATGGTTCAGCTGAGCTGTGCAACTGCAGCTACTCTTGTTTTTCCAAGCAACACCAGATCTGTGGTCCATGTGCTCCACAGCTGTCCCTTGCATAGGCAGCCAAACCACTACAGCTCGGATATCCATGAACCTGAAGCACTAAATGGCTGCCTGTGGAAAAGGCAAGCCTAGGAAAGATGGCCAGCAGGGCCAGGGTTACATCCACATGGCTTTTGCAGCCTGTTTCCAGTGGCCACACGTGTCTCTGTAGCTGGCATGCATCCATGGAGAAGGATCAAGGGAAAGTGGTGGCTGGGAACATTGTCACCCCCAGACCAATTTATCTGGCCCTGATGGCTCTGAGAAAAAAGGGGTTGCAGGGACCGAGCCGCTGGGCAGACTAATTATCCTGGCAGCTCCCAGATTTGTGACCTCTGCATCAGGAGCACAGAGGAAGCCCCCGGAGCCTGTGTGTGAGCCCTGCCAGCAGGCAGAGACTGCACGGCTGATCTTGGTCCTTCTTGTGTGAAACCTCCCAGAGTGGCTGGGCCTGAGCTGGAGGGGTGCAGCTGCTCTGCTCTGCCCCGCAGGGGCTCAAGCAGTGAAGTTAGAGGTGGAGCAGGACTGTGAAATTAAGAGCGTTCCCAGGGGATTTGGGTCTGCTGCATTTTTCATGTCATCCAGATCTACTTTTGCTAATGAGACGTCTCACTAAGGGAAAGGGAAAATGTCAGTTTCCAGTAATCCTTGTTTGCCTTTTTTTCCTAAAAAGTGAACTTTAATGATCTTAAGGGGAAAAGAGGGAGAAGCAGAGTATTTAGGGATCCAGTATCAATCATGTAATTTTATTCCCTTTCGCTTGTGTCAAATGCTTTTATACTATCTTGTAGACAGTAATAAATATTCATGTGGGTGGAAAGATAGCACTTCTTTTTTTTTTTCCCGAAGTACATTTGGAAATAATTTGCACTCTGGTTGTCTGAAAAATTACAGTTCTGTGCTGGTTTTCAAATACATTATTTTAATACTTCGTGAGATATTTTGGGTGAAATGGTTAGTGATTTGGAAGTATTTCACTGTAAGAATTCTTTTATATCTCTTTCCTTAAATTTCCAAGAACCTGTATATAGAAGATTTTATTATTGATTGTGTTTGGTAGAGAAAGCTTACTAATGAATGGCTGTTCTTAAGACAATAATGAATTAATATTAAAGAAATAAAAGTAGTACCAGTATGTTAGTCATAATCCAGTAATTGATGTAAGAGATAAAAATAATCATCAACCTTATACCAGCACAGCAAATTCTTCTAAGAATATTTGTAATTCCTTTTTGTGTCACTGACAGGGGTGACAATTTGTGATTTCTGTTTAATTTAGAAAAATTAACCTTAAAGTGGTGGGTGTAGTACATGTAGTTTTTCAGGCTATTGCTCATGGTTTAGTGTCAAGGGGAGAACTCTTAAGTGTTTCAGGGTGAATCTCAGTGGAGATTTGGGGAACATAGTCTTTCATTTACATAGTAACAGTAAGGAATGAGGGCTCTAGTTAAAAATCCATGTGTCAATTACAAAGCATTTTGTAGAGGTTGTGAAGAAGGGATCAATTTGACTCCGTCTTGCAAAATATGTTGTACTCTGCTTTTGTAGCATTGCATGTATGTATCTCCTCTGAGGATTTACCCAGATATACAACTGGGCACTTCAAACAGTTGATGTAGGTGGGTTTTGCCTTTTACAGTCTCACAGGGTGCATGTGTGCCTTGTCTTTCCTCACACTGAAGGCCAAAGGACACAAAAGGTGGTGAGTGCTCCCTGCTGTACCTATCATCCAGCTTTGGCTGTGTTTTAGGATGCCCAGCTGGTCTGGAGCTGTTCCCAGAACCTCTGCTTTTCCTCCCCCTTTTCCTGCCCCTTTTTGTCTCATGTTGGATTCTTTCAGAGAGTTGCACTGTTGTTTCCTCTCTCTTCAAGCTTGTTGCTACAGGTGAAGTGACACACAACAGTCTTGTGGTCTCTGTCCCATGGCCTGTATAAGGAATTGACACTCCACTTTGGCTTTTCCGGGTCGCCTGGCTTCAAGTGGAGTACTAAAAATTGTTTAGGTGAACTATGTCTTCAGGTCGTATGTTATTTGTAATATTTTATTCATTTTCAGACTTAGAAAGATGCTTTAGAACGAAGTCCAAGTTTACATTGAGGAGAAATCCTTGCCTTCAGTCTCTAGTCCCAGGACTGTACACGAAAGCTAGAAGAACGTGAATGCCTTCATTGTTGGAGAGGTCTTTGCCTCTGAGGATGTTCCCAAGGAAGAAAACTGTCTGCAGCATCCTTGGGAAGGCTATCTTCACTCTGTTCTCGCTTCCTAGGCTTTAAAACTTCCCAGCCTCATGGCAGCAGCCTCTGTTTTTAGGAAGGTTCTCTTTCAGGGCATGATACATGGAATAACACCACAGGTAATGTGGTGGATAATCACATGCCTGAGCCTGTGCCCCAGCCCTGGTCATTCTCCTAGGAGAGACTTAATGTGGCACCTCACACCTTTTGCTTCTGGCACCTTCAGTGGTGCTGCCCTGCAATGACTCTGTGGGCTGGGGGGATTTCTTTCACATACCCTTTCTATATAAACATAGATGGTCACACACAGCCATTTCTTTTTTATGATAGATGGATTGAAAAGTTTATTATTCTTATTTAGGCTAGAATAAAACCTACTGTTGATGTATTTATTTTTTTTTAAATGGAAAGTCTTCTGGTCCTTGAAGATCTTAGGGGTACAAATCCACCTTGGTTCTGGCCAGCTCTGAACACGTTGCGGTAGAAATTTTCCATCTGTAACATAAATGTTTAAAAGTCTCAGCAATTTCAATTGAAATTCTGTCTAATTAGTTTTTGGAGTTGTGTGAACTCTGTTGTGAAATTCTACAGTAGGCTTGCCGGTGATAACCTGTGTTTTTACCAAAACTAAAATAAATAAATGCTATAAAGAGAAGATGATTTTCTATTAGAAAAACAATGTGTATTTTTGCCGAAATGCCATCTAATTTATCCGTTTTTTTAAGAAAACCAACAACAATAATGGAGTTTGGGCTTGTCAGTAGTTTCTTTTTCTTCTTGATGGGTGAGAAATAGCAACAGTGGAAGGAAAGGCAAACAAAAACATTCTTTAAAAATATTGCAAAAGCTTTTTAAGTCTTGACTTACACCAAAAAAATTACATTTTAGCACTTTTACCAACTTTGACTTAACAAACTAGTTTACTTTTGTGCTTATTATTCTTTTGGTTTCTACAAGCTTTCTTTATTTCTCTCTGGATGAAATATTGCATTCAGTGTTCCATTCACTATTTAGTATGTTGTTGTCACCCAGTCATTGACTTCTCTTCAGCTGTAGTGTAGGGTTCTATGCTGCACAACCATGAAAAAATGGAGTTTAAGACAAGAGTGTTATTGTGCTTTTGGAAATGATATCTTGCAAGTCTGGGATAGTAACTCATGATTTTTTTCCATGTCTTTTTATAAACTCGTATCAATAGTACTGCTAAAATATGTATTTGTATCCTGAATAAATTGCTGGGGCTCAAGTGGTCAAGTAACAAAGAATAATTGCTTATTTTGAATTGTTTTCCAATTCATTACAACAAGTTGCTCATTTAGAAAAGATGAATAAGATTCTATTTTGGTGTGTTTCTCTTGCTTAAGAATCTTTGAAGATTAAAAAAGGAATTGCTTGGGGGGGGAACGAATTTGGAAGAAAAAGTTAATACACTCTTTCTCATTAGACAAAGGGGTCTGGTATTGGTGTGTTGAATTACCACTAGAGAACGGAAACTCCTGATTAAACTGATAAAAGTGTAAATCTTGTGTGCTATTTATGGTCCATTTAGGGCATGGCAAAGATGATAACAAAGTAGAACTTTCTGAGCTTTCACTCTATGGTCCTTTCTGTGTTTTAAAATACACTGAAAAATGAAATGAAAGGGTTTGGGGATACAAAATTATGATATTGCACAGAACTATATCATCATACTGTGGGCAAAAGCCTTTAAATACTTGGACTGTGTTTAGATAGTGAGGAGGGAGAATCCTGGTCAGATGCCTTAGGGGGCTTCCTTTGGCTTCAGGAGTGTGGTCACCTCTGGGACACTGAATGGATTTGCTCTCTGCTCCTGTCTTTTGCAATTTTAGTTTATTTGCAGTTCTGCATGTCTTGTCACCTTTCTGAGGTGATGATGTGATAGGATAAATAATACTACTTTATTACAGTGCAACTGGAGTATAAATAATATAATAATAAATATGTAAACAAATCTAGACAGTAGCTGTACAGTATAAATAATCATTCTTTCACCATCCCTTCTGTTGAGTGTGAGGCTGGGGTTCTGCCTTGCTGCAAGGAGCAACTCCTGTGCTCTACTGCATGCCAGTGCTTTTGAGTAGCAAGTCTAAGTCTAAATTTTCTGAGTAAGTGTCACGTTTAATTTCATTTTCTGTGAATGAAGCTAAAGCACATACATGGATTCAGGCAGGCATACCCAAGTATGCTTATAGATTCAATCACTGTAATCTGAAATTAAGATGGCATGAGTGTTGCCTTATCTCAGAGGGTTTAGGTCTTTCAGGGGCTGAGTGTGCTTGACTCCCACTCATTTAAGTGGGAATTGGGCTGCTTCACTTTGTGCATGCTCAGATTACATGGACTGAAATATGAGCTTCATGTCTCAGAACAATATCACCATCCTATGTATTAAGAAAATTTCTCAAACAGCTTGCAATACCTAGAATAGCACGTCTTCATCTCCTGCTTCTCAGTTACCTCATTCTGAGATGAAAATATTCTCTCTCTTCACCTTGTCCTTAATGTGTGCTTCCTGCTGATATTATATATTAATTCTGCAAATGCATTATTGAACTTCAAACAGAATTTTAGGCTGCAAACTGTTAAAAAGTGAAATGTTGTATAAAAGGATGTTTGAGTTAAGGGAGAACACACCCACTCTATTTTTAATTTGTTTAAATAATGTTTATTTTATACTATTTGTATATTTGGCTTAAAACTATAGAGAATGTATCATTGCGTTTCAGGAGATTGCTCATATTTCTGGTGTTGAGATCTGTTTGAGATTTTATACCCAAATTCAATTCAAAAACCAAAACCCATATATATTTGGATAGTTTCTGTGTTATTTTTAATGTCTTTCACAATGAAAAGCTGCAGGGTTTATTGTACCAAAATGAAATAAGATTTGAAAATGCTGGAATTCTCCATGAGAAATTTGTCTATACCCCAGAGGCTGTGCACCTCAATGAAGAGAAAGCCTGTTGTATTTAGAAAAGGGTTCTGCTCTGTTAAGATTTGTCTCCCTTTAAAATATTTCACAAGAAAGTGTAATGTCAGTAGATTTCAGTGATGATGGGCACTTCTTGTAATGCAGAAGGTGTAGCAGGTCTTTGCTCTGCTCTTGTAGCCAAAATACGAAATCTGTGTAAAGTCTGAACTCAGCAAGGTGATGTTACAGATGTTGGAAGGGTGGGAATCTGTTCTTCAGTGTATCACCCATCTGCCACTGGTTTAACCATTTTTTCCCACAAACTGAGTTTCCTTTCAACTTAGGTGTATCCCTAGGGTTCCTTTACACATTTGTATTCTTATTTTGAATGTTTTAACACTTACATATTTTTGGCCAAAAATATCAATCTGAAATGCACAATGCATACTCTGGATAATGAACTGATTTTCAAAAGTGCTGTGTTTTCAAAAGTGCTTTGTTAATGGATATAATGAATGCTTAGCAGCTCAAAATATCTCATGTGTAAGTTCTTGAGAGAAAATGTCAATTTGGGAACAAAGAGGGAAGAGAACTGACAGTAAGTCCAGGAGACTTAAAGCAAAGCCTGTTGTATCTCAGATATGCCAACATTTTCCAGTTAGTCTTGTGTTTGCTTCCTTTGGTCCAATGAATCACTTGTATGGCACAGAGTGGAAATGATGGAATTGATTACAACCCAAGCGTAGTCTGAAGAGCAATGATTAGGTTACATGTCTTTTTAGAGTGCCTCCAGTTATAGTCCTTGATCTGAATCAAGCAAATCAGGGCTTTGAATGTGAGTTTTCAGAGTTGGTTCTTTGGCTATATGGAGGTGTTTCTGGAAAAAAAAAAAGGAAAAAAAAATAATAAAAAAAAAAAGAAAAAATTGTTACATTTCGGATTAAGGTTTCTGGAAAAGTTGGAGGAATTTTTTTGGTGTGAAACCATTTGTTGGAAATTCCTGGCCAGCACTAATTGAAAGATATGTTTTCAGGGCATCCTGCTATCTGTCCTTACAGAATTCTCTAAGTGCTATACAGCATAGTTGATTCCACTTTCACACATCGCTGGTCTGTAAGGAAAACAAACGTAAAGGGAGAATACATTTATTCCTGTGAAGGCATTCCTTAAAATTAGTCACTTTACTTCTAAATTATTTATTTTGCAAGTTTCTGATTATGGCAATCAGTGTTTGAGATTACATCACCCCTCCCCAAACACTGATAGCTATGTGCAGAGTCAATAAGCTTGGAAGAAAATGGTCATCAATGTGTATGTTTTTGTGATTTAAGAAACAGCTATATTTATTTTTCTGAATTGCAGTTTAATTCTCATCTCCAAATATTAAGATAGGGTGCTGCAGATTTCAGTTGTACTCGCAGTGTTACCAGATGTACTGAAAATATTCCCATGAAAAAGCAGTACGGAACTCATTAATTGGTCATAGAATTGTAAATATATCTGGCTCTAGTTTTTTGAGGGGAAAAAAATGTCTGGGTGTATAAAAATATTTATAACCCTGTATGTTTTCTAACTTAAAAACCATTAGCTTCCTTGGAGGTTGGTTAGCTTTAATTTATAGTTTAGCTCAGAATTAAATTCTACAATATTATGTGGAGCTTTTGGAAGGCTTTTTCTTGTTCTTCAAGCCACATTAGCCTTCCTGATGATTGCTTATCAAATTCATTGCACTCTAGAATTTGAGTCTTAAATCCAACTTTTATTATAAGCAACACATGACATGCTAGGAGAATTATTTTTAGAAACATAAATAATTTAAAGTACCGAGCAAGATTCTATAAATATGTAGTAAAGACGATAATAAGTATATCCTTATATATTTTTGTACTGAAGAGGAGAATACAGTCTTGAATGTGTGCTTGTCATTGTGAGCTGTAGGTATAAACTGTGGTGCCCTTTATCTGAATTAATGTTGTCAAAACCACACATGATATTCCCTAAGAACTGATGAGCACTGTTGTGAGAGGCTCTGGAACTCTCCGCTGAGGTGCTGGATTGTATTCCCAGAGTATTTCCCCTCCTGATTTTCAGAGGTGCCTAAATTAGGAAGCAAATCTCCCAGGATATTTGTAGCCAGCAGGGAGAGCGTGGGCTCCTGCAGAGGGTGGTCAGGGCAGGAGGCTGGTGGGAGGGTAATGTCTTGCCTTTGTGAACAACTTTTCTCTCTCTCTCTCTCTGCTGGTTGTGGAGAAGGGCATCCCATAGGGACCAGCCTCCCAGCTGGTTGCCCTGTTTCCCCATGGCTCAACAGAGTGAAGAAAGGGAAGGATGGTTTCCTTGTCTCTGTAAAAAAAGTCCTTCTATATCTTTGTTCTGCTGCAGAGGTTCCCTTAGGACACTGGATTACCTCAGGATGAGGACAAGTGAGGAGCTGGAGCAGTTCTTTTGTTAGAACAGTGTGAGCACATCACTGAGATTGCCAAGCAAAGATGACAGGAGATTTGAAAGTAGGTTTCTTGTAAAAATGCTTGGTCAAATTCAGACTCGTCATTCACTGAATTAAAATTTTAATTCGAGGCAGCTCTACGTTCAGAGGCAGATCATAGCTAGAGCCATCTGCACGTGACCAGGTCTCTGGCTGAGGGGATGGCTCTGCAGATGCTGGGTGTGCTCCCAGCTGCAGGCCCCATCAGCCAGCTGTGTTTCACATCTCACTTCTGGATTTGTGAGTGGACCCTTGGGTGAGCAAAAGGACAGGACTGCAGAGAGGAGTGGTGGCTCTCAGAAATGTCACTGAGGTCTCTATCCCTGTCTCTTTGCTGAGGAGGCTGTTAGAGGCCTTGTGATGAGGTGCTCTCTGAAAGGAGCCATTCAGGATTAGAGTCAAAGGCTCTGAGGGGAAATATCCTATTCTGTGCTCTTCAGGGCAGTTCTTTTGTTCTTTCAAGGCTTTCTAACACCCTGCTATATAGCGTTTAAAAGGGGCTGCAGCTGTTCTGCACCTTTAGACTTTTTTTTTTTTTTTAATGGACAAGCTGGCTATGCAGTTGCTTTGTGAAAATTAACTCTTTCTAAACAGACTTAAGTTTTCATCTTGATTATATTCAACCTATTTGGAGAGACATTAACTTGGTGCCCTTTGAAGGAAAAAAAGGCATATGCCAAAATGGTAGAATATGTTCCTTCTCACTTCTGCATCTGCTGGAATTGATTGCACACTTCATCTGCTCCTGCAGGATGCACTTTGCACCATCACTGTAGTGCTTTGCTGTGCCACATTCAAAATGTAGCTGTTTGGTGCCAGACAGTAGCCAGATCGCAAAGAATGCCCAAGTCTGAAAAGCCAGGTGCACAGCCTGACCTACAGAAAATATGACAGTCCTGGAAGAGAAAAAGGAATAGGTAACAACCTCTAAATGAAGAGGTTAGTTCTTTGAAAAGTGGTGATTGGAACTGGCATACTCAAGTATGAAGATCCCTTTTCATCTTGGAGAGAACACTTCACGATAAAAATAGGTAAGATTAATAGATAATAATAAATAAGATATTTCTTAGAAATCTATTCTCTTTATAAATGAGTGTATAATATTTCTGTCTATAGTCATATCATGGCCGAAAGATGAGAGGCTACAGGAAAAGACAAAATAGTCGTAAAGATTTGCATTATCACAAAAAAAAAATTTAGTTTCTGCTGGAATCATAAGCCTGCTTCATTGAGGCAAGCGTTCTGGAGATGTAAGGAGGTGATGATTCAGATTTAAAACTCTGTGGGAAGAATTCAATATACTTGGATCTGTTTTGACCCTGCCAGTGTTTCCATCCTGGGGTATGTATCTTCTGAAATTTAAACCATGGCTTAGGTGGCAGCATGAGAAATTACAGGTGGTTTATTTTTGAGCATGACTGAATAAATTACATCAGATGCTGAAAATGTCTGTTAGCACAGTAGACACAGTGGTAGGTATGCAGAATAAAATAATTTGGTTTGTTTTTGAGTCAAGAAAGAGAGCATGTAGTCTGCTATTTTCTAATCATTAGAATTTTGAGCTAGAATTCTCCAAACAGACAGTTCTGCAAGCAAGGCTATGGACTGGTCCTGATTTAAGAGATGATGACATGAAAGATGAGAATAAAGGGATAGGAAAAAGGTGTGATGAAGGAGCAAGAGAAAACAAATAAGCTAATTGTATGTCTCATGCATAGTGTATTGTTGACAGATGCCCCCTAGGGATGTGAACTCGACCCTATATAAATTTATATGGATATATAGCATATAGAGGAGCTCTGTGTGTGTATGTATATAGGAGATATATATATATATATATATGCACATGTATGTGTAGAAGAAATGGATGGTAGCAGCAGAGCATCAGTCAAATGAGAACTTCTACCAATGCTGCATGACTGAACCAACTACAAACCTTAGAATTTTGTTTTTAACTTCTTTTACCAATCAATGCACCAATTTAGGTGGATATATGATCACCACTAGTAATGCCAAGGATTTAATCCTGTTCCCTTTCTTACTGCTTAGAAACCAGCCATAGTTAGGCCATCTACCAGCATAACTGGTCTTAATACAGAGTTTTGTTGTCTTGAAGAGTGTGAATATGGTGAGTTTTGTATATAGAGGAATGAAGCTTGTCTTAGGGTAGGAAGGATGTGATACCTATGGTAAGAAAAGGGGGAGATATTTGAGCCTGCAGGAGTTTTGATGTAGGATTATCAGTATGAATTGGATTGTAGTCCCATCCATGCAGCAGCAGATGGAGAACTGTCACAGCTGCATTTACAGAAATGGATCTCCGGTTACAGATGTGGAGAAGTCTCTGCAATGGATGCAGCCAGCAAGGTGATGCTGGCCACTGTTGCTCTGTACACCTATTGTGGGTTACATGATGTGCATATGAACCGTGTATTTAAAAGCAATCCTGTGCTAATATGTGGAAAAATAATTTGTATCCTGTAAGCACAAATGTATTTTCTGTCAGTTTCAGAAAATGACTTTGGATAGAAAAGTAATTTTAAAGTATTAAATTACTGTATTCATTTCACCCTAAGAAACAGTGACAGTGATTAAATACAAAAGAAATAAAACTGTGTCATACCAGTGGTCCATCTGTCTTGGCACTGGAAATGGGAAATGCTGTGAAAGAGCACATGTGCTGGGCCACTTTCAGGTTCCATTCCACTCACCCCCCCAACATCCATGACTGTTTGATTGGACATGCCAGAAGGCACATCCCTGAGTGTGCCTTTTATAAAGTACCTATTGATGAACTCATTGTCCATGACTTCAGTCCCTTTCAGAGATACCTTCTGATACTGTTTGCCTGTGCAGTCTCCTGGGGCAATGTGATGCAGAGATTCACAACTTGTTGTCTGACACAGTGTTTTCTTTGATCTGTTTTAAATTGGTCTTCTAATTTCTTCAAGTACTTCCCCATTTTACTAATGTGGAATTAGGTGAATAACAGCTTTGCATCAATTCTGTCTATGGCTCACATGATATTGTAAACCTCTGTCATATTCCCCCATCCTCACCCCATTCTCTCTTCAAATTGAAGAGCCTTTTGAGTTTAGAGAGGGTGATTTACTGGTAGGCAACACACAGGAGGCAAAGTAACCTGCTGGGTCATCAGCAATGCCAGAGCCATCTGGCAAGCCAGACAAATTTGACTTGGAACAGCATTAGGAAATGGATTTTTTTGTCTCTCTGAAGCTAGCTGTACTCTTGTAGTTGTCTATGCTAAATGAAAATTGATGATTATAAGTTTGAGGGAGCTGTGATAATTTCTTGGACTGTGGTTAAGTGATTAGTGTTGTCTCAGAGTCTGGCTCCTGAGGATTCAGTGGTTAAGGGACTCTTGTCTTCCCACTCTTCATTCATTTTTAAGATGTGCCATGAATTTTATTTCACAAACCTTCATGTCATTTGTGATGTGTAGCTATTTTGACATATTTTGCCGGTAATGCACCCCGCTTCTTCAAGAGACTCCTTTCCTTATCTCTCTTAACTGTGCAACGGAATTTTTTTTGCGTAATTTGGGGCTAAAATGCTGGTTCACTCACAACTGAAGTGTCAGACCTTTGACTTCTGATCCTCACAATGATCTGTGCTATTAAAATTGACCTTCTTTATCAAAATAGAGACATTACAGTGCTACAGGAGGTAATTTCAGCTTCTTGCTCTTTAATTTGCCTGTCACTGGAGATATTTTTCATGTTATGACTCATTTTTCCTTAGCCCCTCTACCAATAAGAGGCTTTTTCAATGTCTTAGAGTTTCAAGCCTGTTTCTGTCTTTTTGAAATTCTAGCTTATTGTCTTCTTCAGAATAGTTTCTGGGAACTAATCTAGTTCCTAGATTTAAGGTTTGCGATGTTTCAAGTTGAAACTGTTTTCAGGTATACCCTTTTCTAAAGTTAACATCTTCTGTGAACAAAGATAAAAGTAGTGGTAACTGTTTTTTTCGCTGAAACATCACGGGTACTTCAACAGTTGATGAAATCACTAGATTAACAAAACCCCCAAACTTCTCTATAATTTTTCAATCCATTTATGCGAATACTCCATAATTATATAAAAATCCGCACTGTTTAGAAGAAATTATTCTTGGTGACTGCTGCATAAAAGATTCTTGGGGCACGCAACCTTTCAAATATTCAGGATAAAATGCAAAGTTCAAGCAGCAGGTAACCATGAATGTTAAGGGGGTGATCGTCCTAAATGCTTATAAAAGAAATGACAGCACAGCGAGGGAAAGCTTTACTGTCATTAAAGGTGCACATTTTAAGATGGGTAGGTTCAGTGTTAGTACCAAACTGTAGCTCTCTTGAAGAGATTCTGACTCGTTTTCTGGTCTTCCTTGGCATTGTGCAGAAGTGGGAAGCAGTGTCATGGAAATGCTGTTTGGTAAGAAGGGGTGATGGGCTGGGGAATAAAGGACGTGTAGGAATGTGACCAGGGAGAGGGAGGTAGGTATGGTGAGGGGGAGTTTGAAAGAAGGTGATGAAAGGCCGAAGCCGAGGCAGAGCATAATTTGGCCCCTTTGTATGCCTATTTTCTGCATCGTAAGGTTTTTTACTTTATTTCTGTAATCTTACACTGTTTGTTGCCAATGTAAAGTAGTCTGGGAGTGAAGCAAGGCTGCGCTGGCAATGAGGCAGTTCGCTGGAGAGCCCCAGTTTGCCTGGTCCTGGGTTGTAAATTGCGTGTGTGCAAAGCAAGTGGTGATGCCTGGGCGCTTTGACAGGGGTTTTCTGCATGGCTCTGGACAAACATCCCCCAAATTGAAGCCTTCACCATTTGATCTAGTGACAGTTCCTTGTTCTTCAGTATACCATGAGGAAGACACTTGGGATCAGCTCTGAAGAGCTTCAAGAGCTCCAGCGTCATCCAGAGTGCAGCACAGAGCAGGACACACCTGAAATGTGTTAAGATGAAAAAGAGTGTGTTTCTGCAATATATGTCTCTGTCAAGTTTCAGACTGGGCACCTGAACCAAACAGATATTTTACAGCTTTCTAGTACTGAGGGAAGTGCTAACTCTCCAGAGGAGCAGTAAGTGGAGGACTCAGTATTTGTGTTGTGCGAATACTTTGAGAGAGCATCATGGAAATGTTCATGAGTGCAGGAGTAATTTGTATATTTCCTCCAGGGCTAGACCATGTTTACAATAACTAAAATTTGAGGGCAAATCTTGAAGGAAGCTACCAAATAAAAATAGTTAATGAAGTCCATTCACTAAATGATACAGGTGTCCCATACAAAATGTGTGCACTTGTTTTTAATAGCATGAAGTAACGCCGGGGCCATGTTTAATACTTACGCATTTAGTTTTTCAGTTTTTCTCTTTCAATATAGCACTTATGGATGATACATAAAGAGTTGGATTGAAATGTGGTTGAAATCACAAGTGAGTTTACTTGGGAAATGATTTTCCATGTAGTATAAAACAGCTTGACTGTGTAAAGAGGCATATTAAAAACTAGAATTAGACCACACTAGTACATTTGTGCAGGAAAATGTGTAGCCTGTGATTCTTGTGTGCATTCCTTTTCCCTTTCTGATTAATTTACCATCCTCTCAAATACTAAAATTAACTGTTTTTATCCTGACTTTTAAGTAACAAGTATATGAGCAGAATGGCATTGAGGAAACTGCTTTGTAAGGCTATGAACATGGTCTAAAAATACCTTCTCATTTTAATAGAATTTCTGAAATTTCTGTAAGAAAAAAGAAGTAGTTGCTTGAAGCAATACTGGTGTAAATTATTCATCAACCAAAAAGAGTGAGGTTTTATTGACACTTGCATTGCCATCAGTACTGTCAGGAAAGCTGGATAAGGAGCAAAGTGAACCTTGCCCAGACTACTTTCAACTCTGCTTGTGAAAACAGAAGTTTAGAGCTAGAAAAATCCTGTTTCACCTTTCTGCCTGACAAGAATCTTGCAAACACCTGCTGTGTGCTCTTTCTGCTTGTTAAAGTCTCTAGTTTAGCACTATAGTATCTTGAGTAGCAGTGTCTTCCCATGGATGCTGGGACGGCTCTGGTGTGTGTGTGTGTGGGTGTGTGTGTGTGTGTGTGTGTGTGTGTGCAGCTTGCTTGTTAGGACACTAGATTAAATCTCTGTTTTCTGAAAGAGAAGACTATATTCACCTTCCCTCCATCACCAGCAGCATGAATTAACTGCCATACTGAATTTGTGCCCTTTGCAGTGCCACATAATATTTTACAATACCTTATTTTAAAAAAAACCCTGTTCGTTATATATCATATCAGATGCTATTTGCCAATTTCACTATTTGTATTAGGAAATACTAATATTGATGCAAGAAATATAATCAAATTATTGTTAATATTTAAGTTGCCATAAAAAATAGAACCTGAAATTATGATTTCAGAGCTACTTTAGCTATGCTTTACTCTTAGTTTGTCGGGGTTGGGAACATTATTCAGATTTCTTTATAACATAGCGGTGAGAAACTTGGGGTGATATGAGTAAATGGTTAGTTTGTCTTTTCCTAGCTGCAGAAATTAAATAAAAGCTTCTCAGTTTTTTCCCCTGGAAAATGCAAGCAGTATCTGTTCATCATTACATTCTCATAAAATTGCCTGTATGGTCATTTAGATAGAGGAGTTCAAACTGATTTGCAAAGATTGTAAAGGATGAGCCAAAAAATCCATGGTATGGTAACTACAGGTGGAGAGTGGCACCACAGAATGGCACTGGGTGTGCTTCAGGTGCAGTTCACGTGCACAAGGCACGTCCAGCAGGATATGGTCACACCAGCCTGAGCCTTCCAACTATTGCTGTTGCTTCACAGGTTTTCCTTGCGGCTATTGTTATGTACTCTCTCCTTTTTTATGCCAGTAATAGGAGCCATGTGTGTAATAGGAATTTGGTGAAGCTAAGGAGGAATGTCTTCAATCTGCTTAAACCTTTTCCCATCAAGAAACCAAGTCAGTTCAGGAGTGAAACACATGCTGTTTGTAAGCCAGAACTGTGAGACTCTTTCTCTCAAGCCAGAGTGGAGGCCCTGCTCAGGGCTGCAGAGTTGTTCTGCAGTTTGCTGTCTGCAATAGGGTGCAGGGCAGTTACTATCCTGTCCTGCAGGCAAAATAGCTATTAAGGGGTGAAGGTACTAAGTGCATTTTCAAGTCAGATGGCATTAGGGATCTATCTAAGTGAGAAGTCCTGGAAAGGAAAAAAAAGAGAGCAAATGTTAGTATTTGGAAGAACCATCATCAGAGATTCAAGTTGAGTAATTTTGTGAAACGTGAAATTAAGCTCCAGGAAAGGGCTGAGAGTGGGTACGAGTCAGCATTTGTGTATAATCCTTTGAGGACTTAACCCATTCTTAAGTCCCTAATTTTTTTTTGAAGAAAGCCTTAAATAGTTAGTAGGAGTAGAAACATTAAGAAATTTCTTTCTCCTTTCTCCCTTTCATAGTAGCTGCAACAAGGACAGAAAAGTGCTGGAAGAATATTTTAAAAAGGGGTGAAACTTCAATTTGTGCAGACAAGAACCAACACTGTTTTTCTCATTTGTTTTTTTCCTTCCTCTGAGTAGACACTGTGGGAATTGCTGCCGTATCTACGAGAAGCTACCTAATTCTGATTGATTAGTCCATTTGGCTAACTTAATGGATAAATTAATTAATTAAATTAACCATCCACGTAAAAAGAAATTCAGCAATTCTTTTGATGGGAAGGAGGAGATGAAAGTTTCAAAGCTTTGGCAGTTAAAGCAGATTGGTTCATGGAGTATGGAGACAGCTAATACCCCCTGAACGATCATGTATGAGCAGAGAGGAGGTTTCTGGGTAGGCATGGGGTTAAAGGAGAATTAAAGTGTCCCATGTAGTGAGATACAGAAATCTGCCAGCTAAGTGGCTTTTTTGAGTTTATCTTGCTGTATATTTTAGTTAGCTCATGGCTAATACTGAAAATGTTTTAGGACCAGAGTGTAATGCAAGGTAATACAAATTGTCCTTTGTACTCTTACTGACTGGCAGATAGAAGCATCCATTCTGTTCCCTCTCATCCAGTTTTCCACTTTCTTGCTCCTTGTTTTACAATAATCAACCTGCCTTGTCTTCCTTGATGTACAAGACGGGCTGTACTAAAAATGTCCTCTGACAGCCACTCCTTCCCTATCTATTATTCCTGTTAATACGTGGTAGAGGATGTACACCACTGGGGGAAAATATTTCATTTTATGAGAAGCTTCCTCATGCTCGTGCCTGGCACCCTGACAGTGCCCATTCCTTTTACTGCAGCCCTCTCAAGCCTGATGTTGCAGGAGGCTTCCTTCTCACCGCTTGCTCTGCCACATGGGCTAGCATTAGTTGTGCAGTTGATATGGCATCTATCTCTTATCAGTGTCTCCATCATTTCCCTGAACCTGTTGTTTTCCCTGGAAGGTCTCCATATGTCTGTTGATAATTTCCTGCTGGCATTCAACCCATCCAGACCTTTCTGCTGATCTCACCTAAAGCCCTGTCTTCCTTTTCAGTAATGCATCTTACCTCAGATCTCTCATTTGATGTCCTTGTCTGGCACCATATTTAATCTGAAATTTCAGGTGTACATAGAGGAGATTTGTGGAGACCAATCAGGGTGAATAAATGATAAAGAATTCCTACAGTGTTCAAGGAGACACAGCAATGATATCAGATATCATGAAGCCACTCATTTCTTTTAACACTGATGCTGACAAAGATACATTATAGTATTATGATTATGAAATCTCTTTATTTCTACCTTTCTTAATGTTGTAATTCTTCCTATGGCCTCTAAAGAGAACTCTATAATTTCTGCTCTTTTTCTTCCATAACTATTAGTCTTTTCAGTCTCTTAAATCTGGAAAGTTAATTTTTGTTCGGAAGGTGGTGATAGGCGTTTTCCTTCTCTGTTTGAAACTGCAAGTTTCTATTAAATTTACAGGGAAAATTCCCAGGTTTTTTTTCCATTTCATATTCAAATGCAAACCTCTTCCTTTTTCAAAAATCTTTACTCACCTCTTTTTTTCTTCTTTTGACTTGAAGTGCTTTGTAAACTCTTGTTTTTTCTTTCTGTTTCTTTAACACTTGACCGGTTCTGTCCTCTTTTCTCTTGCCACATTTTTTTAACCTCTTTTTTTTTTTCCTGAGGCAGCTTCTTTCTGCTGGGGAACCCATCTATGTCCAAAGCTAATCAGTTTTCCTGGGTTCCCAGTGCCAGCTTCATTTTTGTAAACCCCATATATATGTGCTACAGTTGATTCAAGGTAGAATTTAGGTGCATATATATGCATCATCTTGGATAAGGATAATTTCCTTGGTTGGGGCCCTATTCTGTAATAAAATTCCCCCAGCTTCTGCCTAATGTGTACTGTTGTGACTGGGAAATTTGGAAGAGCAAAGAGGAGCTTGCTCGTTTTTTTGTTCTGGTCCTTATGCTATTGAGTTTGTATGGGATAGGCTTATATGGACTTGAGATAATGCTTCAAAAATGCTGCTGCTGTAAACAAAATGACACTGCTTAATTTGTGTACACTAAAATAACAGACCTCTGGAAACAGAATTGCCATTATTAGCATAGAGGCTTTTTTCCTCGTGAAAGCAACAGATCACATGTACTTTTTTCCTGTGAAATGGTTTATTTTTAGGTCTTAACATATGCAGGTTTTTGCCATGTCTTTTCAAAAATTTTGTACCAGTGCCTCAGCAAATGTTTCTGAAAATCTCATTCTGCAGTATTATCAATTATAGTGTTGGTGTTTTTTCTCTGTAATTTTCTCCATCACTTATGTTTCTAAGATTTTTTTCCCAATCTGTTTTGTTCTTTTTTTTTTAACATGCCAGTTTTATGTATAATTAATAGTAAAACTACCACTTAAGCTGACAAAGATGGCTTCCAAGATAGATTGGCAGGCAAGCTAAAATGTTCCTGTTTCATTTCTACCATAGGAAAGTGTTTATTTATTTATGTTGAAATGTGTATTATTTTAATACTGATTATCTTATCTTGCTTAAATAATTTTAATCATGTTTCACAAGTATTTTAATCTAGATTTTTGTTTGTTTTAAAATAAGGATTTATATTAAAATTATGCAGTTGTGTGCCTGTACTGTTACTGCAGACAAAACATGACTTCACCTATGAGGTGATATCTTTTGGCCTGATTTTTCAAGATTGTATATTATGGTGAGGTTGTAGCTTAGTTTTTAATAGCATTGATTGAGTTTTTGGATCTGCAAGAGTGTTGTGTTTTTTATTATATTTTTAGTGCTGTGAATCATAATAATAAAGCATAACATGGCTTCATTTATGAGGTTTTATACTGATAAAATAATCTCAGACATATCCTGCCAGGATACTTAGGATGGGCTTTAAAAATTTCTCTGCCTTTCGGATCTGTGGTCTGTTTGCGAGCTGTGGACTCAGTCCCAAGGAGCTGTGCAGGCAGGTGACCCCATGGTGTTTGCCTTCCAGACAGGCTCATTTTGGGAATCAAGGCACTTGTGACAGAACTTGGGGGGTGGCAGGGGAATGCCAGCAACTCCCCAGCTGTTTCCAGCCCTTTTGTCCTCAAAGTAAGGACCGAGCAGGAAGACAAAATTGATGGACCTGTTCAGGAATTTTTCTTTTGGCCTACTTTGAAAGTAAATACAGCTTGAACAGCCTGGATATGTCCATCCCTGGGGTGGTGGGTGGCAGAAAGCAGCTGACTGACCATCAGCAACCCTGGAACTGGATGCCACGGAACCCTGTGTAACCCCGAGGAGAAACAGGACCTTTGCAGGGTGCAGGCAGAGCAGCCCAGGTCAGGTCAGAGGGGTGCTTGGCCAACTGCCCAGTCCCAGTATCCCAGGGTGATGGTGAGGGAAAAGTGGAGGGGCTGAGCAAGCTTGTATGAGGCTTCTCCAGAGCCATTTTCCAGGACTCTGACATTGAGTCAGGTACAGTGTCTGTGTGTTTGGCAGCTCCCAGTTATGTCCACTAACTTGTCCATTCCCAGCTTGAACCAGTACAAACCTCTAGCATTCATGCTTTCGTGCAATATGTTGCACATTGTAATCAGCAGCTGTGCCAGGAAAGGTTCTTTTTATTTGGTTTTAGCTTACTGACCTCTTTTGTTACCTCCAAATTATTGTGTTGTACAAGGCAGAGGATGATGAATGTTTTCTCATGCCAGACACAATTTCCAGATTTTTGAGAACATAACATATGATCTTCCAGAACATTAGAACATTAACAGCAGTATCTGTTAAAAAGCAGTAATTTTGTCAGACTCACATGTGAGGAACCTATGCTTCTCCTTGTCATCTCTCCAAATACAACTGTAAAGTCTCCCCAAGTTAAGCCATTCTGTTTGATCTCAGTCTTTGTACTCTATACTTACTTTACTATCTTACATTTTAGAATCTCTTGTATCTTTCTTGGCGCGAAAACCTTTGTGTCCATCAGATAAGGAGGACGACATGAGTTTAACTGAGTCCCCCTGAAATAATGAAGAGTAAAAGTAGAGCCCTAAGCTATAAAGGAATCTTTATTAAATTTATGGAAGCATAAACTTTTGCTGAAAGAGTGTAGTGAATGCTGGGAAACTATATAACTAACTTCAGCAAGCTAAGCTAAATACATTTTAAGAGAACATCTGTCTAAATTTCTAAATCTGGAAAATGCATACAAGACCTTATAGAAGTCTTTGAGCTTCCACCAGGACATGAGTATCCTAAGTATTTAATATTCACTTCTAAGAGGAATCAGAGTATTGTAATCAGTAACTCAACAGGAACTCTTTTAGGTGCTCCTCAATAATGGGTCATCTGCAGGCAGCTGTGCAAAGCATCAATATAGATGCTGGGCCTGACGAGAATTAAAGGGGTTCACGCTGGTTCTGCGGTGGCCAAGGGAGTCACTCACTCTTTCTTTCACCCTTATTGCTCGTTCCCTCCTTTGCATCTGCTCTGGAGCTTATTGTACCTCTTCTCAAGGGGTTTCAGTTACCTAATGCAGCAAAAACATGGTTTTGTTGAACCCTCCCGAGTGTACCTTGATGAGTGCCAGTGCTGACACCAGGAGTGTTTTGATGAGTGTTTGTGCTGACACAAGGTAGGTTCAGTGCTTGCTCCTGAGGGGACATTGGGACTTCCTGCTTTCAGCAGCAACCAGCTGTGAACTCACTGAGACTGAGGAAACCCCACCTCCAGGGACAATTGTCCCACGGATGCTCCCATTCAGAAATATGTTAGCATCCCTCATTTTGTTGCCTCTGTCCCTTACACTTCGATACAAAGTCTTTTTTTTTAACATCCCATTTCCATTGACTCATTGACAGTCCTTGTACCTTTGAGGTTCTGCCAGCGTCTTCTGTTAGTTTAAGTAGCTGCTTTTATATCTTGGTGTGTGAACTCTGGTGCATTCACATTCCCTCACATCTCAATTTTTTGCTAGACTTCAGGAGCCTCTCTGTTTCCAGGTAATGGAACTTCATAAGCAAAGCTGTCCAGTACCTGTCTGCAGTATTTGAAAAGAGGTCTCCTTTGGGCAGTGATATTAATCTTACCTCAGTTTGACTGCAAATACATCTTCTTTGACATATTCTGGGATGACAGTTGTGTTTTCCAGGAAGACATTCTATTGATCAGCCAAATCATTTTGCCAGAAACAAGTGTGGTCATGTCTCTCTTCCTTATGAACCAGGCCCTCCAAAAAAAACATAATAGAAATTTCCTTCAGCCCCAACTGCATAAATTTGCTGTTTGTACAATTGAATTTGATCCTATTTCTAATATCCAGTCCTGAAGATCATTCAGGTCTTTCCTGTGGGTGTTTTTTCAATCTCTTTTGTTCTCCATGCTTTCCAATTTAATGTTATCAGCGTATTTCATTGGAATGCTCCTGGGTTTTGTCCCTGGGTAATTAATGCAGATACCAAGCTGGCAATCTTTAGTGCTGATACTGGAGGACCCATACTTCCAGTCTTGTCCTGCTTGAGGCTCACTCAGGGCAGTCACCGATGTCTCTGTGAGTAAAAACATCCATGGTCCTGGTGCCTGTTTGGCCAGGGTGACTCTCTGGAAAGCTGAGCAGCCACTGCCCTGGGTGCTGCTCTGTTGTTCCTGCCCTCCCCTCAGCAGGTCAGTTCATGTCTAAGCTCAGGTGTTTTGCTGTTTGAAGGAGAAATACTCAATTTTTGCCTCTTCTGCCGAGCAGGTGTGTACTCACTGCCTCCTGCCCCAGTGGCCAACCTGCCTCTTGTCAGGTTTTCTTTACCAGTTCTTCATCTTTTCCAGCTTAATTGCCACTGAGATGGGACAATAACAAGGCTCTCTACTGATTTAATCTCAGTAAAATTTTGTAGTCTTTGAACATGCTTAGTGAAATTTATGATGTAGATAATGTGGTCTCTTCCAATCTTATCAATTTTGTGATTCTATGGTTTACCTGACTAGAAAATAACCATGAGGAAGAGTATTTGACTGCTTTAACATTTGAGTGCTTAGTAAATACAGCCTGCATTTAATTTATATATGTTTGCCCCAGGTCTGATTGTTTTTTCTCCTTGGTGTTTGTTCCAAGTCCTTGTGTACTTGGAGGCTGGGATTGCTATTGCCCAGAGCCTTTTCCTCTGGCATTGCTCAAGCTGCAGGGCTCCCAGGGAGCGTGTACATCTGCGCTCTGAGCCTTCCTGGGCTGCATCTCCTGGGGCCCACAGCTTTGCCTGCCTGTGCAGTGTGGACCTGAGCTCACCATGTTGGTGTTACAAGGTCATGTCATTGTTGTGCCATTGTGTCCTTTGAAGCCTGCCAACACAGCTGCTGTTTTCCCTCAGATTCCAACTGGTTTCCCATCCTTCACCTTTTTTTTTGCTTTTTTTGATGTTCACCTAACTTCCGTGCTGTTCACTTTTAGCAGCAGATAGAAAAGTCTCTTGAATTACCATCAGTGTCAGTGGTTAGTTTTGAACCTTCCATGCAGAAACTCCCCTCAGTTTTCCTTGTCCCACCTTCTGCTGTTAAAAATCAGTGTATCCCATGCCCTGTGTAACTCCTTTGGAGGTGGTTGTTTCAGTGATTTTTATGAACATTTTAGGAAAAGTATCCTGCAGGTTTTGCCCTTTTCAAATGTAAATGTTTAATCAGTGCTTGCTGAGAGGGAGTACAAGAACACATGCGCGAGGCTTACGGTTCTTTTTTTCTTCTTCTTGCAGTGACCTGCTGTCTTCTGAATATCTTGAGAGGCATATCGAGCAAGGTGGGAAGACAGTGGAAGTTAAAGTAAGAATTTTCTTTTTATGCTTTTCTTTTTTAATTTGATTGGCTTTTGATGTTAATGCAAACTCACATATTTTTGTGAATGGAGAGAGAACTGATTTTTCAAGTGATTTGTTTTACTGTTCTGAGGCAAGCATGCTTCATGTTTTCTAACTTTCAGCTTTAAACAAGGAAAATAAACTCCACTGTCAAATTTAGTACATTAATGTTTATATCAAAATGGTATCAATGAAAAATGTATGCATAGTAGTTCTTTTTACTAGTAAATATACTTTACTTTTGATGCCTATTGAAGAAAATATTTTTGTTTTGGTAGATAGCCTGTTCTCATTGTACGAAACCCCATGTTTGTTGCTTTGTTATGAGCTTCTTTACAAATTTGAGAATAGCAAGATTTATTATATAATATTTCGAAATATCTAGTCACCAGTTGTGGGTTTCTTTCTCTGTATGTTTGTTGGCATGGTTACTACAAGATGCTATTTGTTGCTGTTGTCTTGTGTGAAATGTCCCACAGCCTTTGCAGAAGTGTTTTGTTGTTTGCATGCAACATGGGAGATTTTTTTGGAGGACCCTCTATTTGTTTGGACTTGTTTTGTGGATGTCAGCTATAATTTTTGCATCAATTGCTGTAGATTACATGGAGTGTGCAGTATAATATTTGGTACAAAATGGAAACTCTAAATTTGCCTATCAGGTAAATACTAGGTAAAATTTTGTTTGAAGTTTACATTTTATGAAAAGAAATCCCTCACATTGTTTTACTAAATCTGAGATCATCTAAATACTTTGAAACAAATGCATTAATCTCTGCAGCGTGAAAGTGGAAACGGAAATGGGCAAAGCCGTCCTTTATCCACTGGATAGCTGAAGATGCATGTTTCCTTCGGTTTATCCCCTTCTGTCATTTGCAGATAGGAAGTCTGCTCTTCTACTATTATCAAGATAATAGTCTGCATACATTATCAGACTGAGGCAAACACATAGGTGTTCCATTAAATTGTAAAGACTAATTTCTCAGTCAGCTCTGCTCTGCAGTCAAGAAGTCTTGCTTGACTGAGATTCAGAATGAGTCAAAGCAGAAATAAAGATAATAGCTGATATTAATAAGAACAAAACAACTCATTTGTCTGCATTAAGGTATATATGCAAGTTACCTAAGTTAGTCCCTCCAAGCCCCGTCACTGAATTGTTCCCGATGAGCAAGCCTTAATCACCCAAAGAAATGTTTGAAATCAGTGGCTCTTCATACCTAAGTACTGTTTAATTGAATGGGGAAGTGATGGGAGGATCAGGTCTTTCAGAGAAAGGGTCAGAAAATGTTCTGGGCAAAACAGCTCCCAGCCTCAAGGGTCCCAGAGATTATTTCCCCTTCATTTAGATGCTGAGCCAGGGTCAGGGTGTACCTTCAGGGATGGCTATCACTGCCTTGCTCGGTATTCTCAAATCTGCTTTAAGTAGAGAACTGTCATTGCTGCACTGAGCTTGAAACTTGAGGTGAGCTGAATTGGGAGTGAAAGGGGCTGCAAAGATTGTATGGCAAAGGAGAGGGGCTGCTGCTCGGGTGGTGAGTTTCCCTCTCCATGCTGCCCTGAACCTTGCGTACCCGTGGGCAGGGGCTCAGGGGAGGCTGGGCTGTACGGGTGGGCTCTTCTGTCCCCTACTATTCCACTGCTCCAGGAGTTCTGCAGGCAGCAGTCATATGGAAGCATGCTAGGAAAGGAGATGTAAAGTTTTGCTTGTTTGGTTGCATCTGAGTGTGAGGGATTGGCAGGGAGGGAAGCAGCTACTGTGACAAAATGCCAGAAGAGCCTGGTGGCCACAGTCATGGGAACATTTTTGTGAAAGTTCAGATACCAAAAGATTTTTTGGAAAAGTGCAGGCTACCAAGTATGCTTTAATATCAGACACTGAGTGAGGCTGATTTCAGTACTCAATAGCTGTTTAAAAATAAATCTGCTTCCCTCTGACCAGTCAGTATTTTTCAGAGGATCTGTAACTGTGCTGGAGAGCTCTGTTTGTCTGTTGAACAATTTCTGAAAAGACTGGCAGTATCTGTTTTGCATTCGAGAAACTGATCTCTGGTTTTACATCAAATGTTTTGAAAATCTTACTGCAACTACAAGAAATTTCCATGATAGTGATTTATTACCTTCAATTACAGTGGGAATTGTTTACCATAACTAGTAACATAATTATTATACTAGATTTTAGCGAGTGTGCAGACTGCTTAGATACTTATTTAAAAATAGCTACTAAAAGGGTGCAACTTATGAATAAATCACAAAATATGCACTCTGCTATGCAGCATATTCTTAGCAGAAGCTGAAGAGGTATTTCAGAAAGGAGCCAGGTTTCTCTCAGTTGCTTCAACATGCTGCTCTTCACCCACCTCTGTGCAATTTGTCTTGGGCTGTAGGCAGAGACAGAGGCGGCCTGGCAACATTTCTCTTACTGCTTTAGTGGAAGAAACGGTGACAGAAAGAAAATGTCCATCTGCCATCCACTGCCAGCTGCAGGCTTTGAGCAAGCCTGTTTATACAGCAAAATGGCCTCCTCTGTTCTTGGCCTTCTTACTGGAGAGGTGTGTTTTAAAATGCATACATATTCCCCCTTGCATTTCTCTGTGCAAGAAGACTGCACAGACACGCAAATCATCAGTACTGCGTTGTGCCATCAGCAATATGGGAGAAGACAGGAGCTCTGAGCCACTGTGTGAAGGCAGCTGTACGTACACTCAGCAGTTTGGGAGCATTACAGGCATGAATGTGTCTGGGAAGTGGATCCTGCCTTGGCTCATATGCCATGTGGAGTTGATAACTACTTTTGCTACTCCTCCCACTCTCCTTCCCTCCCCGTAAAACTTCCTGTGCTGTAAGATACATATGGATCTTCTGCCATTACTGAGGGTGCTTTGAAAAGGAGAGGGGGGCAGGGGAAGGGAGAAACGTTCATACCATAAAAATACCACTTTTAAGTAGCAAAGGGATTTTTACTGGGAGAAGAATCCTCAGTTTAACATACCTTTTTATCATAAGAAGTTGAATTACATTTGATTTCTGCCCAATTATGAGTACATTAGACCACCGTGAAGGTGGAACATGTTACACATGTTTTTGCAGGGTGCCAACATTTAGCTGCTGCAGAGGAGAGTCTTCTTGTTTATTTGGCACAGTTAGGCAGCACCTAAGACATTCTTATTAAACCAGCAGCAGTGTGCAATGCCTAAGAAAAACAAAAAGAGCGAGATGTTTGAATTATTTCAGTTTTTTCCCCCACACCCTCCTTTACTGTACATCATGTCTCTACTAGGAAAGCAGCAGTGTTGGCCTAAATTTCCTCTGGTAGCAAAGAGAATAATCAATTAATAAGAAAGAGAAAAACCCTTCTTGGCATTGCCTTTTCCTGATTGTGTCATTCCAAATCATCCTATGCTCATAGCACATCAATACTTAACCTGTGTGTATACCTAATGTTGTTGCAGTATATCTGTGTCCTTTTATCTCTCTCTCTCCCTCTTTTTTGGTTGTCATTCTGTCGCTGATGCTGTCAGTGAGATGAAAGGCAAAAAACAGCAATAGTGCTGAGTAATTCACATTGCTGGATTTTCACCCTCAGAAGGAACAACTGATATCTATTCAGTGATATTTTCTCAATAAAATGTTTCAGTTTTCTTCTTCAGATTGTGTAGAAACAAATATTTCTGCTTGTATTCCTCCAAAACATTGGACAATTCTGTGACTTCCTAGAAAATTGCTCTCTGAAAAAAGCCGTGAAAATAATTCAGATCCCCCATCAGAAAACTTGCACAGATAGAAATGTGGTGGATAAATACCAGAAGTTTTTGATGGCATGTTTAAATATGACTAGAAAGAATTATATTTCATAGGCAGTCCTTAAAGTCAAAATTCTTTAGTGTGGTGGTGTAAACACAGCATGTGTATTATGGGCACAAAATTACAGCGAGTGTGCTTACAGCATAAACCGCTGCTTTTTGCTTCAGCCTCGCAGCATGTTCATATGATAGCATTGAGCAACACGAATGGGGACACATCAGATGCTAGGTACTGTTTTTCTCTGTTGTAGCATTAACAGAGAAGCTTTGGCCAGGCTTGTCTTGTGGGTTAGGATTGCCTGTGGCTGTGTGTCCCAAGCTGTGCTGAGCTGTGCTGCTGGGCTCCGCGGTGCTCAGACCCTGCCCGCTGCGCTTTCTTCAAAGTGCCCTCAACCGTCCTCTCCAGCTGGGGTGTCCCAGCACGGCCTCCTGATCTGTGGGGGCTCCAGCAGAGGGGCCATCATTGTAGTTTGGCCAATGGGGAGTTTGGGGCAAATGCATTTTAATGCTGCACAGCAAAGTAGGGCTGTTAGCTTGCAAAAATAGTCATTATGTTGTGTGCATTGTTTGACAAGTAGTGTGTGCAAGATGCCTGTTATTGTAGCTTACAGCTATTTTAATGCTTCTGCTCAAGAAGGGAAAATTACTGTTCTTCATTGCCTTGCTGTGCTTAAAGCCTTGGCTAGTGTGTGCCATGATGTGTATTTGAAGGGCTCTTTAAATGCCCTTTTTAGGGAAAATGATATATAAGAGACAAAAATATTAAAATCTTGAAAGACCAGAGGAGTCTGGGTACCCTTGAAATGGCGGATAATTGCTTTTTCTCTTAAACTTTCTCCTTCAAATCTGGTCTGCTTGAGGAGTTGTTAAGGTACAGTCCCTTTACTGAGGGCAGTGTGTGTGTGTCTGTGTCACATCTGTGCCTGTGTTTGATGAGACCTTATCCTAAGTAGCATTCCAGCATTTTGTCGTTATCTCCACAGGTACAAACTGATCATAAGTCTACAATAATTTGTGGTGTTTAAGAATAAACACTTAACCAACGAGCAGGTCATTTTAATAATTGACTGCTATGTTTCCAGTCTTATAGTAAGGTGCTTCTACCACCATCTTCCAGTTAGGGCATCCACGGTCTGAGAAGAATCTCTTATTTTTCTTCAGGTTTTGGTAAATCACCATTTTGTAACCAAAGAGGAAGGTGTTTCAGTTGCCAGAAAAGCCTGTATGCTAATTCCTGTAAGGGATTACATTTTCTCCTGAAAAGCAGAATGCCAGTTGGGCTGGCAAAGGATGGGATGGGAGTGCAGGAAGACTCAGCCCTGGGGGGCTGGAGCCTGGTGGGAAGCTCTGCGTGCGTGTACCTGGAACTCACACAACCTGGTGATGAAAACTGAAAAGGAACAAATCATAAATAATGCAGGAATTATATATGCTTGTTTCTGGCAGAGCTTTTTTGGCTGTGTCCAGAGACTGGAGAAGCCATTAGTATCAGAAAAATCACTCTCTAGCTTGTTTGAGAGAGGACTTTGACTAAGGGTTCCCATAATGTCATCAGATCTCCTCTCTCTTACACCCTCAACAGAGCTCTGTTTGCCTCATGGCAAAATATTAACAAATCTAGGCCATAATCTACTTTTTAGTGATAGCCGTAAACTAGCTGAAGAAGAGCTGACGGGGAGTCTGAGTCTGACACAGTTTATCAGGGAGTTCCTGTGAGGTTGATCTTCAGAGTGCTCTCATCAAATGTTTTCATTAATGACTTATGTAAAAAAAAAGTATGTGTATATTAATGCAATTTGCCAACAGTGCAAAACTGAGAAGCACTGCAGTGCAGAGAAGGAGCAGCTGGAGAACTGGCTATCTTTGGCCAATGGAGTAAATAAAAGCTGAATAGAACAAATGGCAACTTCTTACACTTAGGGACTAATTATAGGTGTTTTCACGGTACAATGAAAGTTCATAAATTGAAAGTTCCACAAGAAGGGGAAGATTAGAGTGTGGTAGTGGAACAGAATGGCAGGATGGAAGCAAACTGTGGTCTCAGTGTACCAGTCAAGTTACTTCCTGTAAGTTTTGACTGGAATTAATGTTACTGTATGTGTCTTGATGATGAGTTGACAAAATTTTTTGATTTCCATGTGTTTTCAGTTACTCTGGACATCTTTTTTTTTTTTCAGTAGTGTCATGCTGTCACACTGAGTCGACAGGCATTGGGAAATACCTCACTTTCTTGTTGTAGCATTGTTTGAATTCTGGAAGTAATCCCTTTGAGGTTTAGAAAACATAGTATCCTCTGGGGGATACCAGGGCAAGATAATCATCCCTCATATATAATGCATTTGCCTGACCTAATGATCCTGCAGGCTGGCACTTTTAATGTACATTTACAGTAGCTTTTTAAAATATCCGATTATCTCCCTGCTATTACTAGCTTACTTTCTACATACATCCTGCTACCAAGGAGAAGAAATTGAAAAGTAGCAGCTTTCCATATTAGGAGTCATTCCCAGGTCATGATTTTGAGTATACTACACTAGAATGAATCCCAGATCATGATTCATGTAGGATTTTGCAGGTTTAATTATCTTGTCTCCCTTTTCTTTGTGACATTAAAAAAATAATCCTGTGGATTTAACTAGTCCTGCAGGGGAAAAGATTGTCAGAAAGTGGAAGCCTTCCAGAGCTTAAAAAGTACATTTCACTGTGGATGTGAACCCCACTGATGGTGCATGGTTCTGCTGAAGTGACAAGTCAAGCAACTGTGTGACCATCAGGAGTCACCTCTTGAGTACTCTGCCACGGTTTTCTCTTGTTCCAGAAGGAGGACAGCTTGAACTTGCAGAAAAGTCTTGCCTGGCTTTGTGGACCTCATGAGTTATTTTCCATGAGCTGCAACATAGAGCACACATAGCCAGAGAGTGGTAGCAACCAAGCGTTCTGTAATCTCAAACCATACATGAACAGAGTATGGCTAAGAGAAATTAATTACTGCTATAACATTAAAGAACATAAAATCACTTTGTAGATGTTCTTATTAAAAAATAAAAGTATCTTTTTAGGTTTAACTTAATCCCTTTGAGGGGGAATTAAGCTAAGCAAACAGAAGCTGCTGTACATCTGAAGGAGTGCTTCCATGCAAGGCTTCAGTGTGCTTTAGCTTGACATCTTTACTTTCTTCATCTTGACTTCTGTAAATAGCTTTGCCTAGACATGTCTGTTGTTCCCTATGGATACCAAACTGGCACTGCATTATAAACAGTAGGTTAACGTTTCTAGACACAGCCTCAAGCTCTGTGAATTTTCACTTAAAGAGAAGGTTCTGTCATTCAGAAATAATGAGTCAATAAGGATATAAGAGTGGTATTGTTTCCTATTTTCCTCAGAACTTTATGTCCTGCTGACTGATTGGTATCCATGTAGGTGTTGTGTTGTGTTTATAGTAATCTTGTAAATCACATTCTTATACCTGGCTTCAGACTTGGGACAGGCTGATGAATTGAAGTGGCAGATTAGAATGGGTAGATTATAAAGAATTTTCATACTGTCCCTTAAAATGTTTGCTTCCATTTCCCCGGAGCAGGCATGCAGGAATGGGGCAAAATGACTGTCATTAAAATGACTTGTATGCCATGACTAAGAGACACTAGCCACTGCTACAAGAGTGGCCACTGCTACAAGAGCTGTCCTAAAGGCAGCAACAGAGCAGGCAGGAAGAGGTAACCTGTTCTCCTCTGCCTCATCTTTGTCTGGCAGCTGATAATAAAAATATTTTTCCCTAACACCAAGGTAAGTCAAGGCAAGTCAAGAGTCTGTTTCCCAAGCAGATGCCAAGGCAGCTTCCAGAGCAGATGGTGTTGTGTTGGCATGAGCTCTCTGTCCACACCCTGCAGCTATGTTCGTGGAGCATCTTCTCTCATAGCCACTGGGCAGTAAACACAACCCTCATTTGGCCTCTGAACCGGGAAGCTGGGCTGATATCTCGTGCCATCTGCTGAAGGCTCCTGCTGTGAGTCACTGATGGCAGTTGGAGCGAGTTGCCTGCGCGCAGGATCCTGTCACATACGTGCGTGTCTCTGTTTGTGAAGAGTGCTGCCAACAGTCTTTAAACATGGGCACTTTGTGGAAAAGGCTTAGAAGCGGCTGTGCCTCATCCTAATTTTGGAATCCATATCTCTGATTTCAGAATCTGAAACAGCGTTATAATCTAATGTCACTACAGCGTGTCGGCTCTGAGTTATATGAGCACATGTGATAGCCATCCTCCTACAAAGGGAGGGCACCGTTCACATTTTCAGAACATTTGGCTTTCAGGCATCTGCAGTCCAGAGACTACTCTGCAAAGAGGTGGTGCCAGGTCCCTGGCGTTGTTACTGAGCTGAGTAAAAGCTGAGCACAGGGCTCAGCACAGCCCGACAGCAGGGCCCCTGCCAATTGCTGAAGTATGTGTCAATTAAAAAATATTTTCTCTCGTTGCAGTTACACAGGTCAAAGTGCCATTTTGACTTTTCCCTTTACAAATACAAACCCATTCATAACAAGTTGTTTTCTGCTGTAAAAATCAGTGACTGAGAGTGCATTTTCTTTTCCTGTTGCTGTTGCTCATGCAGCCTGAGTTATGAATTTTTGTAACTAGTGGCCCCACAATGGGTAGCTCCTTAAACAGCTAATCGTTATCTGGCATTCACAGAATGGTGGCTTGAGCATTAGCTGGCCTTTTGGGAGCTTTCTGCTGCAAGGAAAGAGGGAGATATGTTACTAGGATTTGAATTAGACCAGCAATCTCCTTTCCTTTGGATTAAAGAGTGTTAAAATAGGAATATGTAGGAGAAGGAAGGTATTAATTTTAAGGTCAGTGCCTGACTGTCGCATGAGTGTTACTGGCCAGCACCTCTCTTAATTGCAGAAAATGGCTTACTTGGAGATCTAGTGTAGAGAGCAGATGAATGTGCATCCTTATTTTCCTCCCCTGGGAAGGTCGTAGTGTCTCTGAGGCAAATAACAACCCCTGCCAGTGTATGGTCAGCAGATGCTTTCTGCACTCTGACTGCAGAGAAGAGTGAACTGCAACCATTAATGACTGTCAGGGCTGTTCTTTTGCTTTACTTATTTCACCCTTTATTATGAATATTGGTTAATGTGTTTTTCATCTCTTTGTGTCTGCTCAGCAGCTGGTGCCTCTCAAAGCAGGGACAAACTATCTTAAAGGATAAAAATGGGGATGGATTTTACTTGCATTGCTGACATCTGTGTCTTATCATCTTTTAGTATCTTTGCCACACTACATACCCAACAGGTTGCAGGAAAACTTGTACTGACATGGGCAAAAGGATGGCATCTGGTTAGAGATGAGCTGTAGCATTTCACAGGGCACATAGTCCTAATTCAGGATTTTGCTATAATTATTCAGCTTAAGCATCGAGATGAAGACTATCTTATGAACTGACAACTATCATAATGATTTATCTATTGTTTTAATAGACCCTGGGATCATTCTGGTTTTTGTTTTTTTTATTTTTTGTATGAGGTCATTACATTTTTATCTCTCCAAATCAATAAACAGTTAAAAAACTGTTAAAAATCAGTAATTTCTGTACTGCCCTTGGACATCACCAGTAGGTTGTCCATCATGTCAAGAAGGTACAGGCAGGAAGGATAAATTACTGATCCAAGGAAATGGACAGCAGAGTGCCATGGGCATTGGCAGAAATATGCCTTGAGTGGTGCAAACCACAGAATGAACAGTGGCTTTGTGCCTTGTGGAGGCAAAAATGTTGAACTTCTCTCTGCTGTAGCATAAGCCTGCCTTTGGATATGGCATGAGTGTGTGCCTGTGTGTTGCAGGTTTGTGTCACAGCCATTGTCACCAGGCTGACCTTGTCTTATAGGAGATGACATTTAGCCTAATTTTTTCCCAGATTCTATAGTGACCAGGTTAAGTTTTAGAGCAGAAATTGATAAATGTGCTGCTCAGACTTATGGCTGGCATATGTTAGAAGTGAGGTCTGATTTCCTCTCATCTTACACCAAACCATTCCCCAGTAGCTGGCAAAGGCAAGAGTGGAGGTTTGATTTGCTGAGATGGGCAGTTACTGCTTTTGAGAGAACAGAGAGAGGCTCTATTAGCTACAGGAAGCCAATAACTTTTCATAAAACACCCTTGATGCTCTGGACTGAACTGTAGTTGGTGGTAATTTCAGCTCTTAAGGGAGGTCTTAATTTTCACACGGGACCAGAATATTTTTGGGAAAAAAAAAAAAAAAGACTTTTTTTCAGCTTTTGTCTCACTGCTACAGATACCAGCTGATAAGAGAGACAACCCCAGTCCTTCAGAGAGTGTTTCCAAGAGCAGAGTAAAAGAAGATAGATATGATGATTATGTTTAGTCTTTTGGTGGTCTTAGATCTCCCACATACTGTGATTTCTTCTCTTATACAGTGTATTTTATTACCGCACCTGCTATAAAACTGCTTTAGTACATGTCAAACCCAGCACAATTTCAGCCTCAGCACTGTAGTGAGGCAACAACAGTAAACTTCTTTACAAAAGTACATGTACTCCAAAAAAAAAACTCTGCCCTGTAGCGTCCCTTCATGTGTCCTGACTCTCAGTACAGAACCATAGAATCACAGGCTCATTAAGGTTGGAAATGACCTCCAAGTTCACTTAGTCCAACCTTTGACCGAACACCACCATGCCAACTAAACCATAGCACTGAATGCCACATCCAGTGGTTTCCTGAACACTTCTGTTCTCAGAATTTGTAGCTTTAAGTACCCAATAATACAGGGATCAAACCCACAATCTTGGTGTTATTAGCACCATGCTTTAACCACCTCAGATAATCTCATGCATCAAGTACTTGGAAAAAATCTATTTTCATTTAAAGAAGTGAAAGTAAATTTTATTAGCTTAAGTTAATCTTATTAACTGGTTTGAAGTGACTTATGTTATAATGATAGGAACATTACTACATACATAAAAAATATCTCCCAGATGTTAGCGTGTAGAAATTGATGTTTTGTAATGATAAGAATTGGTCCCTGAGACTGAGATCAGAGTTGTGTTTCACCACCAGAATTACCATGAACTGTAGTAGATCACTGAGTTGAATTGATTTGACTAAATAAAGTAGAATTTGTGTTTCTGACTTGTGTTTTTCCCAGAAAAGAACTTAGAGCTGTTTTCCTTATGCTTTTCTTTTCTAGACCTGTATGCATAATTTTTTCCCCATGGATTTATTACAGAATAAATTAATTTGGAGGTATTGCCGTGGGGCATTTTTTTGATTCTCATTAGGAAGATCAAAACACACTTTGGAGCCACAGACTGGATTCCTTAGTATGAAAAAATGTTCCTTCTGGTTGCAAAGACATGGTTTTGCAAACTAATGGAGCCTGAGATTCTATTTCTGGTACATATTAACTACATTTTCTGACAACAAACCAATTTGTGTAATTACTCCAAATTCCTTCCACAGCTAGAAGTCTGTACAAATCCCTACTGATAGTCTTTTCAGTATTATTCCCACATTCATGCACTTATTCCAGTTATATCTTTTACAGGAATACTACTTCAAGAATTCTCTTTAGAGAGTATTTCATTGCTCATAAGGTTGTAGGTCATCCATATAGTTTGATTGTTAGTTTTGTTATTTGCTTACTGGAGTCTCTCTTTGTTTACTCCTTATTTATATATTCCAAAAGGACCTGAAAGCCTTAAGCAGTCCCTTGATCCTGTAGTGGGGGACACCCTACAGACTGAAAAGAAACAAAATCTCAAGTGAAGAGAGCTTGAAATAGCCAAGATATAGGAAATAAGTAGGTGTAGAAAAGGAGGATAAAATGGAGAAAATGAGCCAAGGTTTCAGGAAAAACAAAGTAGGATGTAGTCTCTCTGAAATTAAATTAATTTAGGATATTAGTGGCTAATATGTATGTGAGTACAAAGCAGAAATTAAAACAATCTCCTTTTCACTGATAATTGGTCCGTGTCCCAAGATCTTGACAGTCCTGAGAAATGCTGGTTCAAGGGTGATGGGTCATACACTGGCTGCCAGACACACCTTGTTGTAGCCTGGTATGGGTCAGCCCCTGCAACGACTGAGAAAAAGACATGGATGCTAGTAAAGCAGCAAGCTAAGCCAGTTTATTACAGAAATCACCAGCATTTATAGTTCTCTAACTTCCGGACAAAGTCTTCTACTTAGACCCTCCTTGTCCTTATTCCCATAGCAACAGTATCGAGTCCTTGCAGACATCCTCCTTGCAACAGCAATGACCTCGTTTGCATCTTCTTTACGCTAAAGGGGTCAGGTTGTGGCGTCTTTATTCCGTCTCTGCTTCTCGTTCTTGCCTTGAGTTTTATCTGTCCCACGGCTTTTGCTGTACCAAGATCTGCACAGCTATCAGCTGCTGCCGCTGTCTGACTCCTGACAAACTCTAGAGCTTCTTACCGGTGTGAGACAGGGAGTCAAACATTACCTGTGTGGCACCAGTTTCCCTTCAGACATCCGAGCAGAGAGGTGCCCACGGTGGCAGCATGGTGGTTCCTGTGCAGGTCAGTGTGCTGTGAAAGTGTTCTGTGTCTGCACCCAAGACAAAGACACCGAGGTGGATGGGCAGTAATGGTGGCTGCAGTCACTGCAGCAAGTGGAAGGAAAAAGTGGTATGTGAAAGAGGTAATAATGAGATTGAAAGAAATTGGGGGAAAAAAGTGCAACACTTCTAATGGAAGAAATGCCGCAGGGATTCTCTTGAGGAGTGAAGCAACAAGCCTGGCAAGCAGTGTCAGAGTCACAGTGTGTGGGGTCAGGGGCTGCATTTCTCTGCAGTGCTGCTGCTGTAGCAGCAGCGGGAGCTGCCCCAGATGCTCTGCACTGCACGCCCTGGGGTCCAACAGAGAAGATCTTGAGGTGCAAATAACAATTTCCGCTGACCAGGCTGAGATCAAGCCTGTTTCCCTGAGAGCAGCCATGCTCTAACAAACAGGCTCCTATACTTTCTTCAGGAGTGCACCTCACACCGGGGGCACCCATACATTGTAGCTGCTTTCAGCAATAGTTCCCACATCTTGTAGAAAATGGAACAGGATTTCCTGATCAAAACACAAAACTACCAACAGAGTCTACATATCTTCTTGCCTTTAGTCTGATCTTGATTAATTTTTTTTCATATTTGAAAAATAAAATCCAAAACCGTTTAATGTCAGGCGTCTAAAATGACTGCGCTATGCATCACATAAGTGACTGCTGGCTTCTGAAAAAGCTGTAATTGTAATGCCTTTCCCTTCCTGTAGTAAATGGACATAAATATTCACAGGACTGGGTACATTAGGCTGGGTAGATTATTCATTCATTTGCTAGAAGAAGTATTTGCAAATAAATTCTATTAAAAAAAAAAAAAAGCTCTGAAAATCTCCTTCATAATCCTTTAACCAGTGTTAGTGCATTATAACACAACTGAATTTGGCGAGGCACTAACAGGTAAGTTCTTCTGAAAAGTAGATGGCAATGAGAATTTAAGGGATGTTTGAATTGTTTTTCTAATTTTGCATACAAATATTGACATTGTGCAATACTGAATACATTTATTGCATCTGCAGTAGGGCTTACATCCCTATCAGTGGAACCAGGGGGGATTTTTTGGGTAAAGTCTACTGGACTTTATTTGAATGGTATACATTTCATTTGCAGAAGAGAAGAGGCAAGTATTCATTTTCATTGTATTCCTTAAGTTATTCCTTAGTTATTCTTAGAGTTTCCATTAGTTTTGGAGTGCTAGTGACTACTTCTGATTTGGTCTTTCTTTTCAATCAAGCATTATTATTAATATTTGATAAGCATACCTTTCTCCTCAGAAGAAGGAAATTGCCTTACCCTCAGAGCAAGAGTTCATACTGTCTGATGTAGTCATGTGCAGAGCAGATGTTGAGTCTAAGCTCCCTACTTCCAACTCTTTTCCTAGACAATGAAGAAAGATGAACACTTCTGGAGTAATTTGTCTCTGAAATCCATCTCAGGATATCAGGGATTTCGCACTGAAATTGTGAAATACACCACTTGGTGTAGAGTGTCAAGATGATGGTATTTGTCAAAGTACCAAACCATGGATCAAAGAAGATGGGATGAATGCCCTTCTGAGTGACAGTCAATTCTTGGTGCCATGTCAATGGCTTGGCAATGTGTTTGTGAAAAAGCAGTCTTTGACAGGATGGAGTGTGATGCTGTGGAATGTCCCATGGATTTACAGTCTCAATTTCCAATTTCAGGGAGGAGAACATTGCTATTATCAGGGAAAAATTCGAGGAAATTCTGTATCATTTGTTGCCTTGTCAACATGCCATGGATTACAGTAAGTCTGCTGTTTTGTTTTTACTGACCTTTGTTTATTACTCTTTTAAGCAAAATCAAGTTGTTTATAGTAAAATAATACATGTATATAGTAAAATAAGTGCTATTTATTTTCCTACTGGTTTGTCACCAATATTAAGTAATCAACAATCTTCAGAATTTCTTTTTTCTAAACCGAGGACTTAAGACAGTGGCCAGGTATTGTGTTAAGATAATTTATTATAGAGATAGCAGAGTAGAAGTAGCTGAAAACATCCTATTCTGCAAGAATAAAAACAATGCCAATGAATAATTTGGAAATTGTGTTATTTTATTGTTGCTATAATGATGTATATTTTATTTATTTTCTGGTCTCTTTAAAAAGAAAATGTCAGTTTAGAATTTTCTTGCACTATCCATTTTTTTTAGCAGACTTTCTGGCCTTAAGATATGTGTATGGGATAATACCTTAGTGAAATATTGAAAAATCTAGAAGAAAAGGTATAAGAGAGTGCAATAATTTTTCTTTGAAGTACATAATTTTACTGATAATATAATTAAAGCCTCTGTCAACTGAGGGTTACATGAAGCTGTGTATGGATTGTACAGCTTTTGGACCTGTCTACTTTTGGCACTATTGAATGATGCTAGTCAGGCTTTCAGATCAACTAAGTGCCTGTCACATCTGGGAATTACAGGATCTCAGCACTTCTAATACTGACATCAGCTTGCAAAGTCATGACAGCAAGTGAGCCTGTGAGGAGATCATGTGAGCTTTACCTTTTTCTGTGGAAGCAGGGTTTAGCTGATCAAAATCTTCTTTGCCTATTGTCTGTGTGCAACTATTTTATAGTTCTGGTATCAGTCATAGAAGTACTTTTATTTGAGTAGTTTCTTTCTTTTATAGTTGTATGTTCTTTGTTGTGAAGGGAAGAATGCATGCAGACTTCTCATCCTTGCGCTTGTCTGATTTACAGCTGTGCAGCTCAAGAAACTTGAGCCCAGTTTGAAGTATGGACAGTGAGCCTAAAAATAGTAGCTCCTAATGCATCCTGAGCCACTGCATGGCTTCCATTAGCAGTGATCCATTAGGTCTTGGCCCCTGCTAACTCCTAGGAGAAAAAGCAGGAAGGAAGAAGAGACTGCCTATGTCTTTCCCTGCTCTCTTTTTGTGGGTTTATGCTTAAAACTGACTGTTCTGCTGCTCTGTATTCTTGAATGGCCTGATATTCAAATTGGTCCCTTCTAAAGTCACATGACGAATGATGCATTTTTTTCATTGTTTAATTCAGCTCTCTCTTGAGAGGTATCTCCCCATCTCCTTCTCCCCCCCCCCCCAATTTTTTTTCCCCTGATATAATAAAGTTCAGCTGAGTTCCTTCGCCCAAGCTTACTCTAATCAGGCTGGTATTTCAAGCATCCAGTATGAGAAAGTAATGTTTCCTGAACTGTGCTAAACTCACATTCTCTGACACTGTATTTTCATCATTACAACTAGCTCCTACACAGTCGATTTTAAATGATAAATAATTACTAGAAACTCACACTGGCAATCAGAGCTCCTTAGCTTCAAGCACAGTTTGGAGCATCTTTCTGGAATAAGAGTAGCTGGGGAGAGTTGTCTTCTGTAAGGTCTGCAGGGCAAGAGCTTTGCTTTCATGAATTTTAGGAAGTACATAAGACAGAACAGATGCCTTTAAGAGAATAACAAGCTTCATATTTCTAAAGGTCATGCCAGTCTCATCTTTTGGGTATTAGTACCTCTAGATCTCAGCCAGTAACAGCAGAATTTTTCATACCTGTGAAAAACTGTTGGGTTTTTTTAATCATAAGTTGTGAGTTCTTCTGTTGGTAATGTCTTTGTGTCCTTCCTTTTATTAGCTAAATTGATCACATGACTGGCTGACAGAATACCTGAAATTATGGATGCCTTCTTAATGACTTGGCTAGTGACAAATGCATCTCTGCAACCTTAGCTTCGAGCAAGCCATTTTGCTTGGATTTTTGTTTTGTTTGTTTTCTGCGGGGCATCCAGTAACCACGGTTTCCTGTGAGTTAACGCAAGAAAGACTCAGAATGCAAAGGCCAGCGGTTGCTGGGATATGAGTGAGCTGTAGCGAGGCACGGCTCCAGCCCGGCCTGGGCGGCGAGGGCACGGGCAGCGGGCACGGGCAGCGGGCACAGGCAGGGGCAGCGGGCACGGGCAGCGGGCACGGGCAGCGGGCACAGGCAGGGGCAGCGGGCACGGGCAGCGGGCACAGGCAGCGGGCACGGGCAGCGGGCACGGGCAGGGGCAGCGGGCACGGGCAGCGGGCAGGGGCAGCGGGCACAGGCAGCGGGCACGGGCAGCGGGCAGCGGGCACGTGTGGGATCTTGCTGCCGGCTAGTGGTGAATGTGAAAACTGCCGTCGCTGCTATGAATTCGAATTTCACGGCTACAAACGTGACTGTCTGAAGAATACTCACCATCAAAACGCAGGCTTTTGAAATGTTTTGCTATTGCTTTCTCTTTAACACACCCATGAGCGTGTGCTTATTCAGAGCACACTGGGCTATGGCAGCTGGTTGGAAAAGAGCCGTGAATGCTTGGAGTGGGCAGGTCAGGTCTGTAGGTCAGTTGTGACTATTATTCTTGTCACTGTTGAGTGACTTGATCGGTGGTCAGTGCTGCTGGGAGCAGCACTCTCACGAGAAGCTCTTCGCTGACAGTGCTTCAACTTGCAGACTGTGCTTAACTAAAGTTGCAATTAGAGGGAAGGAAGTTTTGTCTGATAAAGAGCTACAGGATCTTCCCCAATCTCATTTTATTCCCAGGCAAAGAGGCTTCAGCAGGTGCTAGAATATTTTGCTTAAACTGTACAGATAGTATTTATTTCTAAAGAATAAGAACAGGTAATTTGAAAGGTGAAGCAGCTTTACGTTGTAGTTATGCTCACACTTGATATATGTTATACAGTCAGTAACCCAGGTTACTTCTGTGAATGTCAGTTTTGCAGATTAAAAAAAATGCTGCATAAGAAAAAAGAAAACTATCTGCTTTTGTTACTAGTAATTCCTGTTTGTTTTGGGTGCTTTTAACAGTAATGTAAGTAAACAAATATTCTCACTTTCATGCTGTTGTTGTTGTGTGCTATGTGCCAAGTTTGAACTCACAGCTCATATTTAGGGCCAAGCTTTAACACCTTAGTAGTGGCCCTTTGAGAGGGACATGCTGATACAGCCTAATTCCAACCATGTGTGTATGCCACTGCAGTAAAGACAAAATTATTTTAAAAAAATTTTGGTTTGGTTGAAGATCAGAATGTATTGATATAAGAAATAACCTTTGTTTTTCTGCTCTTACAGAATAACATTTGTATTAATACTGTCTTTAAATGAAACGCTAAGGAAAGAGTTAATAAAAAGCCCCATTAAAACCTAAGGATAATTCAATTCAATTCAATAACATTTTTATTTGGGGGAAGCTATGCATGTGTTCCAAATACATGTGTTCCTAGAGACAGGTCCCTTATTTATCTGGTGCAGGTAGATATCTCCTGCATGGGAGTGGGGCCTTTGAACTGGATTTTCAGTTGGCTAAATTAGTCCATTTTGTGGTGTTTATATGTGTTGTAGAGAAGGTTTGTGGAAGAAAGAAGAGTCTGCTTCACCACAGGAAATCTTTCTTTCTGAAGTGATGAAACAAAAGATTGATCCAGAATTGCATTCAGTTCCTGAAACCATTTTTAACTCTTCCTTGTCCAAATATTTAAATTTTTAAAGTATATTAACTTTAAGAAGTTACTTCCATGTTACACTAGTATTTGTTTATTAAATTTGTATTTACATTTCCTGCTCTTGACAGTGGGATGTTCTATGATGGAAATCATACTTACCTTATTGAGCCAGATGAAAACTACACTTCGGATGTAAGTAGAACTTACAGTAGTCCTGCTGTGTTTGTTGAGTACAGTCATCCATGGGTACAGGGTAGCCATAAGGCCGTGGGACCAAAGGGTCATCTCCTCATTCCCGACTCATTTACCTCGTATGTGAGACTCCATCTTCACAGACAAAAGTAGACCTCCAAAAATGAGGTGGTGATGTGTCTATATGTGTGTGTGCTCTGTAACACTTGGCTGTAGAGCAATGCAGCACCAGATGAGGGTCCCTTGGAGCCAGCAACAGAAGCTGTGCTTGCCCTGTCCCCTTCTCTGGCACCTCCTGCTCTGGATTTGTTGTATCACTCTCCTCCTGGCTCATCCTTGACTCCAGTTCAGCAGCTCCTGTGACTCTCATTGACTGTCCCTGAGCAGCTCTGGGAGCCTAGTTTAGGCCTGGTTCTAAGTTTAGGCCTAGCTCTAAGTGTGCTCAGCCACTGTGTTTGATGTACTCAGAAATAAAGGGTGATTAACTGTGGCATTACCCATCACACTGCAATTGGGAAAAGAAGAATATAGAGTAATGGTGCCTTGCAACTTGCATGTTCACTGGTGTATGTGCGGGGTAACAAGAACCTTTGGAATTGCCTGTTTAATGCTCATGAGATGGGTTAATTTTTCCTGGTTTAATATGGGCAATATTTACTATTTCAGGATGACTTCCATTTCCACTCTGTTTACAAATCCAAGTTGTTTGAATTTCCTTCAGTCGACCTGCCATCTGGTATGATTTTTTAATATTCGTGACTTATTGAGTGTTTTAGTCTAAGGCCAAATTTGTTGATTGTATTTGATAGATCATCTTCTGATAGTATATTGTTTCATTACATATACCTTCTTTTTCCCAATTAAATAAAAAAAGCACTGAAAGAAACCCCTTTTGAAACAGTGAAAGCACGGGAAAAGAACCTGAAGTGATGTAAAAACCCTGAGTCCAATGAATGAAACCTCTCCTAGACCTTCATGTTGTGATACATGTTTCTCTTAAGGAGTCATGTGGTCTATGGGCTGGATCATGTGCTGGTAGTTGTAGAGAGGAAAGAACTGAGGTAGCCTGGAGATGATGAAAATAAACACCACGTTGATGGTGGTTGATAACTCTTCATGGCTTTTTCCTGTTTTGAGATACGGGGTGAGTACCATGGTGTGAGCATAAACCTGGGAGAGAAGAAGTTGCTGAAGGTCGTTGCTGTTCTGTGACTCTCCTCTCCAGTCCAATCAGCATCTTTCACAGTACTGGCTATGATGAGGACCATGCATCTCAGTGCAAATGAATTTGGAGGCAGAAGTGGTTTCAAGTGCTTGTAGTGATGAATGCCCATATTGTGTGTGGAGGGAAAAAGGTTTTTTTAAAAAAATGGGTTTTCATCTGAGAGGTCGGCTTGTTAATTGAAGCTAAAATTGCAGTATTTATGACATATCCCCATTCTGTCAAGGATTTGTCAGGTTTACAGATGCATTTTCCTGCTCTACAATACATATCCTAGATAAATATAACTGTCCTTCGTAGACACTGACATTTTGGTAGAAACCACTTCTAGACTAATTTCTTCAGGACAGTTACATATATTTGGTCATCTTATTACAAAACTGTCCTGTGGTAACATTTGGATCTGAGATCTTACAGTGCTGAGTGCTGCACGTAGATGGGTCCATCCCTGGAGCACAGTTTGTGCAGATTTGCCAGTTGTTAAGCGAAGTAGAATCATTCAGGGAGCTAATGAGAAAAGGGGACAAAAAAAAGGAAATTGCTACAATCGGGTTGCCCTAATTTCAGTTCTGAAAAAGGAATCTGTCTGAATCTAAACAAAAAAGTGTCCCAGCTTGGTGTCTCCTGTCCTGTGATGATTGCCCAGGTGAGGTGGAGGCAGTGTTGGGATGGAGGCACATGAGCACAAAAGGCTCATGCAGTGCAAGACATTGACTTGTGTGTCACAAATCTTCCTATGTACCTGCACCTCACACACTTACTGTGCTTACTACCTGTGCTTGCAAGAGATGGTGGTGTAATGAGAACAATTAATTGAACATAAGGTCAAATAATAAAATGCGTCTTTTATCCCATTTTCTTGAGGACATTTAATTCAAAAGATTGGAAATAATGCAACCAATGCTGAGTTTAAAATAAATCTTCTGTTTCTTAGTTTAAATCTTGTTAAACTAAGAGACTGCTAGGGCTGGTACTTACTAGGCATCTATAAGCTGTTTTATAAGATTTCCTAATAGTGAAGTTTTATGTTTTCAAGATTTTGGAATAAAATTGTTTTCTGCTTTTAAAATTACAAAAAGGGATTAATTGCAAGTAAACGCCCCAGTTTCACCTCTGTCAAAGCCTCTTGATTTTCAAAAAACTGTCGAACTAGGGCTTCATGGTCTTGTTTTGTTTATTTCTTTGTTTATTTGTTTTTCCACAAAAATCCAGACATGCTTGTACACTTTTGATTTTACTATAGAATACAAATAAATAGTTGCTGGCTTTGCTGTACAAAGCCCAGCATGTGACATAATGGAACATGTTGCCATTTAGATTGAAGTAGAATCACTTCAGAATGAAGTAGGTCTGTCGAAACAGTTAAAAAGGAAATTCAGTTGCAGAGTGCTAGTCTTCTCAATTATACAAGTATTTGCAACGTGGATAAGAGGTACAGGGTGCTATTCTTCCATCACTTTATGTTTAGGATCCCATGTAGAAGAAATAAACTTTAATTCACAGTCTACTCTTCCACATGCCCATACTTGTTTTTGTAAAATTGCTTGAAAAGATGTTTTTGATGTTTGTAGTGAAAATTACGGTAGATGTATTATATTATATCCTCATTAGGACTTTCACCATTTTTCTTTGTCAGTGATTATTCAGTTTATCTATGTCTGTAAGTCATCCTCCATGCACAGTCACAGCTCTAGAGGATGAGAGCTCCACCAGTATCTCTTCTTGGTCCTGCCTCTTCCCTGCCAGTCTGGAGAGGTCTGACTGCTGTCTTGACTTGACTTTTTTTTCTTTAAATAATATTTGCAATTAATTGCTAATAGTATTGTTGTGATTGATTTTTTGAAAGTACTACAACAAAATTATTATTAGCAGTAGCAAGCACTGTGCTGGGGTATGTCATCAGTATTTCTTATATTCCTTGCTACTCTCATAATTTATCAATTTGACCGGCCTAAGGGGATTTTCCTCGAAGCCAAGATTTTTCTCTTATCTTTCAAAGAGTGTGTGTGTAAGGTAAGATTTTCACTCAGCATTTCCACTGCATTAGGAATGAATTGGATAGATCACCAGCTTCAATATCAGTGTTAGAAAGGGAAAAAATTCAAGTAATAGGGATTACTCAGTATCAGTGGTAGCAAAAGCACACACTGTTATATCACAGTTCAATAGCAATGTACTTCATATATACTTTTGCTCCCTGGGTATTAAAAAAACCCCACAAGCTGTTGCAGAAAAGACTTTATTGTACTGTACTTTGGCATGGTCTGAGGAATAATGAGGATTTTAAATAAGGAAAGCTTGGACAGATGACTTGGCATGCTTAGAGCATTTAACTTTGTATTTACTAGACTGTCTTTTTTCTCACAATCTCTGTTGAGGTCTGCAATGCCCTGGCATGGTCTTAGATAACAATATGTTATCAAAGGTGCTGTTTTTCAAACAATACATTACAGATGCCATTTTCTTTTGAGTTCACATGAAAAATATGTAGATATGACACCTAGGAATGTGGTTTAGTGGGACTTGGCAGGATTAGGTTTATGGTTGGACTCGATTTTAGCAGGCTTTTCCAACCAAAATGATTATGTGATTTTGTGGATCTTCATTACATTTTTTTCAAGGTAGTATATTCCCATAAAAATATCTGCTAGGCTCTCTCAGCTATCAACATTGCCTGTGATTTCACTGGTCTTGTTCTTTTGCCTGAGGGTCCTTGGCTGGAAATGCACCCTGGGTGGGTTTATCCATCTTGTGAATCAGTGTTAATGTGTGTTAATGTGTTAATGGTAATGGCTGCATCATTTCCCTCTAGAGATGACTGACTTCCATTTGTGGGTAAAACAATCACATTTGCTGGTAAAGTTATCTGAGACCCTAGATGTATACTGTAAATTATTATTTTATTGATTGAAAAGTGTTGTTCTTACCAGTTTCATTACCCGTGTTATAAAACCAAAAATGACAGGTTGAGATCCAGTTGTGTGGCACTAGAACACAGTCTAAACTAATTAACATACATAAAGCATAATCAAAACCATTGTAAAAAAGTTTTCAAGATTTAGTTTCTCATCATTGCAAGCTCAAAAGTCTGCAGGTCTTTAAGCAATAAATAGGAAGCTTTGGGTGTGATTTAATTTTTCGGTCTGTTTTCTAAAGAAAGTCCTCAACTGCATTGGCGTAACCATGAAAGCATTTTTAAGCAGAGAGCCTGTGATTGTCCAGGTTGCTCCATGAAAAGTTATCCTCAAACCTCACCTACCAAAATTCATGTCCCCAATTTACCCGACAATACCAGTTAGTCATGCTTTGTTTTCCTGGTTTATCTTACTAGTAATTTGCCACTCCTGGTTAAGATTGTCACCTAGGCCTGGCAATGTCTTGTCAGGTGGGCAACTCAGCTTTGTGTTTTAAGATTTTGCTGATATGGCAGCCCTGTCAAATCCCTATCAGCATGGTTTTTAATCCTGTTTTTGAACCTCATGCAGAAATTGTACAATTAAGCAGGAAGTGAAGCTGTGAGAAACTTTCCTGCCTCACCAGCAAAGCTGAACTGGTCAGGAATTTGTAACACAACCAGAAGTTGTGTACGAAGATATGTGAAGTGGAAGTCCCTTAGTTTACACAGCTCCATAAACTCTATAGCACTATAGGGGTGCTCTATAAACCCTATAGGACTATTTACTTCTCTGCAGGACTGGTAAAATCACTCTGGAGCACTGAAAGAAGTTTTTGGTTCCTGGAGACTGGAAGGATGTCCAAAGCTGCAGAAGGCACAAAAGAGGGGAAGCAGTAAAATGAGAAGGACATTATTACAAACTAAGCAACTGCAAACACTTAATTTGCATGTCTCAAAGAAATATCTTCTTGGAGTTATGTGAATAGCAAGCACATTTATACAAGATAAGGAAAGAGGTTTATTTTGTATAGGGAAAAAAGAGGCAGGGACTATGAATCTAAAATTAAAGATGGAAAATTACTTCTTGGACATTTGAAAGGGTGAGAGCAAGTGTTGTCTTCTGCTTAGTTTATAATATGTCCTTTACCATGAGTGGCTAGTAATAGATTTGGTGAAAAGAATTTGTCAAAAGAATAAACTGCTTGATGCTTATGATTAGAGGTTTAAGAAGTTAAAGACACAGAAGGATTAACAGGGAGGAATATTGTATTGGTAAGTGAGCATTGCCAAAATCTCATAAGGTTTCTCCCAACTCTGACATACTTTGCTTTGTGAATATAATCGTCTTAAAGCATTAATTCTGCCTTCCATGCTCTTCTTATTAATTTAGGTAGCTATTGCAAGAGCTCTGTGAATGTCTGCTGAATTCCCAAAAATGTGATTCACTCCATGGAAGCACTGTGCTAATAATATTTCATGCCCAGTATTGGTGAAGTTTTGGCATAGAACATCTGCTGTGCTTTCTGAAGCGTGACACCCACAGATCATCTGTTTCAACAGACCCAGATTATCACTAGTAGAGTTTTTAATAAGAGCCCTGTTACTGGGAAGCATCTGTAGCCTTGCCTCCCTTCTAGCTGGAAACTTGTAAAAATGAGTTGTTGCTGCATCTGAAGTGCTGAAGAATGCCATACTACTGTCATGTTGCATCAGGGTCACTAATTGCTGGGCTATATTTTTGTAAATATTCAATGTCTTTGTCTGTGTTTTCTGCTTAGAGTTCTGGCAGATGAATACTACATCACAGAATTTTGTTGTAAGGCCAAGACACAAAAGAAGGAAAAGGCAGGTATGTGCCAATATGCTTGTTTATAAGGAATATACCATCAAGTTTGTTTCATGTCTGCTGAGTTAATTTGTCCAGATGGAGTCCTGCTGCTCCTGCTGGTTTGGCATGAGATCTCTATATCACTACAGCTGATACAAAAAGAGGTATCTAGTGTAGGCTAAACATTGGTGGGTTCTCTTGGACATTGCCTACCTGAAGAGTTAGGAAATTTTTAAATCCTGCTGCATTACAAATGAAAAAGTAGGTAAAATATTTTTGCTCATTTTGAGTATAGTTTTATCAGAAACTCCCATTAATAAAACATGCATTTTTTTATGTTGTATTAGTGACAAGTAGCTAGTCTATCTCATTTTATTTTGTTTCAAAATAAATATTCTAAACAGAGACTTCATTCCCTGTTTATTAAAGTGGGGAAGCCACTAAATGCAGATGTTTGTTGCCAATTAGGCTCTCTCTGTATTGTTAGACTCTCTGAGAGTTACATTCTCTTTATAGGTTCGTCAGATTCCACGCAAAGTTGAAGAGGAAACAAAATACATTGAGTTGATGATTGTAAATGATCATCTGATGGTAAGACTGACACATTTCAATATCTTACAATTATAATTAGCACAAAATTGTCTTAATTTATCCAGAGAGCATAACAACAGAGAAAAATATAAGGCCGGAATAAATTCAGTATGTCCTTAATAGAAGAAGTTATGGTCTCATTAACCATTGATGAAGTTGGTTTTGAATTTTGGCAAGTTAATTTCACCAAGAATGCAACTAGTCCTGAATATCAGAAAGAAGGATCATAAAGTAACTAATGTCAGTGTGACTTAAGCTGATGATTATCTTTCTGGCTTTCCTGAGCATTTATCTTAGTTACAGCCACTCAGCAAACAATAGTGCAGTTATTTCGATTGTGCAGCAGCTGTTGAGAATGGGGAGACTAACAGTGACTAGATTTTTTTGATACGTCCCAATCAGTGTAGAGAAAATTATATTGTTAAGCTTGTATACTTTCTCTGGGAGAATACAGTAGGGTTTTTAACATAGTGGAAAGAGACATAATAACAGTGAGTGTATTGAAGAAAAGCCAGACTCATTTAAGTGGGAAAAGGCACAGATTTATGTTAGTGAAGATGATTAATAACTGATGAAGGGAATAGCAAAGGAAGTGGTGAATTCTTCATCACTTGCAGTGGTCAAAGGTAGCTTCAAACAGAAACAATGAATTTGAAGTAACTGGATAAAGTTCAGCCTGGTAGTGCCCATCCAGCTGGTGACATTAGATGATTTTATGGTCCCTTATGGCTTTAAAATCAAAATATTTCTATCAATTTTGTCTAATTCTTCTGTAACGTGCAGCAGTTTTCTCAAGCAATACCCGAAATGGCAAAAATAGACATGAGAGTGTACAAGTGTACAAGGAGTGTGCCACTGTCCTTGGACAGTGTACTCCTTCACCAGCTCAGTTTGGTGAACGTAGCAATAAATTCTGGGATTAAAACTAATAATACTGGATGAAAATTCCCTAAATTGGTGTAATTGTGTTTGATCCTAAAGACCCAAAGCCACACTTTTTCCTTGGGACCCTACCTGGTCAAGCAGATTTTCTTCAAGGACAGTGTTTCCTAATTTTGTCTAATCACAGCTACTGCAAGAGTCAGTCCAGTTAGGAGTTTATTCCCTGAGGCAAATGCCAGTGAATGTCGATGATCAAAGAAGTCAAATAATTTCCTCCTGTGAGAAGGAAATATCATTTGCTGTGGGATTAACTTCCTTGGTTTTGGTGGGTTTTCCCCCCATTCTTGCTTGAAAGAATGCCTTTCCTGTGCCCTAGTTGTGGGGAACTTCTTGCCCACTAAAAGATCCTAACTTCCAGAAAATATGGACAACTTTCATTCCAAAATCAAGCATCATGGGGCACAAGATGGTTAAACATTTCTGAAATTCTTGTACACTTTGTCCTAAATTCTTCTGAGATACCTGTGATTTTCATGCCCATGGTGCTCATTCGTAACTGATTTTTTTTTGCAGATAGGAGTACCTGGACAGCTGTCTTCAGTGCCGTTTTTATAGCACTGCATTACAAATTTCAGTAAAGGTGCTGTTTGAATCTGATTGCTGAAGTGATTTTAACCAGTTACTATGGCATTTTAGGAGTGTGAAACTGTACAAGAAGAAAACCAGAAAACAGCTTAAGAGAGAAGATTGAAAAAGAAAGGGAGTCTGATAGATTAAAACATGGATGCAGGCGCTTCTGGGATAACACCTCCAGAGGAGTCTCAGCTATGGAAGTTTTTGTTACTAGTTTCTGCATTGGCATTTGTGATTAATTTCAAAATTGCCAACAATAAAGATAATGAAGAGAGTAACAATATGTTCTTGTTCTTATAGCATTTTCCAGTAAAGATCCTAGGGTATTTTCTAAAGGGGGATTCATAGATCCTCACAACAGTTGTTGTAAAGTATATGAGTAATGTGCATTTCTGAGCAATTTTCTACTATTGCTTATTAACATTGCATTCCTCACAGGAGACAAAACCTTGCACAGGGGTTTTGTTGTTGATGTTGTTTTTTACTTCGTGGTGTTTTGCAAATGTACCTTGTTTTTCTGAAATCTGTACCTGTTGCTGGTCTGTGCTTGTTTCACAGTGTAAAAAACACCGCTTGTCAGTTGGCCATACCAACAGCTATGCTAAATCAGTTGTGAACATGGCAGATTTAGTAAGTATCACTCAACTATATGTTCTTTTATGTGTGAGATGAGTCATAAGATTCTCCTGACGATAGATGCAGGAGTTGTCAGTTCATGATAAAACAATAATAATCTACATGAAGATCACAAATTTTCACTAGAACCACAGTCAGTCACCTGTAAAGCCTTTGTCTAATGCAAAGCATCAGACAGGATTTTTTTTGTGGCTTTAAACTTTTAAGAGTCCTGCTGGCTTGGTCCCTTGAGTCTGAGTTTTAAAGAGCATCTTAGATATGACAATTTCTAGCACAGGATCCCTGTGTTGACAACTTCAAACCCAAAAGACAATCTGAAATTCTAATGCATTAAAATTTCTCCAGAAAAAGTGCACTCGAGTAAATGAGTTAGAATAGGGACATGCAGGTGGGCTATGTGGATTATCTTTGTGGTGCTAAATCAGATGAGCTGCTGGCTTTTGCACAGCACCCCAGGGAAGTATTAATAGAAAAAGAAAAGTATTACTAGAAGAAAAAAATGCTTGAGAGTATTTTGTATGTAGTGTTAACCCAGTATTGAAAGGATGGCCCTTTTTTTGTGATTCAGCCAGCGTGAGTTGAAATACTCCTGTAGACGTATATAACAGTGAAAAATACGGTTTTGTAGATCATTATACCACATAAGAGAGCCCTTGTGTGTCATTGGGTGAGCTGCATGTTATAAAAGACCCATTAATTTCAAATCTTTGAACTATTTGGAATGTAGTAATTTTTCAAAAATCCCATCTTTCTTCTATGCACCTCTGCCTGTGTAGGACCTTCAAGGGATCTTTTTGAAGGCTAAGAGAACTGATTGAAGAATTAAGCCTAAAATTTTGGTTTTACGTTTTTTTTAATGCTTGTTTGTTGGTTTCAAGGGAGAAAATCTATGAGAACCTAAAGTGTGCTAGAATAAGCTAAATATTTAGTTATGTAAAAATGCAAGCTATTACAGAAAAGGGGTAAACCTCACCTTTGTTCTATTTGACATAATATATTTGTTCATTCTGTTAATATACTAGATATATAAAGAACAACTTAACACCAGGATAGTATTGGTTGCCATGGAAACCTGGGCTACTGATAACAAGTTCACCATATCTGAAAACCCCTTGGTGACTCTACGTGAGTTTATGAAATATAGGAGGGATTTTATCAGAGAGAAAAGTGACGCAGTTCACCTTTTTTCGTACGTAACCTCGTGTGATGTTTTATTACTGGGGTTTTTTCTTTCCTTGGGGGTTGCTTCTCACAAGTGGCTGATGCATCTCCTTTCTGTTATGTGTGTAATCCACAATAATTCAGAAAATAATGTTTTGGATGGGGAGGTGGGAAAAAAATGCACAAACTGCCTGCCAGTGCAACTAGAGGTTTGACTCTCATTTTAGTTTTAACATACTAAGCCTGAGCTGCATGTGCTGTAATCCTTTGTTATTCTGTGCAATCACCTACTCCACAAGGCAGCTATCCGAAGAGTCATGCATGATTCCACCTCAGAGATTGGCTTCTTCGGCAGTAGAGATGGATTATTTAAAGGCAGAACACTGGTTTTGAAACCAGTGAGGTTTTCTGCTTAAGTGCACTATGGCCTGCTTTACTTTGTTGAATGACCTGCATGCTGCAGGATTACTGAAGTGTTTCAGATTCTCAAAATAGTTTGTTCTCCCAAGACATTTGAGCTATAAGAATACTAAACTGAGAGGAATGTTATTTTCTCTAAATATGTTAATTGTTTTGGAAATAAGATTGATAAAATATATCTACAAAAATACAGGAGAGGTTCATGGCTGAGATTTTTGATCCCCACGAGACATGCCAGATGAATATCTCTGCTGACGTCCTTTTTCTCTCTGCTGACTGTTTTAGGAGCCTGTAAGAATAAACTTAACCTAAACACCTCATTTCACATTACTTCAGTAGGGTTTCAGGATACCCAAGCCCGGTATCCACCCTCAGAATTTTTGCACATGCTTAATTACTGCCATTGATTTCTGCCTTGAAGAGAGCTAATAAGGTCCGCAAGTGGTGCTTGCAGATTTTGGGTTCTCTGTGTCTCAGATCTTCATCTCTTAAATGGGAATCAGGTTTTCTCATGTTCTTCGTGTATCTTCTCTGGTGACATTAAGTCTTTGGGGAGGAAGTCTTGTTCTTGTGGATGGGTGTGGATTGACTAGGACAAAAGAAAGCCTGATTTGGCCTGTGGTTGTTACTCTGGATACCACTGTAATGCTGATTCCAGTGCTATCCACAGCACCACCAAAAATGGTGTTTGTGGTATTGCATTCATAGACTGTTTAGAAACAGCAATTTCTGAAATTGTGTCTGTGAGTGAAACACAGCTAAGGTGGGAGGTGGGGTAGCTGATGTGATGGTACAGTGGTTAAAAATGAGCTTCCACCTTTAGCACAGTTAGCCCATTGTGATCCTTCTTGATATTTTTTCCTCACTTGAGAAGAATAATTTGCCGGATGGATCAGTACTCTCAGGTGGAGTAGAGTATATTTTGTCTCCAGTAACTGGCAGTTATTAATGCTGATGTGGTCAGCACCAAAGACGTGATTAGATTTAAGCTCAGAGTGCATCTGTTCGTGGGATGAGATTGGCTGTAGCTCCAGGGAGTTTTCACCTACCTCTGCATCTTCTGCTAACGCATCTCCCCTTGAGTTCTACCGTATCAGCACTGCCTGATTAGACGTGTTGTTTCACTAGTCCCATGTGTTGGCAGCATGGTGGCCTCTCCTGCACTCTCAGTGGAGCATGTGCCAGCGGAAGGCACTCGCTGCAGTAGAATGTAAAGAAACAAAATGTTGGGCAGATCCAAGTGGTTTGGCGAAATAGTCCCCTTCTTCTTGTATTAGGTAGTCTGAAAGGGAGGAGGGAAGATGGTATCACTTTTCTGGAGATAATTTGTCATGTGAGGTTTGTGAGTGGTTGTCTGTTTTTCCCGTTTGTTTTTGCATAGTTTGCAGCATAGTGGTGGTATCCCGCATTTGCAAATGCCAGCTTCTCATTTGGAAATCAGAAGGGTAGACTCTGGAATAGGCAGGTGCAAAACTCACGGAATGAGCAGGGTAAACTTCCTTTTCTTTTCCTTTTTGTCAAAGGGGCAGTCGATTTCAGAGCAGTCGAAGTGGTGTAGCCCACACTGGTGGAATCTGCTCCTTGCTTAAAGGCGGAGGTGTGAATGAGGTAGGTGGGGATACTGGTATGAGCAAAAAGTGGCGGAAATTTGTCTGCACGGAATTTATTAGGCCAGACATGTTCCTCAAAATATTTTGCTTTCTTTTTGCTGATGCAGAGTCTATAGTGCAGCTCTATATAAGAGATACTTCAATGAAGAGTGATGAGTGAATAAATTCAATATAGATTAAAATACACTTTTCAGCAAATTCTGCAATATCCTGTCATTCATATTTGCAGCCACAATACCAAGAAAGAAACAGACTTTCTCTTACTTAGCTTGTCTATAAGCCAGTGTTCAATTTTCATCTAGCTACCCTGAAGTAAGAATTCTAATACTGTGTATCTGATTTTGCCTTTTTTTTGCCTTGATATGAGAAAAGCTTCACTTGAATCTGAGATACCTGGGTGTTACTGATTACTTTTCCTACCTTGCTTGTTTATTTCAGTTTGGAAAGCCAGACTTAATGGCAGTTACCCTGGCACAGACCTTGGCCCAAAATATTGGCATTTTCTCAGACAGAAGAAAACTTCTAAGTGGTAAGTTTATTTGCTTTTTCACTCTGTCTCAAGAGAAAAATCTTAAAAGCTGGAGGATCTTATCAGTGTCTTTCTGATACGTACTTTTTCCTTCTGTTTCTCACAATGTTGAAATATTTTTATTTTTTGCAGTAAAACGAGAAGGGACTGACATATTAATTTTCCTCTATCTGAATGCTCTAATATCCCCCTGCTCATAATTCCTGGCAGCACTGGTGTCACCACTTAATCCAAAGTAGACCATAAAGGCACCTGCCACTTCCATTCATTTCAGGGAGACTGGTGTCCCACCCACAGACCGAATGGCTGCCAGCTTATGACGCAAGGGTAGAAATATACATTAATAGACCTGGGGATAATGAGGAGCCCCCTCAGTACTGTTATATAGAACAGTTTTGACAATACAGTTTTTATCTGGTTTTCTTGATTGATTTCCTCTTGTAGATTACCCAAGTCTCCAGTATTTGCGACCCTACTGCTACCATTTCTCTGCTGTAACCTTGATATTCAGCTACTTACTTATCCCTGTTTGCCTGGAATGCTTTAATCTCCACCACTCAGCCGGCAACAAGCACTTCTCCTTCCTGCTTCCATGTTATATGGAAGTCGCAGCTTGATATGATTAAAATACAGTTTTGAAACAATTTAGATAATGACTGGAGTGCATACTCACTGGATCGTGCGTGCTTATGTGGCCTACATTTAAAAAAGATAAATTACTATTGAGTAATTTATATTGAGTAGTAGAAGTCGGCTTAGGTGGATTTTTTCAGGCATTTTAATGACAAAATATAATGCAGAGATACATCTGCATTTAAAGGGTTTTTTTGCAGATTATGTAATACTATTTTAAAAAATACTCAGAAATGTGGGATGGATGGTCTGTCCTACAGACGTGTTCAGTATTCATTTTCCAGCCACATATTTCTGAACTGATGTAGGGGCAAGGTAAAAGTGAAAATTATAATAGTGATGATTCCCTTTCTTTATGGCTGAGAAGGGCAGGACACTATTTTGGCGGGGAGAGAGAAGAATGCAACTCTTGGACCGAGCTTCATTTCCTCTCTAATTGTGCTTTTAAAATGGAAGCAATAAACTGATGTTCATGTGTACAGTAAGAGAAGTTACAGAATGTGTAAGTGGAAAGCATTTCTACTGAAACTGAAGCAAGACACAGCTTTGAAAGTGGAGGACTGAGACCAGAGCAAAGTGATCCCAGCTGGCAGGGCAGAAGGGAGTTGCATGGGGAAGGGAGGGAGGCAGGCAGGGGAGGCGGGAGGGAGAACAGAGGAAGAAGCTGATAGATCCTGCTGTACTACCTTGTGTTCATTGACCATTCCATGCTTTTTTTGGCTGAATTATTGTTTGGGGTTTTTCAAAGGAAGATTTTCCCAGTAACATTTGCGTAGTCAAAGAAGAGAACTAAAAAAATAGAAAAGTTAAAATGATTTTTTTTTTAAACTCTGAAAATTTGGGAAATGAGTATCATCACACAGGAGAAGACGAGAAAGCTGACTCATTTTTTTGCAAGTGCTGAAGGCTAATACTGCAGTTTCCTCTAACTTCACTTTAAGAGAAGGAAAGAAAAACAGGACATATTTTCAAAGCTCAGGATTGCATAGAATCATGTAGAGTTTTTAAAAAAGGTGATATACTAAAACTAAGGTGTGCAATAAACCAACAAATTATTCTTTTCAACCTGTCTTGAAGTATGAAATGGAATTGAGTACAGTGTGCTTTTTATGATAAGAAATGTATTATTTTGGACTCACGAGACTCGAGATGTAACTTTTTATTTTATCCTTTTTTTTTTGTCAGGTGAGTGTAAGTGTGAGGACATGTGGTCTGGATGCATAATGGGAGATATGGGGTAAGAAATTTCACTAGAGGAAAGTCATGTTCTTCATACAGTGACATAAAGGAAAGGTGTGAAAATTTTTCTCTTTTGTGGTTCAGCAGAATATTTTTGATGACTCATTTTTCAGAAAGTAAGGTATTAGTTATATATCATACAGAGACACTTTTGAAGAAATGTGAGAATAAGTGAGTTCATGAAAGGGATATGTGAGGATTTTTGATGAATGCTGATTTAACTTGGAAAGCACAAAGCTCAACAGTCAAACCAGGTCATTGCAGAGAAGCAGAAGCAGGTGTAGCTTCTTTTCTCAAGCTTCAAGTTTGCTATTAGTTGTGGGAACAAACAATGGCACACTCTAGTTCTTGAAATCATATAATCAAATTTCTGAGTCATGTCTCATTTTCAGTGTTTTTGTTGGAATCTTTCATTTATCTCTATTGTTTTCTATCCCCCAGTTTGTGGGACGTTAGAAAAACTGCCCCCGTTGGAGGTTGAGTATGTTCATACCCATGTGTAGTGTAACTGGAGAAATTTTAACATAATGACCAGTCAATCAGCAAATTTTTGCTGCTGGATGAAATTTGATGCTTTCTAAAGTATATTCAGACCCTAATGCTTTTTATTACAGGCCCGTCTTTTAACATGTGTTTGAATTACATTGTAGTCTAGTTTTAGATATAGAAAGGGCTCAGTTTTTAATAAATTTCAAATGGATCCACAAATTTTCACAATAGCTTTGTGGTCAGAAAAATGTTGAACAAAGAAGTATATCTCATTCGAACCTCTTCGAAAATGTGAATGTGTGCCCTTTTCACCTTGGTATACCTGAAAACATACCTGGTAGGATTTTTCTGATCTTTAATAAGTTAAAAAGCCAGTCTGAGAAGCATTTTTGATTCTCATAAGAGTTATAAATTGCCATGTTGGAGTCTTTAAATTCTTTATCTGAAGTTCAAACCTTTTAAATAATTGGGTACATAAAAAAAGCCTTGTATTTACCTAGCTTATTGCTGAACTTTGGTGAAATCCACAGCCTCTGTAGTGTTTAGACCTAATTCATGAGCATTACAGATGGAAAAGTCCAATTACGTTTTGGAAGCTATCCCTCCCAGCAATGCAGGATAGCACTTTGGCTAATATTTTTATATCCAGTGGTGAGCTTATAGAACAAAGCCCTTGAGACTCCAAAATCTGCTTTAAGCATAAGTACTTTGATGACTATGGACCTGAATATAAAGATCCCTGCAGCTGCCTTGTGAAAAGTTATTTCCCTGTGGAAAGGATCCATGCAAAGATTCTCTGCATCACGTTGTTTTTAGGTGGGGCGCTGTGCCTCAGGGGCACTCAATTGAAATTTACTGAGTGGGAAACACGACAGAGGGAAGCTGAAATGTTAGGTGGTGTTTGTTAGAAGCGTATTTAAAATGGCGTAACTCTACTATGTAAAAATTCTGTGGGTCAGGAGAACTATTTCCTGTAAGAGAGAAACAAACTATAAACTGTCTTTGTCTCCTGCAGTTTGTATAGGAGAAAATAAATGTGTTTCCAAGATCAGGCTTGTTAGTGGAACAAATCACGCTTGTGGGAGCTACACACTGTAATCAGATTTGTGGTGTTTGGCATGTAAAAACTTAGTAAAATGTTCTAGACCTCTCACTTTCCATGAGCTCTGTGTCATTGTTGAAATTTCCTTGTTATTTACTGAAAGGATTTTCAAATTAGATTGACTTACAGATAGTCACTCTCATTCTGAACAGCATGTTTTCATTCTTTTTCTAAAGTATAAAGTCATATTTCTCCTGTTTTGAAAAAAGAAAATATAGTGTAAAAAGCACCAGGGAAAGTAATCCTGCTACGTTATTCTGTTAGGTACTATCTTCCAAGCAAGTTCTCCGAGTGTGATATTGAAGAGTACCATGAATTTTTAAACAATGGAGGTGGAGCCTGCCTTTTCAATAAACCAACCAAAGTAAGCATTACATTAATATTGAATATTATTTCTATTCTATTGCTAATTTAGATGAAACCAAGAAAAATGAAAATTACAGTACTGGAGAAAGTACCTGTAGTTTTGAGAGTTCTGGTTCTTTCTAAGTTCTAACTATTCTGATAACATATGGTTGTAAGTAGATTATCTTAGCTCATAGTAGTTTAGAAATTATGTTCAAATAAATTTTTAATAAAGTGGTTTCATGTCCAATAGATTATCCACAGCTTTTATCGAGAACCATCCCTCATTCAATTTGTTCTGAATATTGTAAATACAGTACAATTTTGTATTATATTGTATTATTGTATTATATATTACAAATGAATGTATGTGATGAGATTTCAAGTGTCTTGGTAAACTTTTGCACAGCTTGAATTCTAATTTGCATTGAATCGCTGTCTTTTGGTTCTAATCTCTGGAAGCTGACGTGGGATTGTTTTTATGTCAGATCTGTCCCAAGATGCTTCTTTAGCCTCTGCAGGGGGTGCAGTGCCTTACCACCAGATGTTTAAGGGAGATAAATGCAGAGCAAGGCTAAAAATCTCCAGCCAAGATACAAGGTTTGCAATGGACGATTTGCAGCAGTGTTTCTGTATATTCCTGCTCCATTTACTGAAGCATATATTAAAATGTAACACAAGCAGGATAATGGTCTTGACTCTTTTCTGTATATAATTAATGTGAGCCTGTATTTAATGGCTGTCTTTCAACAAGCAGAGGAAAGAGGCTAAGGCAGAAAGACAGTCCAAGGTGGAAAAAAGACTTATCTGGTAGCTGAGATGGTCACAGATGTAAAAGAGAAGCAAGTCAATTCAGGAGTGATGCATGTTCCTTCTGGTGAACCTGAGAAAAAGTGCATCTACTGACAGCCACAGAATTTCAATAAATGTCAAATAAGGGAAGAGAAAACATCAAATCCGGACAAGCTGAGCCTGCTTATCTCTTAAAAGTCTTTTCATGAAAGAGTATATTATTAAAAGTGGAGAGAAAGCACTGTAATTCATTAATAAGATGTAAGATTTCTTACTTAAAATGTACCCAAGTTTTAGAAGTTTGCTCTTTTCCATCCCATTAAAGGTGGAGAGAAATACTGGTAGATTTATTTATTTGCTGAGTGTACTGTTTATATAGTGTAATGTGTCTTACTTGGTTTTACTTTAGTGATTATGTTCATTTACACATCTGTCACTTGTAAAAAACCTCAGTTACTCTCCTTTCAATTTAGTTTGGCAGCACTTACAGTTTTTTTTTATGGCATGCAGAAATGTGAGTTAGATGTGGAAGCCAGGATGATTTAGTCTCTTTTATGTTTTGTGGTTTGGGTTGGTTTAAAGGTTTTGTCAATGGATGTCTGTCTAATTAACAAAGCTGTCAAAGACATGTTTTTTCTAGCAAGGGTGGTGAGACACAAACTTACTTTTGCTTTTCAAGCATTATGAGGTAAAGGAAAACTGATGTGACAAGGTGCAGTGTTTGGCAGTGCTCCACTGTTAGATCAGCTATAATCCTGAAAATTACATCAATAGCTGCTGGAGCAGATTGAACATATGCTCTTTTCAAATGAATGGATGAATGATACAACTTTGGGGAAAGGTTATCCAATTCACTTTTAATGTTTGGTTTTTTATTTCCATTTCATATTTAGCTGTCCCTATGTACTGCAGCAAACTGGCCCAATATTTTAAGGCAGAATGCTCTCTTACTGCTGTCTCCTTGTCTCTGTTGTGCAGCATGCCAAGAGATACTGAAGAAGTTAAGATATCTGGAAAAATACATGGGAATCAAACAGTTTTAACAACTCTTTAATAATTCTAAAAGCTTGAATACATTTTATGTTAAATTCTACATATGCATTGCATGCTGCAGTCAAATTTCCATTTCAATAGGGGATCTAATAATAGCACATCAAGCCTGTGCCAGGCTGTGGTTTGTGGCACAGTGAAGTGCATGGGGTGATGCTCCATCCTGTGGGCTCCTGACAGAAAGGCATCAGCCGGAGAGAAATGCACTACACCATGAACGATGTACTTGTGCAGATGGTTCATGAGCACAGTGGTTTTTAGAATGGTCCTGGTTTAATTGGAGAACTCAGACGACGATCTGCAAAATTTTAGTCTGGTGACACACTTAAATACTTTCTCATTTATGTAATAAAAGCTACTATTATGTTTTCTTATGTCCAAAGGAAAAAAATTATTTTGTTTTAGGAGAACTACCTTTAAAAGTTTTAGTAAGACAGAAAAAATTAAACTGGAAAGAACACAATGTAGGTGTCCCTTAGAAGAGGTTATAGCATAAAAATATACAGATTTTCTTATTTTAAGTTACAGTCCAGCGGGAAGGCTGAAAGGAAAGGGAGGAAGCCTCACCCGCAATACTTCCTGTACACATCTGCCTGTGGTACATACTTATAGAAAACTGCTCAAAGTTCCCAACTGTGGTAGAGGAAAAGGGAAAGAAAAATCCAACTGCAACAAAAACTGACAAAGAACACAATGCCTTCCCAAGCATTTCTGAGCCACATAAAAGGAAAAGTTTTTGTGGCTATCCCTTCTGAACTTACAGTGCAGGCTTTAACCTTTCAGCCCTCATCACTTGAACTCCAGAACAGAAGCAATTGCAACCACTGTGAAGATAAAGGAATTGTCATATCTTTTAAGTTTTTTTCCTTTATTGTCACACCTTTTGTTTTTCATCGTAACTTCTGCTCAAACTGAATTTACTGTAAAGCTGACACCTATGCACAGAAGATACCATGTGACTCAGCAGCATTGCTGAATTAATTTGCAGCAGTGTTCATTCTCTGTACGCTTCAGTCTGTGTCTCCCTGAGTCATGGGTACAGTTTTTGAATTAATGCATTTGGAGTGCCAGCTTAAAAGCCATGTTGCACAGAGTAAATAGGACAATGATTCCCTTAAGAGAGACATGCCCTTTGATTTCTGAATTTCCATGCAGCTTCTGGATCCTCCAGAATGTGGCAATGGCTTTGTGGAAGATGGGGAAGAATGTGACTGTGGGACAATAGCGGTAAGTGCAATGTACTTTAAATTAGCAACTAAATTTGTCCAAGAATTTGTGCTGCCCATTGCTGCTGTTAACCATAAGTGGAGGAAGACAAGCGGGGTGAAGGTCGTGTGCCCGAGGATTCGTAGTAATAGCTGTCTGTGCAGAATCAGACCTTCAAAGACATTAAAGAAAGCATTTTCCTAGATGGAAACAGTGGTCAGTGCTAAAATGTTAGTATTTAATGACTGACAATATGAAGTTAGAAAAATTGTTTTCTATCTTGCACAGGAAACAGCAGTTTCATGCCCCACAAGTACATGCCTTTTTCTGCCTCCAGGTGCCTAAAAGCCTGAATAAAAATCCATTCAGGTAGTGTGCTAAGATGAGAAGTAATAAGAGCTTGGGGTTTATGTGCTTTTTGCATGTATTCTGTTCTTTTTGTGTGTTTCTCAGGAGTGTGCCAGCGAAGGAGGAGAGTGCTGCAATACCTGCACCCTGACCGCGGGCTCCCAGTGCAGCAACGGGCTCTGCTGTCGGAAGTGCCGGGTAAGGGCAGTGACCTTCACTGCAGCATCCTACTGGGAATGCATCCAGGTGGCTGCAGGCACTACAGCACGTGTTTTCCCTTGCAGACCTTGTAATTACTCTTCTGAAAGCTTACCTTTTAAAACTGGCTGAAATCTGATTTTTCTGGGGCTATACTCTGTCGTTTAGGCTTGACTTTTTGGGGCAGGGACTGTCATCAAATGCCGAGATAAATTAAAGCCTTCCAGTTTCAGACAGGTTTGAATCAGGTTGAAGTTTTGTGAGATCTCATTAGACATCCTTGTTTAAAGATGAATTAACCATAAAGGTTTCATTAGATGTCCTTGTTTTTTCACTATGAGAGTAGTGAGGCAGTGGAACAAGTTGTCCGGAGAAGCTGTTGATTCCCCACCCCTGGAAGTGATCAAGGCCAGATTGGATAGGGCTTTGAGTAACCTGGTCCAGTGGAAGGTGTTCCTGCCCATGGCAGTGGTGTTGGAGCTAGATGGTCTTTAAGGTCCCTCCCAAACCCAACCATTCTGAAATCCTGTCAATCTGTGAACATGCCCATCTTTATCCACGTGCCACTCCCAAAGCCATACATGTTGCTCTGGATTTGCCCCATGAGACTGAATGGGAAAATCATACCACAGAGTGTCTGAGAGAAGGATGTAGTAAAAAACCCCAAAAGCACAGCCAGCAGATTTACTCAGAAGGGTTCATCTTAAAGACATCTGACTTCAGTTTCAATTTGGTCTACCTGTGTCTCCTTATGTTTGGACTGATTGAAATCCTGTTGAGTAAAGGGAATCAAGTCCTATGTAAACTGTAAGGTATTCTTCTTGATACATGAGTAAATAGTAAAAGGAGGTTTAACCAGATCAGGGCTGTAAGGGAGCCCTGCTAAATATGACTTCAAATAGTTGTTTGTGCTCGTTTAGTAATTAAGATAATTCGTATTAATGTAATTAAAGCTGTGGTGTACTATGTGGGATATTTTTATCTTTGTGCACATTTGAGGGTTTCATTCCCTTAGGAGAATCATTAATAATAACTGTGGACCACATTCTTAACTTTGTGCTCATCCTAATGTTAAAAAAAGAAAAAGTACAGATTATGCTGGAACAGATCACATTTCCCTAAGCACATTCCTTTTTTTAATGTAATAAAAAAAAAAATCAGCAGATTGCCAGTGTGGGTGAATTTTGTTCAAGAATCCAAGTCACATAGGCACCATATTAAAGACCATCAGAACAAAACTAAGCTTTTGTATACCTGTCTTATTTTTTTGCAAATGATAAAAGGGTTTATCTACTTACAGAGTGGCAAGGGTGAGTGAACGAACAGAAAAGTAGAATTGTACAGAACGTGTATCCCTAGAAGGTGTTAATCAGGACAACTCAAAAGACTGTATGTAACAGTTCCCAAACTTGGGGTTACCTTCCCCTGCAGTACCCTGCCTGAAAGCAGGAGTGAAGGAGGGATTGCAAGCAATGCATGGTGATTATACATCCTAGCATCCTGTAATGTCTCTGACAACATTCATGTCTGTCTGCATTTCTCCAGAGACTGGTAGAAAAAAGAAGCTGAAGGCTGAGAAAGTACCATAGTCTAGCTCTTCCACTGATATGTGCCCGTTCACACCAGCTGTGGAGTTAGCAGTTGTCCCCCCAAAAATGTATGTGCATGCAGATCCCAAAAAAAAATAAGTCACAGGGCTGCAAAATGAACTGGGTATCACAGTCTTCAGAAAACTTTGTGGGAAAATAAGGAGTCTGTAGTATGTCCATGACCAGAAACACTAACAATTGCCTCGAATGAGATGTCTTTCTGCTTTTCCAGGTCTTGAGACTTAGCACATAATTCTTTAGCCAAAATGTCTATATTAGGTCACCGGTACACTTTTTGTTGTTAAATATCCAGTCCCTTAGAAAATGGTGTCAAACTGTACAGAATTCAGTACATTTATTAATAGTTCCTGTTCTGCAACAACAATGGGGGATTAAAATAACCAAAGTGTTTATACATAGAGCTCTGCAGTGTTCTTCATCCCTAGAGAGAAGATCGGGATCACTCCTTCTATTTGATAAAGAAGAGTAAAATAGTCCTAAAAAGGCACAGTGACGTGGTAGGATGATGCTGCCAGCTACTGTAGTATTGGTTTGGACACCCCCAGGGGTCCTGTGTCCCAGGAGAGACTTCTCCTGCTTGACTCCACAATTGATGCCCTTGGGAGAGGGTGCTTCAGAGAGTGGTACCACTTGCACCAGCAAATGGCTTGAGTGGTACAGCATGCACACCACGGAAAGGAAAGTCTTCCTTCCAGTCAGCACATGAATGTTTCCCATTTTTAGATAAAACTGTAAGGAAGCATTGCATTTAAGGCAAGATGTGGAGAAACCAAGACACTAATTTTCTGTGCTTTTTTTTCCAGTTTGAACCTAAAGGAGTTTTGTGTCGAGAAGCAGTGAATGATTGTGATATTGCAGAGAACTGCACAGGAAATTCCAGCCAGGTGATTTTTGTGTCTTCTATCCATGAGACAAAAAACCCCACCTGCAGTCTCGAAATCACTATGAATGTTACTGTTTTGTATAGTAAGGTGTATAAAAATTATGTTAAACCTATTGATGCTGAGAAAACCAGCATGATACTGAAATAATTTTTCGTACGACTTTTGTTGTATACTTTGCTTTCATGCTTATCTGATCTATTACTTATTTTCTCTTTCTGTAGTGTTCTCCTAATATCCATAAAATGGATGGATATTCATGTGATAACAGACAGGTAATTAGGACTTCAGGTTTTTTAACATTCTTTTTGCTGTTATTGATTGTTTTGTATAGATTTTGTTTTTAAGATCTTTGGAAGTCACCTGAGACAGTTCTGCTAACATTCATGAGTCTTGGGTGCTAGTCATATTTTGAATGAAAGGAATTAGAAATAGAATTACATATTAGTTGCCTCAGTATAAAGGGTGGGACAAATCTTTATATTAGAGAAATATGCATTTTGGAAAACCAAGTAATTTGAAATTTTTTCTTTTTTTTTTCTTTCTTTCTAGGGTATTTGCTTTGGAGGAAGATGTAAAACCAGGGACCGGCAATGTAAATATATCTGGGGTGAAAGTAAGTGAGTGTTACTGTTTCTGAGTCGGTCGTAATACATGTGGCTTGAAAGGCTATCTTAGCTAAGAAAAATTATGGAAGACACATACTGAGAACCATTGAAAACATCTAGAGCTGTATGTCTCTCCCCTTCTTCCCCACCGTTTTGTCTTTCCATCCTCTTTTCCAGCTCTTTCTCTAGTGTTGGTTAACTTACTGGTGTTTGTTCTGAAGTCTTAAACTTTAGTTCTCATTTATAAACACCTAGGGTGCCTATACTCATGTTCATTGATTTATTTCAGTGGCTTCTGGACATTTCTGACCAATAAAACCTCATCAATCTGAACAAAATTTTAAAACGGTCTTGTGGCGCCATCATGAAGCTTTTCACTGAGAAGAGCACTGTGCAGAGTTTCACGGGCCACCTGCAGATCATGGTGCTTCAGTTCAAAAATTGGGAAGCTCAGCTTGCTTTGATTTTGTATCCCCATTTCTCATGACATGGCTTTTCAAAGTCATCATCATCTTAGAAGATATTTGTTTCTGTTTTTAGAAGTGGCAGCTGCTGACAGGTACTGCTATGAGAAGCTGAATATTGAGGGGACTGAGAAAGGAAACTGCGGAAGAGACAAGGACTCTTGGATACAGTGCAATAAACAGTAAGTTGATCCATTTAGAAAGCTACTAGTATGAGGTTTCTTACCCCTGATCCAGTTCTTTAGCTGGCATGAAGAGACTCAAAAAGCCTCTCTATGGATCAGGCTTCTGGCCTTCTGCAGACCTTTGTGCAAGAAATCCTGGAGGGAGCCGGGTGTTGAGAAGAGATGATCTCTGACAAGAGAGCACCATCTGAGCTTGGGAGAGCTTGGACCAAAAGTTGTCCTAGTACTCTCAGTGAGGCTGAGCAGTGCAGAGGAGAGCAGCCTTTGGTTTCACATCTTTATGTGGTGTTCACCTTTTATGCTGTGCCATTGCATGGCTAAGTTGCGTTCACTTTTCATGATATTGTAACTTTCCAAGTATATTCCTGCAAGTTGCTGCCTAAACCATGTTTTCACATTCTGTAGATATGCAGTTGATTATTTCTGCCTATTTCTGAACCTTTCACCAGTCCTTAACCTCAAATTGTTTTTTCAGATTTCTCCATTCTGTCAATGACATTTGATTTCTGGTTCTGTCTACAGGTGAACTAATGTCCCACTTTTTTAATGCAGATTTGGTAACCTTACTTCTGTTCCATTACAAATTCATAAGTGAAAAATATTCAGTAATATGGGAGATGTCAGACCCTGCTATCCTGTCAGTGCAAAAGTCTCCACACATGAATAGTGAAGTCTATAGTTGCCTTATGTAGGTGTCCTATGAGAGTGTATTTAAAAACAGTATCTACTGTTGCTCCTCTATGGACCAGTTAGTGTATTTTAATAGATCGTTAGATCAGTTTGATGTTGTTTGTTCTTGACAGCTCCCTGCTTGTTATTAGTCAGGGCATTTTTGATAATGCATTATAAAAACAGACTTTTCCCAGTCTAACTTCCAAGGAGAATAATTTTCTTGGGAAACAGAATTATTTTTGGGAGTTATTGTCAGTGGAAGAAAAGGAAGGAATAACAAATAGGTTACCAAGCAAGTGAAGAAAACCTCATTTTTTGGATTGTCCATTTTCATTGAATTTTATTTTTTATGAGTATCTGTTTATTCTTTCAATGCAGGGATGTACTTTGTGGATACCTTCTGTGCTCGAATATATCCAGTGTGCCCAGACTTGGAGAACTTGATGGTGAAATCACAACATCAATCTTGCACTATGGAAAAGTCTACAATTGCAGGTAATTGGAAATCCTGAAAACAGAACAATCAATATCCATCTTGCATAGAAAGGCAGCTTTCTCATTCCTAAGTGGAAAAAAACTGCTTCTATTAATTTTTTTCCTATTACACATAACCATTATTTCAGTTCAACCTTTGTTAAGCTTCAGAAAATTAACTGCCTGTGGGGAGTGCGCCTGCTTTGCAGTCCCCTCTGTGCTGGAGTTAATTTTGCCTGTAGAGACATAATGCTCTTCTCAGGCCCTGTGATTTTACATTCTTTAATATTTGCAAAGTACTTCATGGACCCAAAATACTTAGACATATGCCTGCACTGTCAAAGTTAACTGGCAGCCTAATTCATTGCTATCTTTTAGCTGAATTCTAATTATAGATGTATGTTCTCATAGCTTCACACACCTGTTAGACAAAATAAAGTCCTAAACAAGTAAACTTAAGAGTTGTATCTAACTCAAGCCGTTTCACAGGAAAAATGGTCTTTGTTTCCACAATTACATTTGTTTGATGTAGATACACCGTTCTGGTTCGTTTCATGTTAGGCCCAGTGAGATCACTAAGCCAATACTTTGTCTTGCCTGGTCCTGGGCATTGTGTAACACAGAAAGAAAGGCAGCAGCCCAGGGCCCGGTTTCTCAAGCAGTCCCACCTAATCACAGCACAATTCTGTAAGGTCCTCTTGGTTGTTTGCAGTGGTGGCCACGTGAAGCTCGATGAGGACACGGACCTGGGCTATGTGGAGAACGGGACGCCGTGTGGGCCGGACATGGTGTGCCTCGACCATCGCTGCCTCCCCACCGAGGCCTTCAACTTCAGCACCTGCCCAGGCACCACAGACAGCCAGATTTGTTCAGGACACGGTGTATGTTCTTGCACTCTTTAATGCCTCTTATTGTTTTTGCTGGCCTTGTGTAGTCTACTAGCTGGACCTTTCAGGAAGCCAGCAGTGTGACTCTAGAAGTCATAAAACTGGAGAAGTTTTTGAAAAGGAAAAGGGAAGGAGGTACATAAATAAATGTAATGCATTCCAGTCAAGGCATCTTAAGCAATGAGTCATAGTTAGTATGTATCAGTTTTACAGAAGTTTTATCAATCAATGTTTTTGCTATCACTTTTGCTAACTTGATTGCTATTTCCTCAGGCAGTGTGCTGGAGAATAAATGCAGAGGTTTTATGAACTGAGAAACTTGGGTCTCTGTTCTTTCAAAGACCTGTTCTTTTTAATTCCTTCTTTATTGCATAAATAGCCAAGAAGATTCATAAAGTTGTTGATGATGTTGTATTTTGTGGGCTGAGAGTTGCTTTACTCTGGAAAAGAGGGCAGTGAGCTGGCTCTTGGCTAGTGGCAGTTTCTCTTCTTGGTGTGCAGTCTGTGGCTTTGCTGTGGCCCTGGCGAGTCCCCTTGACCCTCATACAGTTTGACACAATGTCCAGGGCTCTGTGACGGAGCTGAGATCAAAAGAGTTGCTCTCTCATAATGTCTTTTGTCTTGTACACTGTATTTAAACTTCCTTATTTATCTGAAATCATGCACTTCATCATCTTTTGAAACAAAAGTCATTAAGGTCAGTTTCCCAAAGCAATTATAAATGGTTCTATTAAATATAGGTTACATTAAAATACGTACTGAATAAACATTAAATCTATTTATATAAAATATAATAGCGCATATATTGCATTTATATCTAATAGATAAACTAAAAATTCATATATATTAAAAAATTATTTTGCGAAATTTTGTGAGCAGTCAAAATCAGGACTTTATCACTGTACCTATACTTGAGGTATTGATTACGGGAATGGATTAATAATCTGATCTTTTTCTGAGCTACACTTTTGACTGCAGGTTTGTAGCAATGAAATAAAGTGTGTCTGTGACCGATTCTGGGGAGGAGATGACTGCAGTTCTCACATCAAAGACGATCTATTTTTTGATAAAGATGCCATCAATAAAGGTATGTTGTTATAATTTTTACCAACAACTGAAAAAACTTGGATTTGAGGAAAGTTCATTAAGCAAAACTAGGTCTCCTACTCTTTCAGTTAGTACACAACATGCTGCAGCATCAGGAGCCTCGTTTCCCTCTCTTCCTCCCACAGCAGAAACACTCAGTGTCTGTAAATGAAGCCTCAGTGCATCTTTGGGAACTGGTATCAGTGGGTCCGGTTCTACCTGGCTTGTCCCGATCATCTGAGTGGCCTATTAGGCATATTGATAGATTAGGACAAGCAAAAAGTTACTGGGATATTCCATATCTAGATAGAAAGGTAATGCTTGACTTTTACAGTTTTTGAGTGGAAGTTTTTATTCAGCTTAGTCTTGCACACAAAAGATATATTGTGGAAAAATGAGCTTGTAAATGTTTGTCATTAGAAATTCTTGTGGGGGGACATCTTCCAGAATGTCTCGTTTGATTAATTTATTCAGCTGTGGAAGGGATTTAAGCAAAACCCAACAAGTAGACACTTTTATTCCAGGGTAAGCATGTATTTGCTAGGGCAGGTTGTAAGGATGTAATCTACAGCAGTTTAATATTGATAATATTGTATTGGCATACCTGGCATGGGTTTCCCATGTAACAAGCATTCAGTTAAGGGAAACAGAGGTCAAAACTTGATTTATGAATGATCTTTCTATGTCCTTGCTATGCATCAAAAGTGTATCACTGGTTACAATTAATCAGCCTAGTGAAAGTTCAAGCTGGTTGTTGAGAGATGGTGCATTTACTGGTTTTGTGTATTTTTCTCCTAAAACCATGTATATTTTTCCTCTTTCTTGTGTTTCCAGGTGTGGTTAGCACAAATATAATAATAGGGGCTATTGCTGGCACCATTTTAGTGTTGGCTCTCGTTTTAGGAATAACTGGTTGGGGTTACAAGTAAGTAAATTTTGTTCTTAATACAGCTTAAAAATATGTGTATTTCATCTGATAGTTGATTATGTTATGAAAAGAACAATTCTAAAAATCTAAAACATCCAAATTCAACAGTATTTCTACAATAACACTTTTATTTTATTAACATTTTTCAAGCAATTCTTACATTTATATGTGGTTTTAGAGAGCTTGATCCAAATTTGAAATTTATTTCTCATTTAGTAATTTCTTTTCTTTTTTTTTAGATGATCAGATTATGATTTTACTGTATGCGACAAAGGAAATACAAGAATATGATCTGATTAAATTATAAATGTTTTGTCATGATGAAGTAAATGTAGCAGGATTAGCCTTCAGTCAGTCAGCAAAGCATTTCACCATAGGCTTCCTTAAATAGATGATTATATTTAGTCGGCTTAACCTGAAATTAATTCAGGCACATATTTTGGTAGGCAAGATCTGTAATTTGCAAATAAGGCTCAAGTTCTCTCCTGGTGTAGAGCTGTCAGTGCTCACTGAGAGGCAAAATGAATTATAATAGCCCGAGTAGTCTTTTTCAGTTTTACTTCTTCTGTGAATTTCTTATTAAAACAGAGAGATTTATGTTGTTTGCTTGTATTAAAAAATGATTCAATGTGCTGACTTTATCACCTGTGTTTGGGTGAGACTGTCTCCTGAAGTCGTTTGTCCCTAGGTCCTTGGTGTGCTGGGAGGGCAGGGCAGGCTCAGCTGCAGGCAGTGCCAAGGCTGGCGCCCAGCCCCAGTGGTTTGGCATAATGAAATGGCACAGCCCCTGCTGATTTGCTAGACTGAGGTAGGCTGAGGGCAGCTCAGAAATATGTAAGGAAAGAAGCATTTGGAAAAAACCATGAAGTTTAAGGTAGTAGAAAAGTAGGTTATACTGTCTTGGTATATCACCCTTAGCTTCTGGCAGTATCAGAAAATCTGGACTTTTATTTAAAGTAAAACTCTAAAAGTTAAGGGCTCATTTTGAGATCCTGTCTATCCAGTGGAATTAGTTTTTGGAGGTTCAGGACAAGAGTGCACCTTTCACTAGCAGCTTCACAGTGAATAGGCTTAAACCCGTCATAAACTGCACCTTACACTCAGCACTGACTTTAGCCATCAAGATGAATATATTTTTCTTGTTTATTCTGATTTAGTATATTTGTAAATATGCTTATTTCAGAAGTGATTTTGTAGAAATATTTTGAGCAAAAATTTCATTCTGTATACAGTGATTTTCTTTTTACATTTTTTTGGTCTTACTGACCATGTGTACCTGCATACTAAAAACTCATTCTTCTTCCTTTCTCTTCTGTTTATATGGGAAGAAACTACAGAAGACAGAGGTATGTGATAAAAGTAATGGAATGTATCTTAGAAGTCTCTGAAAATATCTTTTCTTCTCTTTTGCTCATTTACATGCCATAAAGAAAATATTGTGATGGGTTATCATATTTTAAATAATATTTGAAATCATTATTCTGTAAATGCATTGCTTGAAATCCTGATTTCACTGGACTCAATAGCAAAAATAATGTTTTTTATACTTCTGCTATAGACTATTTTATTTAGGAAAACAGGAGAATATTTCCAGTAAGAGAGACTGAAAATCGGCTACTAGAGATGAAAGTGTTCTTGGGAGGCTAAGAACTGAATAATTAATATTAACATGATGTTCAGGAGCCTTTTGAGACAAATTAATTCCTGGAGCTTCTTTGCAGTTAAAAATACAATGCAGTTAAATTGCTGTGTGGACGAAGAGCCCGTTCTTTCCCGTCACCCTGTTCGATTGATTCGTAGCTAAAGCACAGTGCTGGCTTCAGCACAGGGCTGCGCTTTCACCATTTCAAGCTTGTGGCCAAAAATAAACCATTTCCTAGTGACTTGTGTTTGGCTCCTGGAAGACCACCTCCCTTTGATCAGGCCTCTGCCTGGCAGATGGGTCTTGTGGGAAGGAGTTGGTTCCTTCCTCTCCCACTCCCCCACAGATAAAAGGATTTCTCAGATTCCCCTGTTTTCTGCCTGTATCGTTGCCTTCTGGTCCAAGCTGCTGCTTTGTTTGTTGCTGCTACCCGTTGTGCTTGTTCTCCATTTCCCTTTGTGTAGCGCTTTCTCTGCCAGGCTCAAAATATTTGTAAAAAGTGAAAAAGCACTGTCAAGTGCCGGTTGTGTGCTACAGGGTCAGATAGGCGACAGGTACAGCAACAAGAAAAAGGCAATGCTGTTGAAGTCAAGCCTTATGCAGAGGTTGGTGGGTAGGGAATGCCACCCAGCACAAGGAAGGCAGAATTTAAGGGTTTGGTGCTGCTTAGGGGAAAGTGATGTATTTATAAATACAAACTAACATGGCCATCAAGTCATTCTACTGTGGATGTTTCAGTATTGGCTGAGGACAGAGCAGACAAAACCTTGAAACAGAGACAGGGTCCACCCCATGTATGTTTGCATTGGAATATTAGAGAATTTAACTTCTTCAGATATCTTCATCTCCAGAAATTAGTTTATGGCCAGAGAGCTGTGAGTGTGCAGCCAGTCTGGAGCTGTGTCTGAGAGCATAGGCAGAGTGGAAACCAGCATAAGCTGAGGCTTCTGAAGGTAATGGAGGACTCCATCATTTTAAAGATGATGGAGATGTTTAGTAACTAAATGTCCTTCATGCATAAAATGAAGTTCTTCAGGCCGGCTTCTAAATAGAATAATTTTGGCTAAGTACGAGGAGTGCTCCATAAATGGAAAAAAAGATATCCAACAGATTGTCCAGACTGTCCCCTTTTAAAAAAAAAAATAAATTACTCCTTAAATAACAACGAAAACAAGCCATTATAATATTTTTGAGCGTGACATAAGGATGATACTTGGTACTAATAAGCAACTGAAACAAACTGAAAGTGGTGAGAAGAGCCAATTAGCAAGGATTCTGCCAGCTGGGATAGTGTGGCTTTAAAGGGCACAGATACACAGGAGAAGTTATTTCTGATGGAGTAGCAAGAGAGCAGTTTGCTAGAGGAGCCCTGGGGAGCAGAGCTGCCCACACTGAGCCGACTCTGAACCCATGTGCCAACAAAGGAAGGGGACAAGAACTGAAACTCGGGAGGTGTTCGAAGGTGGAGTGTGGAAGTACTGCATTGCACTAATGATTTATGTGCCATAGAGTTATATACTTTACATACTTCACATACTTCAGAAGCATTAGAAATTCAGATATGGAATGAAGAGGTCCCAGTCCAGGTCTGTAGTTGGACATCATCTGAATGTGAATCAGCCTGACAAATGTGTATCTTAATAGGGGCAGACTGAAGCAAAAATGTCTTGGAAAGTGCAAGGTTGAATAAATACTGATGCTGATATTATGAAATAGTCAACTGTCAAAGTAACTACTTGTACTTGGGAGGATTTTTAAACCTGGTGGAACTATAACTGGAATATTTGAATGGCAGTTTTTTTCTGCTGGTGATGAATTTACCATCTGCAAAAACTTTGCATAACTTGATTAGAACTTTCTCATGCACAGACAGTTTTATGCACCATAACCGAGCTTCTAGTTCTGGAAAAGGATAAACTATGACATTACTTTTGTGTGTCTTGGCAGATTGAGTCTACTGTTGTGGTAATCAGGAGTAGCTGAGAATCTCTGACAGAGGTGTTAGTTTCCTTATACAAGAAATCAGTTAGAAAACCTGGAGGTTTATATCCTCCTGAGGTTTAAACAACTCAACAGGTTGCTATTCTTGAATTCAGTAATGATCACAAAAGTTGAATGGAAAGCATCTACTTCAGAAGGAAAAAAACCATTCACTTTTCCCAAACTCCTCTTTGATGCAGACGTGTATTCAGCTCAGGCTCAGTATTAGTGCTGCACCTGAGGGTGCTTTTTGCAACCAGCATGACGAGCCATTTGAAATGTCTGGACTGGTTATCCATTGTCTCAAGAATCACAAACTCTTCACTTTGAAAATTGTGATCGGAGTTTACCAGTGAAATGTTCCTTGTTTTCCCTTTCCAAAACCGCATACTCCACTTTTCTGCACATAACAGAAGCGTGTGGGAGTTCTCTCTCGGATGGTTGAATTATTTATTAATAGCCTTATTGTGTGTGGTTAACAGGTTTTCTCAAGGATTACTATCCTTACCTCTTTCTTTTAAACGAAAGTTCATGCATGTTTGTTTGTGTGCCAGTTCCTGTCATGTTTTCTGACTCTACAATGTTTATTACACTTTAGACAAATACCCCAGGGAGATTATGTAAAAAAGCCGGGAGAGGCCGACTCTTTTTATAGCGACATGCCTCCTGGAGTCAGCACAAACTCTGCATCTAGTTCTAAGAAGAGGTCTGCTTTTCTGTCGCATTTTCAGATTTCTACCTATTCCATCACCCATTATTCCATTAGTCAGAACATTTCATTGTTTTGCAGCAGGTTTGACTCTTTCTTCTTTCTTTGTGGAATGTTTGAAATAGCATCCTTTTTGCTTTGATTACTGACTTTTCTCCTATGTCCTGAGCTGCTAATTATTATGATTAGGCCAGAATAAAAATGTTTTGCATTGTAAACCAATTTTTGTTTAATCACGTTTTCATGATATACCTGCTTGAGAATTGATTTCAAGTAGACTGTAATAATAATTGCTGTCTGAAAAAAAATTAAATAAAATGCCAACAGCTTTTTAAATCATGGTCATGTAATCAAAGAAAAGGAACGTTGTCTTGCTTCAATAGTAGTTATAAACATAAAATGTTCAATATAAATGTTATTTTTATATCTTTATTTGTCAGTGTCATTAATTCAGTGTGTTGACTTAGACTTCTGCTGTCTCATATTAAAGATGATAGTGATTGCATTTTATTCTGCTTACTAGACTAGTATACTAAATGGTCACCAAGTGTTATCTTAGAAAATAATTGTGCAAAGACTTTCTTTAGTTTTCTACTTGCTGTCATTAGATTAGAGAGAATTAGATTTTGCCCTTGATCAGATTTCACTAAGTCCGTTTTTGTTCCAGTTGCCTAAAAAATCCAATATTTTAAGAGGGAAGATTAATTTGAAAGCATTGAGAGCCATTTGTAATTGCTAAGATCATGATGCTCACTGTTCCTCTGCAGTTAGAGATTCTTTATATGAAAAGCTCCAGCTAGCACAGTAAAACAATTTTTGAGAAGCGCTGTGTCCTAGAGGGATTGATGATTGTGAACTGCTTCATAGGAAAACTGCAATTGTCAATTCTTGTCTTGCTAAGCAGCCTACAACTGTGAAGTTGATGAAGCCATTTTCTTTGCTATTATTTCAATGAAAATAAAGAGAAATGTATGGAAGGGACACATATGTAGTGACATTTGCTATTTTGGTATAGCAGCTTGATCTTACATACAACTTCATTCAGTTTATTCTAATGAATATGTTGTTAGGAAAACTCCAGTAGTGATTACTTAATTACTTCTAATTTTTAAATTCAGCTTTTTAGATCTGGGTTGTTTTTTCAGGAAGCAAGCATTAATCTTAAATGATGCACTGTTTGTGTTGGAGGATCTTTTTTAATTTGGATAAAATTTTGAAAAAGGGTTTTGGGAAAGCAAGTTTTCATAGCTTTGTGTATCAGGTTTAAATGCCAGTTAAAAAAAGTTATTTTTATATGACGGTAATATAATGTGTTTCTTCTTTCATTCAGTATCTGTGTTTCTTTTCATACTTCATTTATTTCATATGTCTCTCTCTATTATTTGTTCCAAAAAGCTAATGGTTTCTAAGGTCTGTCTGTACTAGAGAGTTTTGTTGTTCCCACCACCAGTTCAGGTATGTTGTGCCACTGTCAAGTCTGGAAAAGTAAGTCTGACAAATATTCCATTAACATTGTGATACAGCTGACATAGTCCTTCCATTTTAATTCCCAGAGTGCTACCTCCTACCTTCCAAGCCGGTTTTGGTTTGCTCTGTGTGCCGGTATGTTTGGCATCTCCTGGGAGATGTTAGAGTGACTGGGCCACCAGCTGCCTCGGCTTCTCCATGCTGGAAAGCACTACGAAGTATTAGTTGGTATTCAGAGGTTGTTCAAGGATTAAGACATAACTTTATGATAACTCTTGCTGTTACAAAATAGCAAACACCAAAACCAGTATATAGCAAGACATTCCTGAACCTGAAAGAGACCTTGAGTAGGAGGAAATGTTTAAAAATCTGTCAGTAGATCTGTTGTTTCTCAGACCTTTCATGATGTGATTAAGTTTGAATTAATGAAACCCTGGGCTTACTTCTGTGTGGCTGTGATTAGCCTAATCTTCTGGAAACTGAAGAGCATCTCTCAGATGCCTGCCCTCCAAGGAAAGCAGAGACTGAAAAATGCGAGTATCCAGACTTAAAAACTACAAAAATAGTTCCTTTAAGCAAGACTTTGTAATACGTAAGCCACCTATTATGAATTTTTCAACTTCCTCTTCTCTTTTGGGAATAATTGTAGATCTCATGGCAAAGAGCTAAGCAGCAGCTCTAGTTCAACAAGAGGCAGCCTGTTGGAAAACCCCACGTGTTGGACATCACCACATACATCTCTGGCTTTTAGAGGGAATACAAGAGGAAAGAAAAACCGGTTTTCACCAAGCATCTAGATAAAAAGACTATTTTTGGCTTTGAGTTTAGCATTAGAAGTATATACTGCAGCAATTGGCTGATAAAATATAAACGTTTAAAATTAGGAAAAATGAGGCAGAGTTACCTCTCCCCTGGCACTACCAGCTCTGGGTGGGAGGATGCTCATCACAAGCTCCTGAGCCCCTGAGACTGGTATCAGTGGGGTGAGGGAAGCTGTCCTGGCTTTCCTGCAGCAGCACAGGGAGGGAGTGAGCAGCCTGCAGGCGGGATGTGCTTGACTGTGAGATGAAAAGGCCTTGAAATGAGCACAGTTGTGAGAGCATCTTCCATCTAGGAACTGAGGCAGAGCTGCAAATCCAAAGGAAATCTGGTGTGTGCTGGTGTTTGTGCGTTCCACAGCCGACAAGTGAGAAAGCAGTGCTGATGCCTGGCTCTTAAATATGGGCACATGGAACCGCTGCAGGGACAGCTGCAAGGCGTAACTGCAGGGTTTAATCAGAAATCCTGGATGCTCCGCTAGTGCAGACAGACCTTAGGCTGTGTTTTGTCACTGGCCTCGGGAATGTGACCGAACCGCTGAGCTAACATTGATGTGAGACAATACCCTTAACAATAACCGTATCTGAGCCCTCCTATTCCAGGTCAAATGGATTATCTCATTCCTGGAGTGAAAGGATCCCAGACACAAAACATATTTCAGACATTTGTGAAAATGGGAGGCCTAGGAGTAATTCTTGGCAAGGTAAGTGTGAACCACTGTGCTGGCCACAGTGGAAACCAGCCTCTGGACCATTGCTGCTCTGCTGAAAGTTTAGCTGATCTTAGGACAGCAGCATGACTCCTTAAAATTGTGCTAATTGTTACTAATTTGGAATTAGGATTTAGCAGCACCCTACCTTTTTTGCACAGTGCTTTGTCACAAAGAAATTACATTTAATTTCTCCTTCCAGTGTGAGCTAACATGAAAAAGAGAGAGAAGTCTATTCACTATTGCCAGCTTCTGTGATTTTATCAGGCAGCGTTTGGTGTTTTTCTTGAAGTGTAGTGATTATGTCAAATAATACCTGAAAATAGGGATTTTTTTGCTCTGCACAGTTGCAACAAATAGTAGAGAAAGGTTACCTAAGTGTCTGAGGTAAATCAAGAGGAATGGACCTGTGAGATTTAAATGGCTTAAGTTAGAGGTAGCAACTCTTTTGCTGTGGATGCAAAAAGGATATACAGTTTGGCAGGGGGTGCAGGTGAGTTTCAAGTTGTTTTACTGTCTTTGTCCTTTGATTTTTTTCAGGTAATATAGGAGGAAACAGAAAGAAAGTCAGAGGCAAAAGATTTAGGCCACGGTCTAATTCAACTGAGTAAGTCTGAATTTAAAAAAGCAAAGCCAAAAAGTAGAGTTTTCATATTTGTGTTTTGTAGATGGAAATTAAGAGTACTGAAAAGTAGACAGCTGCATTTTTTCTCTGTGGCCCATTCTGATTGCTGACTGATAATCTGGTAAATGGTTTGGCTAATGTATTTCAACCTCTTTTTATGTATTCTTTAAAAATTAACTATCAATTTTCTTTTTTATGTAGGCTTCCTCACAGTCGTTCCCATAGCAATTCCCAATGATGGTGGCAGCCTGCACCATCACTGCAGGCTTTTGTCTACAGTAAACTGCCATTGCTGAGTGTATCCTGGTTCAATACTGAGTTTCTGATAACCTGTTTCCTACCCTTGTCTTCACCTTGCATTGGGCCATTACAGAGTTAGAGATCTGTATCTCTGCATACCCTTCTGGAGGTTTTAGGAGAGGTATATGCTTTGAGAGTACCTTGAAGTTTGCCAGTGTAAGCCTGAAACAGCCAGTCTTGAATAAGCCCTGTGATAAATGGGTAATTAAAATCTCTACCAAGTGACTGATCCCCAGACTTTCCAGTATGGCTTACCGATTTATTGGTTACATTTCCTGAAGAGCCCATGTGTGTAGTGCTCCCCACACAGAAAGAGCCTTCCTTATGTACTTAATCCTGTTGGTTCAGGCCCCTCTTGTGAATGAATGGGGAACCTCTGGGCTTGTCAAAGGCACTGGCCTGCTCTTACAGCACTTAATGCCACACAGGAATGGTGGCAATGACAGTGCCCGTCCCCATATCATGACTACTAACTTTGCACCTTGATGGGCAAATGGGCTTGATACCAACTCTGCTGGAAACTAATAATGCTAACTGCTCTCTGGGCCCCATTTTCTTTGGTCTGGGGATTTTGAGTTTGTTCTGAAACTTTTCTTTCACCTGCAGTGCACTGTCTTGAGGTGAGTAGGCTCAGAAAGGGTTCATAGAGAAAACCCTATGTTACAAGTTACAGAAATAATACTTTGATGCACATTGCAATTATAACATTGCATGGTCAAAATGGCATCATGGAACCAGAAATTTTAGCCCTTGGAGTTTATCTCAAGAGTCTCTGTGCTCTTTGTGCTGATAAACTCTTACTGAAATGTTATTTTGCTTGTTTTCTTTTCTCCTTGCATGAGATAGTTTGATAAAATCAAAATTAGTCTGGCCAAACTGCCAAAAATACAAACGAGTTTTGCTCTGAGAACTTTGGAGCACTAAATAAGCGGGCAGACGGAGATACTGTGAGTTGGACATCTTTTTCCCAGTATATTTGTTTCTCTTTTAAAGGTGCCCCTGAATTTCCACCTAATTCTCTGCTTTCCTTCTTGCTGCTTGTTACGGTGGTCTCTCAACCCAGCAGCAGCCCTGATGCTACAGGGAGGAGGCTTGTACTTCCCAAGGGCCATGCAGCAACCTTTCGGGGAATGAAGCCCAGTGTGTGTGTTCCTGGGAGAGGCCTGCCAGGCAGGAAAATACTCTTTCTCCTGATCGGCTCTATCCTGGACTGCACAGGCCCGAACGGCTTGTCCGAGTCTCCTTGGCAGTCCTGTCACCATCTGGAGAGGGAGCTCCCACTGAATGATCCACATGCTGTATCACTTCAGTGGGGAATGGAGAGAATTGCTGATGGCTTTTAGAGGGCAGTTATCTCTCTGGTTAGAGAGACAGCTTGCTTTGCAAGGAGAGAAAATGGACTGAGAATGATCTAAGTGTGACCAGCATTTACTCATTTAGAAAAAAGAAAAAGCAACATCAGCTGGTTTGAGGATGCTGCAGAATACACAGGGGCTTTTCCCAGGCCAATTTACTTTTCTACCTTGTTTGGGAAATACAGAATAATACTGAAATCTGTTCTGAAGCAGTATTTAGAAAGTCTGCCCGTATGGCCCCTAGGAGTCCAATAAAGCATACTTGTTGAGATGGAAAAAAAAGGATAACAGTGTTGGTGTCCTGTAATTAGCACACTGTAGTTAACCATTATAAAATTGGGTTCATTAATGCCCTACCTTGTGCAGAATTCAATTTTTTTTTTAAGCGGGAGCACACTAGTGTGTTTGCCTATAAAAATACTTCTTGTATGCATGAATCTGCAGAAACTGCACACATTATGGACAGGCTTTTTTTTTATATACAGCCAAGCATCAAATAGAATTGTGCCATTAATCATTTAAGCAAGATTTCTTAAGGACTGAGCAAGGTTTGAAATCTGCAGCCCTCACGAGCAGCACTGACAGAGAGTTGCAAACACTTTGGGCAGCTCCTGAAAAAAGTCCTGCTCACACCTTTGCATGACCTTTGGACCTAACATACATGAACAAGGCTTATGCTAAGCATAGAGCTCTGAGGAGACTGCTAAAGATATTTTGGGACATTTTTAATTGTTTTTGGATGTTTTAAAACAAAATTGATATTCTTTACTAAAGGCAGGTGGTTCATTACATGTAGAAGGAATGCCAACAGGCCAAATACTTTTTCAGAAACATGGTTGATGAAATGGCCTGATAAATAGTTTTTTTATTAAAATCAATTGGAGTTATCCAGGAATGATGAGAGTTTTCTGAATAAGTTGACAGTTAAATTGGGAGCCTGTGTTAAAACAGGTCCCAGGAACAGACAGCAATTCAGAGCTTTGTTAATTTGCACTGCTTTTCCTGTAAGCCTTTGTCTTCCTCGTTGTTATAACTGATACAAACATCTTTGGTTTAGACTTTCTATTATATATTGTCTTTTTGCAGCCGGGTAACCCATGCATCTGAGCCTGGGCTTTCTCTCGCCCACCAAATCCCTGCCCAAGGCATAAGCCCAGGGGGTTCCGACCACCCCCAAACAGGGAGTCGGGATCACAGGTCAGTCTCACCTGCCCCTGCATCCTGGGCTGCCGTTTTATCCCGTGAAAAGTCCCTTCCCTAGTATATGATAGTTTCACTGTGGCAAAACACCGCAACTGCTTGGAGGTGCTCCTGCTGATGCGGCGCTAGCTACCCTTCCTCCAGCCTGAGGAGTACGAGTACTCTTGAGCCCAGGTCTTTTGCCTTGTTGCATGTTGCGCTACGAGCCAAATCGAGCTGTCGGTCTAACTCTAGGCTTATGTGTAAGGACACCTTGTTTTAAAGCAGAATTTCTCACTCAAAGGAAATGCAGATTCTGACCATTACTAATGAACATGGGGCCAGAAGGATCAGCCTGAGGGCTTTCCAATGGTATCATGTAGTGGTCTGCAGTAACTTGAGTTTAACCTTTTTGTAACAGATGGATTGAGGTGGTGAATGATGGTCTGTAATACACCCAGACCCAGGAAACCCTGCAACGTGGTTGTGCAACAATTGCATGCTTTGATACCACCTTACACTGTTTTCTAATACAGGAAGCCAGACTGGGAGTGTTTCATGGTTACCAAAGGACCCTTTCAAATAAAAAAATGCAAGTCAAAAGTATTGCAGCAAGTACCAGAAATAAATGTACAATTAAAGCTAAAGCTGAAGTTTATTAGTTCCTGGTGATGCTGGCATCAGCCTGTTGCTTCACTTGTGGTTCATCTTTTTTTGCTGCGCTACCACTTTTGACATTTTCTTTCTCTAAGATCCCAAGCTGGAAAGCATAAAGCACTCCCTATTCCTGATAAATAAGCGAGCTGAGGAAGCTACTTAGAAGCACTTGTGGCTGAGGGCGAGTACTTTCTGAGAGCTGTGGCTGTGCTTGTGCGGGGTGGGGAGGAGATGTTCCAGAGCAAAAAAGGAGCAAAAGAAGTTGAAAAAGTGTTGCTGCTTTTGTTGTCATCGTGGTTTGAAATATGGAGGGGGTTGAATGACACGATTTGGACCAACTTTTATATATCATCTGAGCAATCCCTTGCAAGGCCTGTTCCCATGTGTGAGGTTGTTGGAGTCACTCCCATAAATAAGGGTGGCAAGAACTGGCCCAGAAGTATTAAAAATAACTTAAAGAGGAATTTTCTTTCCTATTTTCCTTGGTTAAAATTTGTTTCCTATTTCACTGTGCTAGTCTCTATTATATAAAGATGGTGATCACAAATAATCATTTGATTGTTGCCATTTGTATGTAACAAGAACAAACTTTAAATTGGTCCAGGCAGACTCCTGTTTTCTGCATTGCCCTTTTCTCTTAACATGACGGATGGAGAGGAATTTGTTTATCTTGTTATTGGGAAAAAAATTGTTACAAAAAAGTTTTCTTCTTCCCTGGTAATTTGTTATCAGATAATTAAACATCATCTTTATTTCATAATTTTCATGTAACTAATATGAGTATACAGCTCAGACCTTTTTTCCTAAAAACTGTGGTTTTGGTATCAAGATTGCTTCTGTAAAATGTGACATAACTCTGCAGCCCACCTCCATTAAAGCCAAACTAAACGAACAATGAAGAATTAGAGGGTTGTTTGCCTATAAGTGTAAAAATTGTCACTATAGTGGCAAAAAATTCAAGCCTTTTAACACACTGAGGCTGAAATTCATTCCTGTAAAAAGGGTCAAGCTCAAGATTCTGTGCTCATTTAGCCATTGTCTTGCAGTTTATTTAGATGGGTGCAAAAGTGTGTCTTTGGCAAGCAAACTTCATGATTGAAGCCAAAATGCCTCTTCATCCTTATTTTGAGATCATGAGGAAGTTCAAACCGTGAGCTTAATGCTGGCCCTCTGCATAGGAGTGAATTTTACCCTTAAGACATTAAATGAATGATGTATCCCAAAAAGTTTCCAGATTAATCAAACATACGAGTCTTGTTGTAGGTCAGATTTTCTCATGCAGTTGTACACGTTGCCTAGTCCTCACCCAAATCCATACTGATTTATTTGCCATATTCACTTGCATTTTGGGGATGAAGACATCCTTGCTAAGCTTGTGCTGTGTGTTCTCAGATTTTCTATTCTTGTTCTTCTGCTTTCTCTGTTCCTTCCATTGCTTTCTGCAGGTATTTAAACCCATGGTTCAAAAGAGAATATAATGTAGCTAAGTGGGTAGAAGATGTGAATAAAAACACAGAAGGACCATACTTTAGGTATTTAGTAAATTAATTCTATAATTCTCATTTTTTAGAGCTGTTCCAGCATATACAAATATCTTGAGGCTCCTGTCTTGTATAAATCAATACAAGTTACTTAGGTGCAAAGGGCCCCTCTTCTTTTGCTGCATTTTGATGTCTGTTTTTGGCTTCATGTGCAATTTACAGTTCTTTTTCTGAATGTTTTAATGAAGCCATTGAAAAGGGTGTGTGTAGTGCATGCATTCCCACCATCATCTATAGCTTGTAGTAGCTTTCTCATCATTTTATGCCAAGTAGTGTTTTATGGGCATGAGACATATTTATCACTAATAAAGTAGTATTAACTTAAATAGAATGTTAATTTACTGAGGCAAGTGGTTTCATAACACATTGACTCTACCTACTGTCTTATATAGTGCATACTAAAATTCAAATGAAGAAGAATAAAAAGTAGTGGTATTTTACCCTCAGCCTGCAATGAAATAATTTATATATTGTAATTGGAAAACTAAACATGTGAGAATATACTCTGTGCTCTAATTATCAAACTGCTAATGAATCTGTTACAAGTGAGGTAGGGTTCAACCAAAAATATCACTTGTTTTTGGAAGGGAAAAGTGTGAGTTATATGATACATTCCAAGTTACAGAGAAAAAAGAATGTGTGAGGCTGGGCCCCTGTTGAACACGAATCAAGAGACTGAGAATGTTGCAGCAGATTCCCAAAAGACACAGTCCCACAGCTGAGAGAGATATCTGCATCAGCTGAAAAAATGAGCCAGCATAGGAGAGAATGGAAGACAATTTATGACAAATAACATAAATCATGAACAAAATCCATGGACCTGTGAGTTGACATATAAAAAATGAAGATAATTATAGAAACACAAATCAAAAAAATAATAAGCAAAATCTTCAGCCAAAACAGTGATGGTAAGAACAAGTAAATAGAATCTTAATAATTTTGCTATGCAAGTAGACCTAATAATAGTGCAACAGGGCAGAAACGTACACTAAATGTATGCAGTGTGCATTTGGGAAAAAAAAAAGTGATGGGAGTTGTATCACAAGATTCTAAAGAAACACTTTTATTCCAGTAGTAACACTGGCAGACATTAAATGGCAGGGTAGGAATTTAATCATTTTTAGAACTAAAAACATCCTGAAGTCTTCAAAGACGATAAAATAGTTACTTTTAAAAACCTTTTGCGTTTGCTTTCAACACCTCAAAAATCACAGAGAAAAGCTGCAGAAAAGCTTTCTGGTGAACAAATAGGGAAAATGAGTAAACTTTAGCCTTTCAGCCCTGATCTTGGTCCTGGAAAGGGAGAAGAGATCCCTGGTGCAAGAATCCAAGGCTTACAGGAGGTCATTGTGGTTGTGCCAGTCGGTATCAGACAGGTCTCTTGGTACTTGGTCATTCCAGCAGCGAGTATTGTGAGTCTGGTTGTTTCAGCACTGGGATAGAGGGTCCAGTTCTGGTGTCTGCAGTTCAGCAAGCATGTTCTAGAACTGGGAAACCACAGAAAGGACTGCAGAGCCTCAGGCTGTTCAGTTTAATGGAGTAGCTGAACACTTACCTGATCATGAAGCCCACATCGCTGCACATGGAGCAAAACCTTTGTGGATGGGAGCTCCTTTAGATTAGCAAAGTAAGACTGATAATGACAAAAGGTCACTGGAAGCTGAAATTAGGTAGACTCAGAAATGAGCTGTGTTTTCAATACCAAACCTTTTTCTAAAAATAGCCTCTCGACCTTTATTGTTCAGGCAAGGTCAAGAATTGCCCACCATAACACAACCCCGTAGCTGTCTTTCAGGGGTTTTGTATCAGAAGCCCTGTGGTAGCAGTAAACAAAGACAACGATGGAATATGAAGATAGCACTATTTTAAAACAGGTTACTTTAAACGGTTCAGTTAAACAGGTTTAAAAATCTGTATGCATACTCATAATTTGGTATTCATTTTTAAATATCAGTATATCTTTATTTAGTAACTAGGTTAAATTGATGGGAGTGTACCTACCCCCTCGGGTATTCAGCTGTTACACTGAATGAGTCACATTTCTAATTGTATTTCAGATAAACCAAGCATTTTTGGCATGTAGATGAGGATTAAGCTGACCCATGTGAATTTTAAAGGCTATATATCAGCAGAGATGAAACATAAATCAGAAATTTTGCACCATAGAAGCTTACTAATCACTGCCTGCAGCAGTTACCTTTAGAAATGAGAGAGCAACTAGAATAAATTTAGAAATCTATATTATCCTAATTAAATGAGGTAATCATGGGGAAGTATTCTGCAGACACATTATGGAAGGCAAAGGATCAAGTCTCCTGAGATGAGTTGCCATGGGTTTATGAGAGGTTGAACTAACAGTTTCTCTGCAAAAATCAGATGCAATTTTGCTTGGACAGGAAAAGACTGTTTCTAGGAATGGTGTGTGAGAACATCTTGTGGCTGGGTTTTGAGGCTGGGCCTGTGAAGTGATTCACAAACAGAATGAAATAGATCTTGCTTGATAAACCAGAAAGTCAGGCTGAAGTCAGACTGTCCAGCTGGTACTATATTTAGGAGTCAGAGTCCCAGGATAAGACATTTACACAAGATATTTAGCTGAGTAATATTCATGTGGCTAATCATCTTAGATTTCTCTGTTATTTTAAATGTGTCCTGAAAGTAATACTGCTGTTTTCCTTGTTTCCTTGTAGTTTTAGGAATAATATGATGATGACTGGTGCTGTTGTAGGAAGAGTTAAAATAGAATGAGGAAAAATGACAAAAACACTTGCTACAATTCCTAGGAATGGTACAGATTTTCAGAAAACAGATATATTAGTCATCACCAACATTATCTGCTTAAAAAACCCTGTATAAATCATAACTTGTCTCTCTAACACCTGATTTCCTAGTTAATTTTTTTTCTAGTCTACAAGTCTGATGGGTATTTGTATATAATTACTTTTTATTAATGATAGTAATAATCATAACTGGTGTCTCTGGCACCAGAAAACTCCTGAGTTTGGGATTCCCATCTGTAAGAAAATAAGATCTGTGAAGAAAAATCTTGTTTTCCTGCTCAAAGTCTAGTCTAGATTTTAATATTGCATGCCAGGCTATAACCACATAACCCCAGCAATAAACTCAGACAGGAAGCCTTTCCCTGATTTCAGCTTTGCTGTAAGGGATGTTACTTTATGAATGTGCTACTACTGCTTATTCTTGTTACTGCCAATTGCAATGTCCACTGCACAGATCTTGTGAAATATGGTTAAGGATTACTCAGAATTCTCACTGAATCTGAAAGACTTGATGGAGCCAGGATGGAATCAGAAAACAAACTGCCAGAAGCCCCAAATGTGGCATTTCTGCAGATAATTATAAACAAAAAAGACTAGAAGGCACCTTCTAAAGCATTGAGCTGCCCACATTTGATTTAATGCAAGTATTTACAATAAGTTATATTTTATGAGAGTTATTTAAATACAAAAGTAGTTTACAAACAAAAGGGTTTTTTAAGATGGAGACCCAGAGCACATAACTAGAAGGAAAACAGACGTCTCATATTGGAAGGGCATCGAGAAGGGGCATGGAAGGAGGAGACTGTAGGCTGTCATTTCCCTCCTATTTCTAAAGTGCTTTTGTGTCCTTGATTTCTTCTCAGTTCCTCTTCAGCTGACCATCTCCATTACCTTCCTCTGTGAGCATCCAGCTGGGGCCAGAGCCATGACCAGCCCTTGGCAAGCTGCTCTTGCTGAGGCAGCTCTAGACTGTGCTTAAAGTAAGAAACAAACAAGCAAAAGTTTTCTCTATTATAACCAAAGCAAATTACTGATATTGTTGGCAGACAGTGAAAAAATGCCTACTGATGTCAGTAGGATGAGGATTTTCTTTCAAGAGTTAGGGAGAAGAGTTCATTGAAGCATGTGAGTGCCTGCTTCTGAAGCACAGTTCACTGCTCCAAGTGACATATCAAGCCATAGCCATTGTCTCTTCTGCAGCCCCTCCATGAGCCTCTTCTCCCCTCAGCTGCTGCTCTTTCTGAGGAAATGTGTGCACATCTGTGGCTTTTAAAAGGAACTAATTTTAAAATGTTTAGCTACACCAGTGTTTTTAGAAGATCCTCACTTCCTAATGTAGGATGATTTAGGCTGATGATGTCCTACAAAGAGTTGAATCCACAGCAGCAAAGGTCAGATTAGGCTGATAGGATCTATATTTGGGCTTGAAATGCTTTCACCAGGTTGAATGTTAATGGAATTTCATTACATTATTTCAGTCTGCAAAAGAGGATCACTCACAGTTCAGGAACAATTCAGATCTGTCAGGGCCACCTGCCTTGAGTTCAGCTAAAATGACACTCAAAATCGCAAGATGTTTAGTTGTGTGACCAGGTGACACACTTCGCACTGTTTCTTGTGGGCCAACATTCCCTGTTTAGGGACGAGAGGCAGAGCAGGTAGACCCATGGCTGCAGGGACTGCTTCCAGATGTCTTCCTGCTGCCACACTGCTTTGTTGTGAATCACAGAATGGTCTCCACACACTTTTAGTTTTAGCTTTCAGGACAAAAAGACAGACAAAAAGTGGCCACTCCATCTTGCTTTCTGGTCAAAAATTAGAATTTTTGCAGTTGAGGTGCATGGCTTCATTTGGGGTTGGCAGTAAAACCCCTAAATCTCTGTCGTGTTGTGCATTGTTTTCTTGTGTAAGTTTCAGCTGGAAGTAACATTTGGCATGAAAGCTAATGGATTGATTGCAGGAGAACTGAAACCCTAGTGAAAGCTAAGTGGATCCCACCCTTGACCAAAACTGCCAAATTTTCCTACCTTTAACCCCAGCATTACCTGCAAGTGTCCCTGAATGCTGTCTCTCCATCCTGTAAATGAGAAAGAGCCAGACATGACCTTTCTCATTTAAAGTATATGCAAATCTGGGATACACAGCACATACACAATTGCAGGGCACAACCTGAAAGGTGATCAAAACCACCTCAAACAACGTCATTTATCACAGAAGACACATTGTAAGATCTGTGAGCATATGCTGAGTTGTGTATGTTCACAGTCTCCATAGTTGACACTAAAGATGACAAAAACCAGCCTGTAACTCTATAGCAAAAATAAGTGGTGAGGCCCTGTGAGGGCAGGGCAAGGTCATTTCTGTAAGTGTGCAACTGCATTCTCAATGTATTGGCTGTAGTGTTGCAGGTGCAGCTGAGCAGCAAAGCTCATATCGTTTAGATGTGCATACTGCAGGTGAGCAGGCAGTGCAAAGGGGGTTTGAGAAGAAGGAAATGTAGGCAGCTACACTGGAGGCCTGGCCTTCAAAATCTTTGGAAAAGACAGCATTGTGTTTAAGTTATGATGCAAAGCTTCCTGGCTAAAAGGCTCAGTTAGGGATCCTGGTCGGAGGACCTGCTTGTGCAGGGAAGATGTTCAAGATTCCCCATCCTTTGGGGGGTTGTTGCTCCTTCCAGGATCACCTGCTCAGATGGATGGACAGGTAGATTGGCTGTAGCTTTTCCTCTCACTGTGGCCTTCTCCTAGAGTGCCTAAAATGTAAAGAGCCTGTGGTGTGTTGGAGGTGTTTTGCCTGGTGTGGTGAAAGAGATGGGAGACGCTTTCATTCTGTGTGCCACCACCTGGCTGTGCTATCTTATAAACAGCTTTCTGATAGGGCCTGCCAAGTCAGATTCCACAAGCCCAGTTTCTTGCTTCTAATCTCCAAGCGCATTGTTACAAATTTTAAAATGAAAATTTAAAATTCTACTGCAGCAGTGGGGTAAAATTTGTGAATAATTGGATTACTAATAATATGTAAAATCTGCTCTCCTTATTTTCCCTCTTCCCTCTTCTTATATTTTTCATTCTCGATCCACAAATAGTTTATTAGTGATCCATTCTAGTCCATGTGGGCACAGAGATGAAAGTACTTGTATGGGTAGTGAACAGCAGGGCACTATTGACAACCTTTCCCTGGACTTTTTTTTAAAATTAACCTGTTTTCTGACATGCACAGTTTGGTGCCCAGATCCATGATGTTGGACATACGAAAACCTTGTTTTATATTGCAGTAACTGTTTCAGGGCTTTTTTTCTGAAAACATGATGTATGTCCAGTTCATCTTAATGGGTGATCAATGTGCAGGTATTGAAGATGTACGCTTCCATGTTTGGATAATTGTACCAATGTAAATCTTTTAAGTGCTGTTGAACTTACAGGCTACCACGTGAGGCATTAGAAGATCATGAGCCAGACTGGAGAGCTCTCATCATATAATTTCCATTGACACCTTGTTGCTTGTGGCTACCATCAGTCATTGTTTGTATAGGAGGCAAGAGAATGTGCTCTTGTAGGGAGCTACAGACACAACAAAATTATATGATAGTCCAAAATAAAAGTACATTTATTTAAAGGTAAATAAATTTCACGTATCCTTGTGGAAACTTTCCATCTTCAGGGACACATTAACTCAGAAGATACTAGGTAGCAATGCTCAGGGAGGGCTGAGTGATGTGCCTGCAGTAGTAAGAGGCCTCCTGTGGTAAATGCCGTTGGTCTGTACAAGAGAACAAGGTGGCCAGGGTAGCTCAATTTTTCTACTTTGAGGCCTTTTTTTCATTTTACTCTGCCCAGATTTAGAGCCTGGTAGGAACCTCTCAAGTGGGAAAAGTGCAGAATCTCAAAACAGAAGCATAAGAGTTTTTCTTGGGTATAAAATTTCAGTCAATAATGTGCTGTTGCCTTATTGACATGAAAAGAATGCCTTTCATGTGATACAAACATTTACTTGCTCCTGCTTACTCTACTCACCTTGTACAGAAATGCTGATTGCCATTGACTAATCAGTCCATTTTTGTATATTCTCATCAGACTCTTTCTTTGGCTGGAACAATATGCACTGTATGATGCTTGCATGTATAACAATTTGTTATTAGCACTTTGTATATGCCTTTGTTACTTCACAACTAACAGTTTGGCCTCCAAATGCATGCATTTGTGTAAGTTAATGTTACAAAAATAATAGATTCATTTGCTATGTTTGTATCAATTTAGGAGATGTGTAAGATATGCATAAAGACACTGATAATTGCCATTTTGTCACTGGGAGAAGACATTTGTTCAGCTTGTATTTATACAATTATAGTTTCTATTTAGGCTTTATAATGCCATGTTTATCTTTTAGTTCTGTATTTATTCAGTTGCAGATTTTTAAAATTAATTTTATAATGATTAATTACAGTACCACATAAAACAGTTTAAAAAATAATTTTTGTTATGCAATACAATTCTAATAAGAAGTAGCAATTTTTTTTTCTTCCAGTGTTCCTGAAATCTATAAATACCTTTATTCATATAATGAAATTATATGACTACTGATCAAGCAATTTTATCCCCCTGATAGTGAGCTAATAATAAGCTATATACTTGGCTCTGAACCAAGCTTCAGAGTAATGGCAGTTGCTGTTGCAGTGCTAGAATGCAAAGACATCACATTTATCTTGTGTGTTTCAACATCTCAGGACGCTGTCTCCTGCAAAGTCTCCGTCTTCATCCACTGGATCTATTGCTTCCAGCAGAAAATACCCTTACCCGATGCCACCGCTTCCTGACGAAGAGAAAAAAGCCAACAGGCAAAGTGCCAGGGTATGTGTCCCTCTTCTCTCTGCATTTCATCAGTGACTTGATTTACTGGTAGTTTTTGAAAAGGAAACAGTGGCAGATTAACAGCTTTGACCAACAGGGAGAGCTGGAATGGAATTTCCTTTGCACCCTGAAGTTCTGAAGCTGCTGGAAGGCTGAGCCTCTGGCAGTGATAAAGGCCTCGGTGGCTGTGTTTACAGGTGGCTTTTCAGATTGCTCTTAAACCTGCCCTGAAGCCCAGATTTCACTACTTTTCTTATTTCAAGCTGAGAGCGTGCCTGGGACAGCCTTTGGGCTGCAGAGGACAGGCAGCCCTGGAGCAAGCGGTGTGTTTGGCTCTCCTTTCTTACCCATTCTCCCAGCAACTCTCCTTCAGGCTGCAGGGATTGCTGCTTTTCCAGCTTTATGGAAAGGTAACAAAGTTCCAGTTATGGAGCATGTGGAGGGCTTGCAGACCTAGAGGGACTTCACTGCTGTGTGACCTGAGCCCACCCTGGCCCCCCTAGAATGAGCAGGAACTGCTGGAACGTGTGGTGGATGATGATGCCCCATACAGAGAGATTTCCAGCTGCTCCAAAAGGCTCTTGCTTCCTTTGTGTCAGTTCAGACATAGCAGGTATTTGAATAAGCAAAAAAGTCCTGAAATTTGCTTTAGAAGCTTTACTTGCAATACCCTGGGTTTATGCTGCTGGTGCTGATGAGATTCTCATCACTTTTCTCTGTCCTTTTTTTTTCAAGAAAAAAGGAGTGGAGTGCTGCTGAGGGAGCCTGCAAGCTGCTGCCCCAGTGCTGCTTGGGGCAGAAGGTTGTGCGAGGTGCAGCACAGGGTCTCCCAAGGCAGCTTGGAGCCCGGGCTGTACTGATGTGTCTCAGCCCTGGAGCTGCTTTGGACGCAGCTCAAACCCGCAACAGGAAGTCATGCTGCTCTGAGCAGAGTTAGGCAGATGAGAATGGGGTGTTATCTCTACACTAATATTAGTGTAACTCTAAGGTAAAAACTGCCCAGTACAAGTTTGGTGCTACACTGACATTTCTCCTTCAAAAAGAACACTGAACTCCCAGCCATGGGCATTTACTATGCTGACTGCAAGTCATGCTGAAATGCTTGAGATTGTCTGCTCGGTTGGTGAACAGATACCCACTAGAGGCTGGGAGGAGATCTGGACACCCAAGTGATATAGATGCAGGTTGCCAAACCAGCTCCTTGCACTGTTTGGGTAACAGCCTGTTTTATCTTGGTGTTCAATGTGCGTTTGTGTTCATTTTCCCCCTCTCCAGCTATGGGAGACATCCATCTAGCTGCACTGTTTTCCTGGGGTCACATCAGAACTGTTTCCTTTGGATTTTATAGAAACTCAGCATCATTGAGTCACTGCACATTCATCTGCTCTTCAGACAATTCGAAAGATCAACAGAGATGCCCATGATATCGCAGTGAGAACCTCCTCATGTGGAAAGGAAAAAAAAGTATTTTTTTTCTTTCTTTTTTGTTGACTTGTATTTTATGGATTTGATGAACAACCAAAATCATAACATTTGACAGAGAATAATTAGCCCAGATGTGACAAGGCTGTTCCACATGGTGACAGATACACTTACCTAGAATCCCAACTGCAGTCCGTTTGCCAGTCCTGTGTAAGAGAGGTTTTTCTCTGGTTTATTGCAGTCCTGAGTCAGACCAGAGTGGAACTGGGATCGTGCCTCATGGAGAGCCCAGCTGATGTAAACTTGTATGCTGTATGCATGAACCTTGTGTTCTTTACTTTCCACATGTAAGGGAAAAACAACATACTGTAGTAGAGATTAGCATGCAGGAGTAAGAAATATAGGATTTTTTTTTTGTGACAGGATTTCAAGCTTTGAAAGGCAACTATTTGACACAAATGGAAACAAACAAAGATTATATCTCTTTTTTTTTACCTTACATGTTTATAATCTCAGTATACAGATTGTATATATGTAAACATTCAATAATGTCAAAAATAGCTGTTATATGTAAGTGTATTTTGCCAAATGCCTAAAGAAACAGTCATGACGAACATCATCACACTTCAGATTTTCTAATACTATGAGCAGACATCCTTGGAAATACAGAAAGTACAGTACTGTAAAACTATGTCTCTCAGAAACTGGTGTTTGACCAAAATCTATACAACTTTTTTGGCATCTTATACTGTCTTGACAATCTCAATTGTACAGTAGACTGCGGAAACCAGTACAGCAGCATTTTGTCTTAAATCACCGTAAGAGGAACCAGCCAAAATCCCTTGTTTAGTGAGATGACCACTCACAGGTGTGAGTATCCTGTGTATCCTCTCACAGGTGTAATCAAGAATGATTCGGCAGACAACAGAGTCTTTAAGTCATGTGCAGCCCAAACTTACTGGACATTTGGGAATACTTCTAAGTAGTCCATTCAGGATGTGGTGATGTGAAGTCCGTCTGTGAGAGTTGCTGTGTATTTTTGATAGAGCATTTCAGACACTGTTTTAGATGGCAAGGCATAGGCTTATGAGAAGCATAACGATTTCACTGCACTAGATAATAACAGTACTGGGCAAGTGGCCAGTTTCATTGCTGTCTTTTAATTTTTATTCGTTACTGGAATCGCCTTTACCATGTGCTTGAATGCTATGCTTGCTGCCCCTGAAGCCCCCTTGACAATTTTTTGGGGCATTAAACTGAGCACAAGTGAACTTAAAAAGAATGGGGTGGGGGGGGAATAACTCTTTACCATATTAATCTTGTGTGTAAGTTGATGGTTATATTTCTAACACCTGAGACACCTGAAGGTTATTGTAAAGCAAATGCCTTCTGATTGGGAATTTTCAGTCAGTAAGAAACTGGGCCATGTTAAATCAGTTTATAATTCTCTGGTTTTCCAAAATTGACTACTTCTTAGCTTCAGGTAGTACCATAGCAGAATAAAACAATCGACTCTGTGTGGTGCAGTTGAATACCCTACCCAACAGCTGTATGATTAATTAGATAGTATTGTAATGGGAACATCTATGGTGTTTCTGAATCTTCTACCTCTTTCATGTATTTCCTTTAGTAAGTGAACCCAACACTTGCAGCCTTTTACTGTATTTTTTTAACTTTTACGTCTCTCAATAAAGTCAGATATATGTAAGATTAAATTAAGAAATGTTTAAAGATGTCGGCAGCTGTAAAGTATGTAAGATTTTTAGAAGCACTATATTTTATGATTAGGCTGTATGTTGGATTATGACAAAATATTGGCCTTGGCATTCAAATGATTTTCCTTCACAGTCGACAGGTTCTGGTAAGTATTTAGAAAAAGACAGATATAAGTGAGCAGAAGTGGGTGCAGACTGACCATCTGGAAGGAGCCAGTCACTTGTGATGGCTTTAGGGAAAGATTCTGCATTTTTGTGAAAGGTAAATATATCAATCAGCACTGAAAAATATTTTTTGCAAAGATTTACCTTGAGTGTAGATATCTGGATTAAAGACAGTTGATAATGTGTAGCTCATGAAATTAGGGTCTGAGCCATAACTTGAAATCACTATGTCTTTTGTTGATTTCACTGGACTTTGAGCAGGACCCTCAAGAGGTTCACCCACATTAGGACATTATGCTAACTTGGTCGTCACTGTGTTACTCTGTCACCTGGAAGCTGGTTTTCCCTCCCATATTCATATCTTGTCTTTAGTAACTGGACTGTTCATCATGTGCCTTTTATGGTATTTTTTTGGATACAAACTGGCATGTAATTTTGAATAATCCTGTTAGATTTCTGTGCATATTTTATGTTTACCACTGTTTACTCTTCCCTTTCCATTTTGCCTTACCAAGAAGCAGCAAGATTTGGCAGACAGAACTGGATATAACATACTGGCTCTTTCTGCAATGTTCATAGCTTCTTGTTTTGCAAACAAACGGCCCTCCTGACTGTATTTTCAATGTAGTATGTACTTCCGGCTTCTTTTGTTTTGATATAATTCATTTGTAGCATATGATGATACAGTTATGTATGTAGTGTACCTTTAACAGTCACCTTTGCATTTGGAGATATGTAGTGACTGGAAGTCTAGTTGTGAGCACTAAGTTTCAGTTGAATAAACGTTGACTTTCACTTTGGTGGTCTAGAGTGAGAATATCATAGGACTCGAGTTTTTGCAAAATTCTTCTGCAGAGAACTTTGCATCAGGTTGGTAACTTGGGAGACCTGAACTGGCAGGGCTGTGTGAGCTTCCCAAGCCAGCGGAGGTTGGAGAGAGAAGTTGTTTGCTTACAAGCTGTCATTTCCTAGTTTTAAAATGTAGTGTGTTGGAGAGCTGCCAGATTAATAATCTTGAAGATTGCAAATATTTTTATCCACTGTAGTTAGTTGCACTGGCAATAGCAATATAAACTGCCGCATAATACCTCATCCAGACTAAAATAGAGTACTTGTCACTAATATAGCTCAGTCATTTTGACTCATTGAGGCTCATGCTTTTATTTTAATAAATGAACTAGTTATTGCCAACTATGCTGTAGCTGCCTGTTGAAGTGGGGAAACTATCAGTTCTCAACTAGAAGTAATTGCTCATATGAGCATAGGACCTGCAGGATAAGCTATACTTAAGTTACCTTTATGTATTTCAATGTGGGAGAAGAATCTTGTGTAATTTATAATAAAATTAATATGACTAACTGATGGAGACTGGAAAATTGAGATCGTATCTAAAAATAATGCTGCACAATGATGCCACAGTTTAACAAGTAAAGGTTTATCTACTAATTCTGGATTTGTTGACTTAAGAACTTCAGTAATCTCAGGCAATATACCAGAAATGGTTGTGACTGATAATTGACATATAGTTTTGTTATATTTAAGTAAGTGGATTAAAGAAGATTGTTAAATTTTATACAGCCTATCTTTGCTTAAGTTGTGAACTTAAGTCAGTACTTGCCAGTCACCTGAAGTGTGACTTGACTTTGAAGATGGCTTCTTCCAAATGATTTAAGAGTTCCTGATTTATGAGATGTTGAACCTGCTGAGCTCATGTGCTCATGAAATAATTTTGATTGTGCTATTGAACAAGTGCACCTTTGAGCTATAGCCTGAATTAAAATCAGAAAGAAATTGTGTCAATAGTTAGTGTACTGAAATCCTCTTATTTGAATCTCTATTGCTGGTTTGGACTGATTGGTCTTGTCAACACTAATCCGACAACTCTTTTCAAAACCGGAGCTAAGAATGGGTACGTACACTATTACAGACATGCATATACTACAAATTCTGACCAAATTTGCTGTAATTTCATTAAGGAATCGATTAATGGATAGGATGTAATGTGAAAGAAGGATGAGACTCCATAATCCTAAAGGATTGTGCTCTTCAGTTAGCCTTTAGAACTTGCTCTGTCATACCTAGTTGCTGTAAGCAGAGTTACCATACTCCAGTGTAAAACTCAGCAAGCTCCTGTTCTCTTCCATCCCCTTTTCACTCCTACTGAAAAGCATTTTCTTGAAACATTCATCCACTAACAGCCTCTGTGAGTTGGCTGACATCAGAAAGCTGCTAAGTTGGTCACCTTTCCACACTATGTCCTGGACAGGGTCTTTCCAATGCTGTTAATAATAGTAGGTTTAAATGAGGTATTAAGAAGAAATTCTTTACTTTGAGGGTGATGGGACACCGGAACAGGTTGCCCAGAGAAGCTGTTGATGCCCCATCCCTCAAAGTGTTGAAGGCCAAGTTGGATAGGGCTCTGAACAACCTGGTCTAGTGGAAAGTCCTGCCCATGGCAGGGGGGTTGGAGCTAGATGATCTTTAAGGTCCCTTCCAACTCAGACCATTCTATGATTCTATGATCTTCTGCTCGTGCTATAATTAGGTGATGATGCTTCACATCTTGTGGATTTTGCACTGGTTTTGCCTGGGGATGAGTTAATTTTCTTCACAGTAGCTGGTATGAGACTGTGGTTTGGATTTGTGCTGAAAACAGTGTTGATAATGCAGGGAAATTTTAAATTATTGCTTGCAATGAACCAAGGCATTTTCTGCTCCTCACACTGCCCTGCCAGTGCATGGGCTTGGGCTGCACAAGGAGTTGGGAGGGGACATAGCCAGGACAGCAGACCCAAGGGATATCCTAAACCATATGATGCCATGCTCAGCAACAATCCAGGGGGAAGGTTGGCAGTGAGGAGCTGCAGCTCAGGGACCAACTGAGCAGTGGTTTGTTGATGATGAGCAATTGTTTTCACTTGCATCACTTGTCTTTCTTGGGTTTTATTTCTTTCTCTGTTGATTCCCTTTTCATTATTTTTTTCCTCTTATTATTACCATAATTATTTAGTTTTAATTATTAAACTGTTTTTATGTCAACCCATGAGTTTTCTCACTTTTACCTTTCCAATTCTCTTTCCCCATCCCACTGGGGGTGGGGACTGAGCAAGCTGCAGTTACTTGTGGTTGAACTAGAAGACTGCTGGTAAAACCACTTGGTGACTCAGCCATCCTGTGTCTCTCTCACCTTCTAGCACTGTTGAAGGCTAAGCCTCTTTAATCACCAAGTCTGTGAACCTAACAGTTGAGCTGTTTGCCGTTTCTCTTGCTCCAAGTCTGAAGATCATCTCTTTCTTTCTCTAAATTGAGTATCAGTGTCATGGGATAACAGTGGACTGTCTGGACCACTGTTTTCAACCACAATGTGATGTTATTTGCCTAATTTTTAAAAAGCTTGAGCATTCCAGTCTCCACTGAATACCAAGAATGGATTATCCATCAGACTGCTGAGCTGATGACCCACTATTTGCATGGCTTCCAAATCATATGACATTTATCAGCAATATGGGATTTGACTTTGATCAACTTTGATGCACTCAGTTGGTCAGAGCATGGTGTTAATAATGCCAGGGTCAAGGGTTCAATCTCCATACGGGCCATTCACTTAAGAGTTGGACTTGATGATCCTTGTGGGTCCCTTCCCCAGAATATTCTGTGATTCCTGAAGACAAATTTGAATAAACTGCACAAATATGTGCAGGTTGTGATCCCATAACAGCACGGTGGGGTGAGGTTCCCGTGTGCACATAACTATTATCCTAATAAGGCAAGAAAAAATGAAACAGTTAAACTGTGTAAACATAGCTGCAATACAGAGAGGACTCTCTTAAGTGTGATTTTGTCAGAAGCAGGAAAGGAAGTAATAGTTTCTATCATCTATGGTAAAAATCTCCTTTGACACAAGTATTTTCTAAGTCAGCTTATGAAAACCATTTCTGGTGTCTCAAAGTATGGATGCTGATGTAAACTGGAGCTTTGGAAACAGTAGCTTGTGCACCCAGCACACAGTATCTTGTCATTCCACAACAGTTTTTTGCAAGTATTTAGAGAAGCATTACAACAGTCAACATTCCTATGTTATCTCAGCCAAGTAAGGAAAACAAGCAGTAAAGATAAGTTCAAAACGCAGATATTGCTCACACTTGAGACACTGTACCTGGCTTTAAAATTGGCTCACCTAGTCAGGTCTGGCAGTTCTAGCTCTTTAAAATCCAATCTACACCAGTTTCAAAATCATTTCAACTAAATCAGCTTTAAACAGTTTAAAAACTTCTGCTACGTAAGATGGGCCATAATTACAATATAACTCAGAATGAGATGAGAAAAATTTGGGAAAATAAGCACAAAGCAGTTAAAAAGAAACATGTTCTCCAAGGGAGAAGTAAAGGTGTCTTAACATAATTTTTAGTTGCTAGCGCATAAAATGTCAAAGCAACAAGCTTTGGTTTTTCTGTTTCTGTATTCCTCCGAATAAAAAAGTTTTTGTTTTAAAAAATCAACATGAGGCCTTAAGACCTTATATATTCTAACTTTAGCATGGAGAGTCTATTTTTACAACCATATTAGAAATTCTGTACATAGGCCTGACTGACCTTGTAAGTAGAGTGGTACGAGCAGCTAGTCATGCAATATTGTAAGGCTCTGTAGAACAGCAAATGCTGATTTAGCTTGATTATTGGTACAAGAACTCCTGCTCACTGCCTGTGTAGACTCTGCATATTTTACGCTTGGAAATACAGTCCAGAACATACTCAAACTGTGAATATATAACCTGATTTTTCTTTTCTTAAGGATAAAAATATATTACAATAGGTAATGTTTTATATAGAATACAGTACTTATTTTTATTGTTGCATAAATGCAAAATATTTTTTTCAGAATAGCAAAGCATTACAGAATTTTTAATCTGCTGGAGAAAACACTATTTACTGTATGACCAGTTCTTTCAGCAAAGCTTTTGGGGTGGTATATACCAACTGGCTCTGCCAGCTTCATTTTAATGTTTAACTTGAGCATTGCTGTAAAAAAAAAAAGCTATTTTTTCACTCATATTAGCCATTATTCAGAGAGGCAAGGAGAATCGTGTTTCACCACTGTGGCTGGGCTAGTATTGGCAAAAACAATGATTTGCATCATATCATTGTCTTTGCCAGTTAAAATCCTTTAAAAATCATACCTGATGTAATAAAAGCGTAAGATTTTGACAAACATCAAAATGAAGCATTGCAATTTACAATTTTCTAGCTTTGAGTGTGATATTTTTGTCATAAACATTACAGGCATTGGGCTGTTGAATGAATCTGGCTTTCATGTAGCTAAACAAAACGTTGCTTTTTATAAAATCAAATTGTTGTAATTTGGGGTTCTAAATTCCTGCTCACTTTTAATAATAACAGTGTCACAGTATCCACTTGCTACAAACGTATTTAATACAAATGCCTGTGGTTTTCAATGTTACTAACATATTGTAACATCAGTAAAGTGACTTTCAATGACAAAGACTGTTGTGTGTATTTTGTTCTTCTAAGTCGTGGTATTTAGCACTTTCTGTTTTACAGGTCTCCATAAAAAAAAAAAAAAAAGATGTTGCATGCATGGGAAAAGGCTAATAGTAGAATATAGATGTTATTTTTCCAAATTCCAGGGTTGAAAATGATCTAGTGAGCTTCTCAAATCTTTGTCTTAGGGGCCTACTGTTCTCAAAGCAAATCTAAAATTACTATTCCTTAGTTCTTTGCATGTTTGAGGGCAACCTAGAAAAAACATCTGTTTGAAACTATGCCCAGTGGTTTGCTCAAAGGTCAAGAGCACTCACCCCACTTGGTGTCACGTAAGTATCCTTCCCAGTATGCCTCGTGGGAAAGAGAAACCATTAATTCTGAGAATAACTGTTTCTCTAAAGCAGGTAACTTGCATATTCAATCTGCCCACTGAATCTACTCTTAATGGGGAAGCAATTTTCACAAAGGTTTCAGGTGGCTTTCTATGACAACAAACTCCGTAGTAAGGCCTTAGCATCTGTATGTATTAGCTTAGTTTCTCTCTAAACTTGAAAGATGATGTGTCTCATCAGTCCCTGTGAATACACTGGATTTTTGAAATGCTTATGGAAAACAAAAAACTATTTTTTCTTGAGGAAGCTAGAATTTTCTCCTGGTTTTGGAACAGTTTTTTTTCCAGTTTTCTCTGGTTTGTGTTTACAAAATAAGAAAACCCTATTGGTTCACACTGTTTTCTTGCAGCATTTCACTGCCCAGTAGCTGGCTGGTGCCAAAATACCAATTCAGCCTGGGGAAATAAACTGAGAAAGGCTTGAGTTTTGGGTCCTTGGGTCTTGAGTGCTTTGGCCCACTTGAGTCAGCTGTCCTCACTGAGTTCCCTCCCAGCCTCTTGCCCACACCCAGCCTACTCACTGTGATTGCAGAGTCAGAAACTGAGACCTTGACGCTGTGCAAGCACTGCACAGCAACAGCTGAAACACTGCTGTGTTATGATGCTGATTAGTCACAAATCCAAAACACAGCCACCTTTGGGCTGCTATAAGGAAAATTAATCCTATCCCAGCAAAGCCACTACAAGACCAGAAACATAACTAAGCAGAAGATGTGTGGGTAATGAACATTTTGGTAAAAATGTCTTACTATTTTTAGGGTAAAATTAACAGTGTAAGGATAAGCCCTGTATTTATACAAAATAGTCTAATCACATCCCTATAGGAAGAAGAGCCTTTGTTTCATACTCCTACTAATTTCATCAGCTGTCAAAGTTTTGAACTGCAGCAGAACTGATGTTGGCTGCTACACTCAGATGAACCTTTATGGACATTGGTCACTCCATTAGAAATAACTTTCTGTAGTATTCCACCTGTTTCCCAACTTTATGTGCAACAGGACAATGTACTGTCAGAATATGGATGTATAATGCTGTCTATGCCTTTGAAATTCATTTTTGAGGGTAGAAAGAGAACTAGTTTCTGAAATGAAACTACAAGCAATATCCAAGGGATTCTAAAGTTAAGCAGTAAGTACAAGTTGCTTCTTTAGGTGAGATGAGCCTGCTTTGAATTAATAGCTCAGAAACTAAAGACCAGGATTTCATAATGATCTCCACAAAGCAGGGTTTAATACAAGTATCTTCGAGTGAGATTCCTGCTCTGAGGAATTGTCCAATTGTCCAATGATGTATATGCACGTGTCTATATATATGCACATATGTATATGTTTGCTTTCGCTCTTTAATGCAAAAGTTCCTCCCCAAAAGTGCCCTAAACTACTTATTTAAGAAATATACCTTTAACATTCTTCTGGCATTCTTTGCATTCACCAGCAGTAAAACAACATCTATCGCTCTTCTGTGGTAGGCAGAAGTGACCAAAATTAACAGAAGTTTCATTAACTTATTTCATTGGAAAAAAGTCTGAACTATCTCTGTAACAGTTGTGCTGCTCCCTCTTTCCATACAATGTCCATCTTCCCCTCAAAAATCCCTATAACAAAAGCAACCAGAAAACCCCCACCAAACAAAAATCCTACTTTTTTCCCCTGAAAAGCATCAGGCAAGCCTTGCCTGTCTGTATCTGCTTTCATGAACACTCTATAGCATCGGTAACTACTGATGTGATCTGAAAGAGTAATCTGGCAAGATTTTTTTCCAAGTGGGTTTTGGCCCTTTTATGTTAGTTGGCGTACTGAGGCAGGAGGGCCACTTGCTAGGGGTTAAAGTGGAAGAGATAGAAACATCCATTTACATGTAACTGGAGTCTGTCTGTCTGATGAAAGCACAATTGATGCACAAACTGACACAGCACAGCTTTTATAGGTTTAAAAGTGTTTTATGCAGTGACACAAACAAAGCAATCTTACAGGAACAAAGCTCCCTGTACCAGAGCACAGGGCTAGAAGAGTTCTCTGCTATGTTTTACTGCATCCCTGCTTACAAGAAGTTCTAGAAGGTAGTCTTACACTCAGTGCATGGTGGCACAGGCTTCATCTCAAAAAGAGCTGACAAAATCAGCAACCGAAACTTACTGATGTTCTAACAGACCAGTGCAAAATGAGCATTCCAAAAGCCTTTTCAGTTTGTACGTGTCTTACGTTGTCAAAGAGCAGAGAATATGTATCCTCTGAAGTCATACACGTGTTACTGTTGAAGTCAGAAAAAGATAAGTTGCACTCCAGAAACTGATTTTAGTGAATCATGGGAAAAAAGTAGACATAGTACTGAAAATCTTACCATTTGCATGATCTCAGTTATACATAGTGAATTGCAAGTTTATGAAAATAAAAGCATCTTTAATAATCACACATTAGAAGTTAAAGACAACAGTACATGAGTAGTTTATATTCATTATCAAGACTAAAAAAATGTGTGTAAAGCAATACCTGCATTAAATATGCAATTTCCAATATTGAGATTGACACAATCACTGGAGGACTTGGCAAAGCAAAACACATACTGGAATGTTAAATCATGATCATCCACAGCTTGCTTCCTTTTGATTTAGATGCTCATAACACACTGTATGAACTAAAAAGAGAATAACCACTTATTAGCTGTATGGCAGAGAACGAATTTTTACTTTTTCTCCTACAATACTCATTTTCACTACACTTTTCTGTAAAGAAGTTCAGTCCATGAACAGTAAAGCTTTAAAATACATAAGAAAATAAGGAAATAGTTAATTAAAGCAAAGCATCTCCTTAGTGATAACAACAAAAACAACAACAACAAAAATAAAAATTAGCACCCATGGCCCTCGTCCCCCGGCTCCAAAAAAACCCTGAGACCCCAAAACACCCAAATCCAGGATGACCTGAATCTAGTGTTCCCTTTTTGCTGCACAGATGTGGCTAGGAAGCCAAGACCTACAAGCCTGACTGAGTGTGATTTTTTTCTGTTCCCACCAGACCTCCACCAACCTTTCCTGGGAAAAATGCCTACCAAGCTTTAAAACAGAAAATGGGGAAAAAAAAGTCACAGAAAGTGATGCTAGCAAGCAATGTAGCTCCTTGGATCTTCTTGAAGCAGGCTGGTAAGAAGCTCAGAAAAAAGTACACAACATTTTATAGAACTCTGTAAAATACAGGAAAGCTTTTTGAGACAATACTCAACAAGCCCCAGCACTTTTGGATTCTCACTGTATGTGTAGGGAAGGTAGGCACAAACTCAAATCATTACTGATTGTATTAAGTTTTTGTTTTACCCTGGAATTTTAATAGATTCCTTAAAATTTACTTACATCATCATAGTGGAAGTTCACAAAACCCTGCTGAGTTGCATCCCTTCTTCTAAAGCATTCTGCAAAAATGCAATAAGAAAACAGAAAACAGGTAAGAAGAATTAAACCATTTTTTAAAAGTCTATAGTACTTTCCTAAAATTCCCCAAGTCATATGAAGGAGAACATAATGAAGAATACTGCAATTAATTCCAAGACTTAATTTCCCCTTCTAAATTTTTGTATTTATCATATACAACCCTTTATGCTCTGTTAATAAACAAAGTTTTCCAGTTTTGGTAACATAACTCTTCCAGTCTCTGGAGTAAACCCTGCATTAGTGTGAAGTCTTTTTTTTCATGGGAATTTAAAAAATCCTTATCTGTAACTGTTGCACTTCTGCTTGTAGACTATTGAAAGAAAGCTCTTTTGTAGTAGACCAAAGATGAGCTGGAGATGAGGGAACAATCAGGTTTCATTAAATAAAAATATATTATGGAAATGACAGTAACAAGGCCATAATCCAGCATACCAGTGAGAGCTCTGAGTTTCACACAGCAGGCAATGTAATCATCAAATGCAATCTTTCCTTGAGTGCTGTATCGCTTTGTGATTGCAGTCACAGCCTGTGGGCTCAGTCTAAATCCTATTTGAAAATAAAAAATCTTATTGTGAAAAGACAGGTAAGTTAACAGAATCCAACACATATTTTCATTGTAAATATCACATGTTAGTTACTGCAGGATGATAACTGTTACTGGGAAATGGTGTAAGTCAGTGTCAGAAGCAAGAACAATTCACAACTTACCCATAGTCATCAAGGCTTTCTCCAGTTCCTGACGATCCACTGTGCCACTTCCATCACTATCGAAACTTACAAAGTGTTGCTTCCAGCCATTGACCACAGCCCAGAGTTCTTTAAACTCATTAAATCCCAGTGTGCCAGACATATCTCTCTGATTTCCAAGCTAAGAAAAACATTTCTTAACTAAACAAAACCACCAACAAAAAACAACAAACAAACCAAAAAGGCATCTCTCTGTGGTTAAAAACTCTTACCTGAAGGTCAATATTAGTACGATTTTACTATTATTAATAAATTTTTCTTGTAGAAAACTAAGTGAAGTATCCCCCAGCACAGATGAAGGTAATACTGCCCAAAACCTAAGGTCAAAGAACCCGCTCTCTCCCTGTGAAACCTGCTAAAGCTATTTTCTCTTTGTGAATTCTAGTTTAGTTGACTCACTTCTCTTTTACCTCACTTCTCTTTTACCTTTTATATAATTGTAACCAATTAAATACATAGCTGAAATAAAAATAGATGCCAAAGAATAAATTGTTAAAATATCAGTTCTCTCGTATTCTAAGTGGTTTGTTCAAGAAGAGCTAAGAGCCCTTCCAGCTTCATTTCTGCTTTTTTCTTTTTAAGCAGCAAAACTTCCAACTTAAGTTTTGGCTAAAAAATCTCCAAAGATTCCAGCCTTACACAGTATATCTAAGTCTTCCACAGGTCCTACTGCTGAATGCCACACACCATTCCATTAGATACTCAAACCTGATTCATTCATGGAACAGGATTTAGGGGGACTTAGATTGTATTCAGGCTGTGTAGTACAAATACTTAAAATTCATTAGGAAAATGAAAAATTGGAAAGTTGTCCTATTTGAAAAGCACAGTAAGTGATTTGCACAATACTTTGTTCTGGGCCACCAGACCTGACCCTTCATACATTTAGTGAAGAAACAGTTTCCCAGGCTTAGAGGGATACTTGCTGTAAAAAGATTGGTCACTGAGAGCCTCATTTATTATTACTTCTTTGTTCTTTAAAATTAGTAAGAATGGAGTTTTGGAGCCTCCCAATCATAATGATCACAAGACCTACCAATTAAAGGCTGAATGGAAACTACAAAGCGTTTCCCAAATGTTTTGGCACTCTCTCACTTTGCTTACACAATGCAAAAATGTTTACATTTCATAGTAAAGGATACATCCAGCATTGAGATCATAAGTCTGCAAGTCTCTAAGTTGAAAGCTGTTAAGATCAGAAAAAGGAAAAATAAATTATGTTAAGAGCATAATCTTCAGTTTTGTCTAAACATAAAATTTCAGACTATAAATTGAAATAATATACTGATAATATATTATAATGTATAAAGTATTATGCAATTGGTTCCCCTGTATACAGCCATACCATATTTTGATCCAAGCAAGAGCCACTACTTGTTAGAAAAACTGACAGTAGACAATTTGGAGGCAATTCAAGTTGCATTTAAAATTAACTTGCTCTTATCTTAATCCACAACAGTTTTGGGTTTCAAAGTGGTCATTTATATTCCTCCCCCCACAGACACCACTTGAGCAAGCCAGTTTCACTCACAGAAGCTGTAAACTGAACAGGAGGTATCCCAGCAGAGGAGTCCTGCCACAGATTTTGGTCATTATCAAAGCTCAGTTCAAACCAAAGCAAAGCATCTTTTTAAGAACTGTCTGTCCATTACAAAACAAACCAACTCCACAGCCCAGCAGAGTGGGGAACTAAGGGGACTGAGAAGGCAAGTCCTTGGTGCACAGAACTGAATACAGAGAATTTACATTTCCAAGATGTAGAAAGGAAACCCATTTGCCATGCAAAGAAAAAGCCCCAGCTCTGCAGAAGGCACAACTACAAGCATTTTCTAGTATGGGAAGAAGAATTAGTGTGCTTTAGATTTGCTTGTTTATTTAAATCATTAACTTACGTTTATATGCTCCTGCAATCCCTGACTGGGTGAGACATCTCTGTAGCTCATCAGCATCTATTTGTCCATCCTTTCGATAACAGAAGATGTATCAGCTATTGTTTTAATAACTTCTCCCAGGCTGCTTATTCCCAGTACCCACTCCCTTTTCCAGTGCCATTCAATTAGCTACCCTTCTCAAGACATCCTCATAACTGACAAATATAAAAATTCCTGGGTTTTTTAAATTTTAAGTTGCTAGCAGACCTAGCAAATGCAAAAGCAAAGAACTTTGAAAGAAAAACAAAACAAACCCAGAAAAGATACCTATCTACATGGTTTGGAAAATGCCTCACTTCCAGCAAATCCTGCTCAGGGCCAAACAGAGAAAACAACTGCCAGTTCATGGAAAGCAATGAGCTGCAAGAAGTGGAGCTGGAATTCTAAGTTTTATTCCTCACATCCCCAGCACAAAGTTTGGTTCACACAGAGTTTAATTTAACCTCATTCAGAAATGGAACATTACGTCTGTAGACATAAAAAATGATGCCTCTTCTGTAAAGCATTAGAAGATGAAAAGCCGAGTCACGGGAGATTTAGGTTGGATATCAGGAAAAGGTTTTTCACCCAGAGGGTGGCTGAGCACTGGAATGGGCTTCCCAGAGAAGTGATCACAGCACCAAGCCTGACAGAGTTCAAGAAGTATTTGGACAACATGCTTGGCACTTGGTGTGACTCTTGGGGTGTCTTGTGCAGGGCCAGAAGTTGGACTTGATGATCCTTGTGGGTCCCTTCCAACTCAGCATATTCTATTATTCTGTTTGCTACAGCATTTTCCTGATGTTTTTAAACCCACTTTTGAAAGCGCTTTTTTTCAAGAACAGGGATATGCTACTGAATGGTATGGTGGGAATAGCACAGCCTGATAACGTTCAGAAATGAGGTATCATTGTTTATAAGACAAACAGTAATTCTATGTTAAATGATATTAGACAAGGTCTGGGAAAAAAAGCAACAATGTTTTGATTCTATGTAAAGTTAACAGCAGCTAAACACAAAATTGGTTCCAATCTACTCCATCAGTCTTTGTACCTTCTGAAACAAAGACAGGAACTGCATAACTTTAAAATAGAGGAAGATAGAAAAGCATGACTGTAATCAAAATTAACATTACCAAAAAGATGCTTGTCTTTTTTTTTCTAGTAGAACATAAGCAGCTAAACTAGACAATGCTTATGGGCTATGCAAACAGGCTAAAAAATACATTATTATTTCCTACAAAGACAGACTCAATTGAATAAAGATTTGAAACAATACTTTTGACTTCTGTAAACAAAGGAAGCTAATTCATCAAATCAAAGAAAAGATCCCTATTGTAAACTATTTCAAAGAAAGCTCAGAGAAAACATTATATAGGCATAAAACAGCACAGAGAGCAGCAAACCATAACCAAAACATACTAATTCTATAATAAGTACATATGGATAACTGAGATGTGGCTTTTTACAGTTGCATGGATGGCCATAAAAGCAACTGATAATTTATCTGTTCCATTTCACTGTCTCCTTACAGGGTTTTTACTTCTGCACAGCCACTGGTCCCAGAAACAGACACCTCAAATTCTAAGGACAACTTCAAAAGCTACTGAGTTCATTTCAGTAAGGAATGATTTCTACAAATAGAAAGTATTTCAGAGTATTAACTTAAGTATTCTTAAGTGCTAACTTGATCATACGCATCAACCCACTGGGTCCCCAGCTTCCAGTATCCATATCTATGTTCTGCTGAGGTCCAGCTCCTGCCACCTCTTCTCCACAGCACTGTATCCTGTTTGCTGCACTCCACAGCACTGTATCCTGTTTGCCGCTACCTCCCTTTCTCTTTACAATATGAGCTCACTCATTTTTCCACGTCAGTTACTGGCTCCAGTGCTGATTCCTGGCACACATCCAGGTGGCACCTGCACACAGAGGCATCTCAGCTGGCAGACAAATTGTCAGCACATTCAGCAGAACTCAGCTCTGGGCTCCACCTCCTCAGAGAGGCCTCACTACACAGAGGTCATTCCAGTGTTCTCCTTTACTACAAAAACACATGGTCTAAACATTTTCATAAGCAGTTACAAAAAAAGTAAGATATAGACTGCAAGATGCATTATTAATTCAAAAGAGTAACACGGAGAACAAAACTAATCCAAGTTATGGTGGGAATCTGAACATCAGCTAATATTGCTGAATTCAAACATTCATGCTGTGGTTGTATCTACCTGAGGATAACAGGTCCAAGAGCAGAGTTTTAGATCTGCACACACCCTACAAGTGTGCAATAAATAGCTATATGGCAAACAGACACGGAACTTCAGCTCAATAAACCTCACTTAATTGCTCCCAAACTCTGTAATAGAGTTCAAACAGCACTTGTTTCTAGTAACATACATGATCATACAAAATTACAGGAAATAAATTAAAAATGCAGTGCAAAATGACAGGAAAGAAAAAAAAAAGTTGTGAATGCCTTTCCTCTAAAAGAATAATCACTCTATATTACCAGTAAACCGAGATGTTGGCACAACCCATGACTGCTTTTCCATTTGTGAGTCTATTAAGATCATGTAATGACTTCTTTTCCGTTAGCATTTCCTGCTCTTAGCCAGGCCATCTCCACAGCCCACGCTTTCCGCTATTTCTGGTTTCTTTCTCCTAAACCTGGCAGCATTCACCAGCCCAGAGCTGAGTCACAATTCAGTTAGAAAATTTCCTGCATCTATGTATTCCCTGTATATACCTATGTAAGAAATACAGGCATACATGCATATGTTTGTGTATGTATGTTACACATACAATATAGAAACTAACAGCATTATTCAAACTGTATAGTTCCTCTATGTGTACAGCTATAATACAGACCAATACAGCTATATATAGCAAACAGGCTAAGTAAAGCAATTCTGGATTTTTTTTTGTAACTTGAAATATCAGTTTTTCTCACTGAAAATACTACACACTCCTCCTACCAAAGGTAGAAAGTATTCCCCAGGAAAAAAAAAAATCCAAGAAGTAAATAACATTTTATAGGGTTACCTGCCCTCCTACTGCAGCAAAATAACCATACAAAGGATCCTGAGCTTGTCCAGGGAATGCTGGTCCTCCTGGAGCTCCTCCATACTTTGGAAATCAAGAAGAAAATTAATTTTAAACCAGTGTTTCAGTTAGGAATCTGGACATACCAACTTATGTTCTTCTGTACACACCATGCCAAAAAAAAAAAAAATCAACCAAAAAAGAAACTCCTTATGAAAAAAAACCCCAAAACCAGCTCTCAGTTTCAGTACTGATATACTAATTTATCGTAATGTAAGCAGACCAGTATAAAACCTTGCACAGGAGCAATCCACTGATCTAGATTTGGCCTGGTCTATCTCACCAAGGTTTAATTTTATTCTACCACTAGCAGAAAACGGCGTGCTGTAGAAATACTAAGGCACTGCAGATTTTTCTTTCCATTTCAGAAAAGTTGAGCAAAACAGATCTCTAGGGGAAATACATGGAAGAATATGCATTAAGTGTGAAAATCTTTAAATAAAACTAATTCTTAAGTGAAAATCATGGAATGACACCTCAGCACTGACTTTCGCCCCGCGGCAGCAGCTGCGGGGGATGTGCGTCCTCCCTCCCTTCTCCCGCGGGCGCAGACCCGAGCTGCCGCCTGCGGCACCTCCCGGCAGCAGCGGCGGTCGGAGGCCGGGCAGCCCCCGCCTCACACGGCTCCCACCGCTCCCCCCGGGCCGCCGGGAACAGCCCCCCGCGGGCCCCAGCCCCCGCTCACCACGCCCTGGTAGAACCCGCCGGGCACCGGCTGCCCGGGATACGCCATCTTCGCCTGGCACCGGCTCCGGAGGTCCGGCCGCGCCCAGGAGCAACCACCCGGATACGCAGGGAGGGCGGCAGCTTCCAGCCCCGGCCCTTCCCGCAGCCCGCGGACCGCCGCCGCCCGGGCGGGGCAAGCGGCGACCTTCCGTCACCGGGGCAGCGGGCGGTGCCGGGTGGTGCCGTCGGGAGCTGAGGGACCACTCCCCCGCTCTCCTCCCCTCCAAGTTCCCCCTCCGGTGCGGTGGTAGAGGCCTATAGCCCCGCGGCGACATTTCCCGGCGCAGGCAGGGCGCGGCGCGCCGGGGTGGGACGGGACATGGCTCCGGCAGAGCGGGATGCGGGCGGGGAGTGCTGAGGGGCCTGAAGTCAGCGCGGGGCTGCCGGCGAAGGGGAGCGGGCTCAGGTAGCCGGCGGCTTCCGGCCAGCAGCTGTCAGACACCTGCGGGAGGAAGCGCCCGTGGACGGAATCGCTCCGCTGAGGAGGAGGAGGAGGAGGAGGCTGCGCCCCGAAGCCACCGGCCGCAGGCAGCGGAGGTGGAGCCGGTCCCTGGCGCCTCCCGGGACTGCCGCTCCGGGAAAGCGGTGTTCTGTGAGAAAGCGGTGTTCTGTGACCCACTTAGGCGACAGGAAAGCTCCCGACATGGTCACCGGTGAATCGGCTGAGTTGATGTGAGATTATTTTAGAACCACCGACTCGTTATTTACCAAAAGGCCACAAGGCGCATAAACTCAGTAGTTCGTGCATCTGTATCGTGTATCGCAAAATGCATGCTTACATGTTCTCTTTTGGTACCGTAGCTTTTTCTTCAGCCTCTGACCATCTGTCCATGTTCCCTGTCAGAGACTGAAATATTATAGTTTATGACTTACACATTTTCATGAAGGACTTTCAAAAGTATTCTGTATTATAAAAGCTGCAGAGAAGACCAACATACCCTGAACGGGGCCCTGCCGCTGATGAAGATAAGATAAAGCAACAGCTCAGGGCTGGGGACATTTACAAAGCAGAAGCTTAACACCTCAGGACTGGAGATCACGGCCGCAGGGCTATCAGCTGCCAGACCCTCGCACCAAAGGGTGGGGGGAGAGAGGCTTTGGATGTGTGTTGGAAAGCCTCTGGTGAGAGGTGCAGTGACTGCCCATCCTCTGCTGTGCAGAGCAGCCCAGCTGAGGAGCCCTTCTCCCGGGGAAAAGCTTGTCCACAGCAGAAGGGGAGACATGGCCCATCGAAGGGCCCCCCAAAGGGGTCCCCAGACCCTGCACCAGAGATGATGCAACAGACCCTCAGTGTTGCAAGGGACAGGGTCAAACTGGCCCCTGCAAGGGAGGCACGTGGGCATTCCCACCTGCCCAAGCTTATATTAATCCATGGGATTCTATACTCTTTGGCGTGTGGCGTGGCGTGGCCGTGGCGATGGGGGACCCTCATCACCAAGAAGACCAGATGGAGGCGAGCAATGAGATGTCTTTGAGACCCTCCTATGGGTGATATGCCTCCACCTAACCCCTGTCACCTCTGTCTCCCCCACCCCCCACGCACACCTCTATCTTTTCTCTTTCCTTCTCTTCGCCTCTTTTACTATTAAATAAAATATATCAATTTTTTTGGCACCAACATCTAACCTGTTTGGTTTTAATCTTGTTTTTGGGTATATTTTGAACCTTCAAAGTTCCTTCTGGTGTATACACAGAGACTTAATTTTCTCTGCTCTTCTGGGTTTAAACCATATCATAACATTTCTAAAGACAGAAAACAGGCTGTACAATTTCTCTTGGGTCTATATTATGATCCAATTGTTATTAAGGTTCTTTGGAAATTCCTTTGCCCGAATTAAGGTGCAAACGAGACCGTATGCCAGTGACAATAGTAAGGGTTTTATTTGATGGTAAATACACGAGAGAGAAAGAAAAAGAAAGAGGTAGAAAATAGGTGGGGGGGGACAAAGAGTGACAGAATAAAAGGTGTATCACCGCTCCGTGAGTCCCACTGGTGCCTCGATGATCCTCTTCAGCAGGTCCTGGTGGTGTAGGTCCCCCTGGTGAAATGTAGAATCCGATGGATATATATGCTCAGGCCAGGCAGGCGTGTCCGGCCATGTCCCCCTGGGGGAGTGGGGCAGCATCTCACAGCAGAGTCTGAGTCTTTTGCATCTCGTGCAGTTTTGTGGGGTCAAGCCTCTCACATAAATGTCCCGTGGATGTGGTCTGCGGGGCTGGGGGTTTCCACAGCTGGGTCAGTTTGTGTAATCAGAGGATGGGTGTGTATTGCCTCTCACCAGAGGTTGCAGCATGCACCCAAAACCTCCTCTTACCCCCTCGGTTGGGGGGAGTCTGTGTAATCCTGGCTTCTGTGAGCTGTGCTCTCCCCCCACCCCAAACTCAAACGGGGACATGCATACCTTTCCCTCGGCCTGAGATGATTGAACAATGCGTTTCCCTTTATCTAATCAGCAGTTCGAGTTTCAGTTCAAAGTCCCACTCTTCAGGGAGGCTCCTTTATAACGAGTAAAACTTTAGATCAATGTTTGAGGCATGGACTATTTTCAGTCTCTGACAGTCTGTAGGTCCAAATTCTGGAGCAGGAGGCTGGGGGAATGCTCGTGTCCCACTGAAGTGAGGAAGCTCTTTTTGTGTTCAGTTGAGGGCTACGCCGGGTTTGGGAATTAGCTGGAATGACACCAGCTTTGATCCAGCAGCCTCTTCCTGGCTGGAGGAACTCAGTGGTACAGCCCGTGATTTGCTCCCACTGACCACCCAGTACCCCAGGGAGCAGCATCAGCCGGAATGGCCGCAGCTTGGTGCTGGAGTGCGACTTTGGAAAACATAAAACTCCCTCCCTCTCCTAGTGAGAGCTATTTAATTCAGTTGCAAGACAATGAGAATCAGTTGCTGGAGTCTGTATAACTGAAACAAATCTACTGTGGAGACCTTGCAGGGTAAATGGTCTGCTGTCAGAAATCTGGAAGCATCACATTTTATTTTCTGTTTATTAGGATAATTGCTGAAGAACTTTATAAATTTGAGTAGGACCTTATTAATCAGAGCATGCTAATTTGTAGCAAACTTTCCATTAGAAGTGAGTCACCCTTCTCATATTCTAAGTCATCCAGTAAACAGGACTTTCAGACATTATCTGTAAAGCATATATTTTATTATTTCAGCACTAATTGCACCTTATCACTGTTAACAATTGCCAGTGACATGAAAACAAAACTGTGGTGTTCTGTGTAATTTAATAATCAATAGAGTTGCCAAATGAAAGAGACAAATCATTCATCATGCAGGATAGCATATATGAAGCCCATCTTTTCAGGGCACCTGAGAAACAAAGTAGTGAACCTGACTAGATTTTGGCTTCAGAAATACCTATCTCACAAGGATATTTGATTAAGTGCGTGTTGATACCAAGCTGTGCAGTGGTCAAATAGTTTTATTGACCAGACTTAATCACGTGCAGTGCAGGTTATCGGAGGCTCTGTGCTAAACTTTGTTAGAGCACATATATTAATGTCTGGGCAAAAAGTCCGCCTAATTAAAATAGTGCCTAGGAACAGTGATAAAAATATTAAAGGCTGGCAAGATTGAAAGTAAGTGGCAAAGAATATAAGTGATAAGATTTGAAGAGTTATACACCGATAAGCAAAATGTCAAATGGTATATATGTATTGCCAATAGCCTAATAGGAATGAATTTTTGACTGCTTCATTGAGAACAAAAACCGGATACGATTAATACCAGTTGGTAGGTAAAGACACTAAACTGTACAGCTGTAGCTGTATAGAAAAGGAAGATGTGTTTCATGATTTAGGTAGGGTTTTTCTGTACTTTAACTCAGTGTAAATATCTGGACATTCTCCATTTTCAGTACTTCTACTGAGACTCCTGGCACTCATCAAATCATAAGAGTTTAGGCTGGAAAAGATCTCTTAGAACATTGAGACCACCTGTTAATCCAGCACTGCTAAGTCCATCACTAAACCATGTCCCTCAGTGCCACATCTGCAGGTCTTTTAATACCTCCAGGGATGGTGATTCAGCCACTTCCTTGGGCAGCCTGTTCCAGTGCTCAACAACGCTTTCAATGAAGACATTTCTCCAAACATCCAAAAACCTCCCCTGGCGAGTCCATTTCCTCTCATCCTATCTTTTGTTACTTGCAAGTAGAGACTGCCCCCCACCTCACTGTAACCTTTTTTCAGGCAGTTGAAGAGAGTTATACTGTCACCTTTCAGCCTCCTTTTCTCCAGGCTAATCACCCCAGGTCCCTCAGCTTCTCCTCATCAGACCTGTGCTCCAGACCCTTCATCAGCTCCATTGCCCTTCTCTGATCTTGCTCCAGCACCTCAGTGTCTGTCTTGTAGTGAGGGGCCCAAATGCACTGCACTCAGTAGTTAGCATTTGCAAGATTATTTCTATTTAAACATACATGAGAGAAAGAGCTAGGAGACAGATGTAACCAAGGCATGTATTTTAAATGGATTGTTGGGTAGGCATTTTGTTTGCACTGGTGCATTTGCTTACTCCTTATCTGAGGAAAAGGAAGGCTGCAAAGGAAGGCTGTTTGAGGAGATTGATGAGTACACATCTGCCTTCTGAAGGGCTATTGATCTGTGGTAACCTTTTAAGTTATGATAAGATCATCATATTACAAACACACCAGTAAGATATCTGTGTAGAATAAATAGTTTCTGATTTTGCAGATCACAAAGAGTGTGTAATCCCTCTAGTGGGAAAATTGAAGCCAAGCTTTTCTTCTTTTTTTTTTTTGAGATAATTCACAGTATTTTCCTAAGGAAAGGCATAAGTAAAATAATTTTTTTTAGAAAGGGAAAGTCATGTGCACAGTTTTCATTCCATAGCTTTTTCTGGATTCTCTGTAGTACGATTTTAAGAAAGAATTCAGAACGGAGCTGCAGTAATAGTGTTACTGCCTTAAACTCTGGTCACAAGTCACGTTCATTGTGCATGCTGTGTTTCCTTACAGTGAACTAAGGCTAGCATAAACCCATGACAAGTCACAGACTTTCTGCTTGCCCATCTGGTCTACTTTGCTCCTTCTAAGTCTGGGTACATTTGACCCTGACATGAGCTCACACATGATGTGGGAATTCGGTCACCCTGAACTGAAAGCCTTAAGCCAGATCGTGCTGCCAGTTACATTCCCATCTGGTGTAGTGCTTGGTGCTGGTGTGCTGAGGTGTCATGCTTTCCTGACAACTGCAATAAAGCTAGGAAGGAGATGGGGAATTAAAGTGTAAAGTTCAATTTTCTTGGGGTGTTTACTTAGCACAGCTGAGGGGATAAAAGTTTCAGAATAAGTATACTGCTTAAGGAAGGACAAGAAATAATCTCCTCACCCTTTTAAACTGCAATACTTGAGAAGAGGCATAATTTTAAACATTGGAAAAATAAATATAGTACAGACCAGATGTCTCTAATATAATGCCTGACTTGGTGCCCAAAGGAATGGTGCTCCTGTATTCTGCTGCTTTTTCTTCTCTTTGATGCCACCCTTTCATTTTTTATTTACTGCACATTATTTATGCTCAGTTCTGCAGCCAGGTATTTTTACAGGATTTTCTTTAATAGCCGAATTTTATGCTGGATTCATCACGTAATGTGCTTGAAAGGATAGAGGACAGGGGGAAGGCATTTCTGTCACTTTGTAGATACAGAGAGTATGGAGATCAAAATTTTCTATAGATTTTAATCATCCAGTTTGAGCTATCTCAGTTTTTCTGCAACTTCATCTGTCTTCCAGACTTTTCTCTCTCAGCTGCAACTTCTTTAATAGATGGTTCAGTGGTGACCAACTCCCTTACTCCATACTCATTCCCTTCTTTGTTTTCTCTGTGTTCAGAGTTGTGGAAATTCTTCATCATTCCCTGAGCATCAGCAAGAGTATCGCTGAAGGCCTAAAACAAGATGACCTTAACTGTGGATGGTACAGCTAGTGAGGTTTTGATATTGAGATTTTTTGAGGCTAACAATCAGCTTTTATTCAGTGCAGTACAATAACACAATTTACCACATCCATTTAATTATAAATACAACAGTTTGTGCATTCCCCAGGCATGAGTTCTTTACAGAACAAAAGCTGAAATGCAGTTTTTCAGTAATGACAATAATTTCTTAGATCTGGTACGTTGCAGTCAGATGGCTCCCAAGATGGTCTTTGACTAAAGATATAATTACAATATAAAGATATCTGATGATAACAGTGATACATGCCTGTGACTTGAAAAAGACATTTACAATACTGCTTACTTTGCATATCACTTGTCAACTGATCTTTATTCCTTTACTATTCATGTACCTTATTTCAAAACCTTCAATACGAAGAGCTTGGATAATTTAAAACAGATTGGTGACAACCAAAGCAACTCATGCAAGCTCTTTTAATCATTTTGTTGAATAACATGGGCTCAGGATTCAGGTCTCTGGTTTTGCCAGACAGAAGCCAGAATATGAAAATGAACTGTGCATAAAGGATTGAAGCACAGAACAAGTTCAACAATAAAGCATCTGATTTTTTCTGGGCTCTCGTTCTTACTTCCCTTCTTACCTCCTAAGTTTGTTGAGAATCTAGGCAGTTAACGTTTATTCTCTCCATGTCTACTGCTTGAACTGAGTTGACACCACTGCAGTACTACCAGAATTCATTTTTGTTTGTTGGTCTGTAATTTCCATAATCAATGAGACTGGCCAAATTACTGGGGAAATGTCTTGGGCTGGTTTGCATGTGACTCATGTAGTAGAAGTGACATGGAAATAAACAACTCCAGGAAAATAAAGTTTAGTTTTTATTTACTTGGGGTTTTAAGTGCCCCACTACCACCTCTGATGCAATGGAGTTTTTAGCATTTGGGGGAATCCCAAGTTTCAGCATACTGGAAGTGAACGATGTGTGCCACACTCTGTGGAGGAAAGTCACTTTCCTAATCACGATGTCTCGTCTCGGTGCTTGTTTTGGTTAATGCTTCTGTTGCAGCACGGGGTGTGTGTTGAAAATGTCTCAAATATTGCAACACACATCCCCAGGTGGCCGACATGAGATGTATTTTCAACTCCCATCAGTCATACTTGAGTACACTCTGAAAGAAATACCAGTGAACACAAAACTTCTTCCTCCACCTCTGGCTTTTGTAAATATTTTTTCCTCACCTGTATAGTCTGTGGCCATTTTCTTTGTTCCTTGTATTAGCTTCTTTGCTCCTTTTGTTCAGTTTCTTAAAACCTATTATCTCAGTTGGTAGAGCATGGTGCTGATAACACCAAGGTCGTGAATTCAATCCCTGTACTGACCATTCACTTAAGAGCTGAACTTTATGATCCTTGTGGGTCTCTTTCAACTCAGAATGTTCTGTGATCTGTGAGCTTTTTAAGTTGCTGAAAAGGAATCAGCCTATTGCTGTCCCAAAAGGAGCCACTAGATGTCACACTGCTACTTCTAGTTCAGGCACATCAGCCCTTGCTTGTTGGCTGTCTAACCTATACCTGTTTTTTACTATAACCAAATACAAGTTCTGCCAAAGGTAGAAACAGAACCCACCTAGACAGGCCCCTGTACCAGCTGCGGGAGCAGCTCCTTGGGTCCCAGTGCTCATCTCTAATAGGAGACATAGTATTCCCGAGCCTAAAGAAATTATTTGTGCCAAATTCCCTTTTAAAATGTCTTAACAGTGGTTTAGGAGTTTATATATAGGTTTTTCTATTGGAAAATTTGACATGTTCATGCTTATATTTTTGGAAATCCGTTCTGAAGATTTTGGGTAATATGTAAATATTTGTGTATGATAGTTCTAAATAACTAGATTGGTTAAGCAGTGTAATTTCTAAAATGACCCATAAATCTGACACTTAAAGTATTCCAGTTTGCCATATTTTATATGAACTGTATCACAGAGAACATTCTTTTTCCCTTTGTTGAGTGTAAGAATCTTTTTGTCCACCTGGAAAGAGTGAGCACGATGTAAAAATGAGGTCATGATTAGTTAAGTGAAGTCAGAACTCGTTTGCCAGTTATGCATAATAATGTATCAAAACATAATAATGTTTATATCAGAACATGGTACCATGGCTGTTAGGAGAGCTGATGATTTACAGCTTGTTCTTCATGTTTGCAGAATGTCTTATATGGGTTTTTTGGTTGTTGTTGTCATATTGATGCTTCTTTCCTTTTGCAGCTGAATTCTTTCATACATTGTTAATATGTACATTATGGGTGATTATTCCATATTCTTTCAGTAAAATGATTAGAATTTTCATGAAGAAAAAAAAGGTTCTGCGACACCTCTAAGTAAGAACATCCATGTATGTTTATGAAATTGTGCACAGGGCTTATGGAAAAACAAAGGGGTAAATAGGCCAGGCAGGCTGTCAGTTGTTGTACTCTGTGCTCCAAAATGTTTAGGGCTTTCCTGTTAAAAAAAAAAAGATACAGAACTTTACTCTTTTTTTTGCTGTTTTGATAAACTATATTGTTCTCAACAGTAATACTTACTTTTATATAATTGACTTGTTCCCAGGATCTCTGCAGATGCTAATAATCACTTGGTGGTTTCCATTTGTGTTGTGCATGCTTAACCTATTACAGCTAGGAATGAATTGACCTTGAGCTGTCTAAGAGCACTCTGCAAGTTAACAGAAAACCTTTCTGATTTCATTTGAAATTTAAGCAAAAGTTAGAGCAATTGGTTGGTGGCAGTAAACACTAAAATAAGGCTCTGAATTTTGGAGCTGCTCTAAGATGTGGGAGCCCAGTCTGTTTAAGCACAGTCATCTCCACACTCTTCTGGATTAGGGCTTTTGTATAACTCTAATGATGTTCCCATCCTCTTCCCTTTCTGCTTTCATCCACAGGTTTTGTGTCTTTATTCATTTGTGAGGTGGTTTTCATCACTTTTATATTGGCTAATATCTACTAATGGCTTTATGACAGTATAGTTAAGCACAATACCTCCACATCTAACACTGCAAAGCATTGGCAGACTTTCACACACATATTTCAAATGTATACTTAAAAAAATTGGTCAGAACTAGTGTTCTCACCATGTTTTGGCATGGAGGCTAAAAAAACCATTGAAAACTGGGAAAAAAGCCCTAAAAGATATAGTCTGAAAAAGCCACAAATATGCTCAGGGCAGAGTGAACTCTTCAGTAGTTCTGACATGTAAGATGGTTTTATGATAGCCCATGACCACCATTATCTTGGACTTAAGGGGCCCCAGTCATTCACTGGTAGTGGGCACAGTGAATTATACTTGCAGAGTCCTATTTTACACAGGAATCAGTCTTGTGAAGGTCTCTGCTGAAAACCTGCCTGGGACCAGAGGTCACAGGTATCTAGCTGCATGCTTGTTGAGGTGGCCAGGCTTGTTTTATCTGAGTGGTAAATAAGTCTGCTTGCTTTTGAGGTTTTTGAGTGCAAGGAGAGGAGGGTGGAAAATAAGTATGGATTATTTTTTTATTTTGTTTCCCTCATGAACTCTGTTAATAAAACCAGTCAGAAAGGCAAATACTGCCCTTTCCTCTCTGGACCATAACATGGAGGCATGTTAAAGGGTGTCATTATCCTGGCTGAAAGATCTGTTTTCAAAAGTCATCTTCAAAGTAGATACACAGTAGGTATAAGTACTCTACATCCAAAGAGAGGTACTTGATTTTCTTCTGCTGCAGTAGTTAGAGCTGAGGGTGTCAGGAGTGGTCAGATGCCTCTAGTTCTGTCTGCCTTTGAACAGTACCTCTTTACCTCCTTGTAGACAAGGCTGGGGGTTTTTTTTCCCTGAGTCTTTACATTTATTTAATTTGTAAAATCTTTAGGTAGTATATCTATAATTTAACTAGTTACAGTATGAATATTCAGCAGAAGTAATCTTATTTAAGCCTTTATTGAGTCCGAGGTTGGGATTTATGGCACATTCCCAAAGTACATTAGCACTGCAACTAGTTCTAGCACTGTGATTCTTTCTTAGCTTGCTTCTTCTGTTGTATGTAACAGATTGAATGTAATTAGTTTATTTTATTACTATGTATTTTCTAAAAACTTAACAACCCTACTTAGGAAGTTGTTGCTACTGTATTTTCTGCTAAATTTATTTTTATTGTTTTTCCTGGCACATCTCTGACAAAACAGTGTTTGGACTGATCTCTGAAATTTCTCTCCAGATAGCTAAGGGGAAAATCCATGGCTCTTTATTTACACATACTCTGTGCTTGTGCTAGAGTGACCTACTTAAGAAACTCTTCACTTATTTTTTTCTCTCATAACTGTGTGGAGAAAGAAGGAAATGATGAAACAACATGATTGTTTTTTCACTTGTCTGTTCTTAGAAAATCTCAGAAAAATAAACAAAATGTATGCAGGTGGTAGCATTCACATGCTCATTGCCCTGTTTTGAAACAAGAAGTTTGTGATGCAGAATAACCTTCTGCATTACACAGGAAATTAACATTTAATCTAATGCTGGTGTCCCTTTGCTAAACTCGGTGATTTAAGCTTGACTAAAGCATCCATGCTTGACCTGGTGTTTGCAAGAGTGAATCCACCCATACTAAAACATAGTCACCTGCCACACGAGGATTATTTTCACTGGTTTTGTCTTCAAGGCACATCCAGAAGATTTTTAATCTCATTTGTACAGTTTTAACTCTAAGCTTTTTTTGTTGTATCCTTATCGTGCTGGGACAATGATATTTGATTTTGGTGTTTTGTCTCTCAAATGGTTCTAATACTTTTCCTAACCCAAGCATTTACAGTTTATGAGTCTTCATGTTCTTTTCTTTAGAAAGAGAAGTTGTAATTGAGCCATATTTCCTTATGTGTGTTCTTTGAAAATAAGTGCAACAATGCCAAATGTCAAATACCTAAACTTGGGAAGAAATGAACAAGTTTCTTTACTCTCAGCCTCTGGGTGGAATGATTTAAGTAGAGTTTCACCTTTAAACCTAGCCAAAGCTGCCTAAGTACACTTGTGGTTTTATCCGAAGCTTATGTGATACTCCCTGTATGCTTCTCTCACACCCGGTCCTCTGTTCAACAATCCCAGAGTTGCATACATTTGTATAGATTATTTTTTTTCTTCTGCTGTCTCGTAGAAGAGACAAACTACTTTTTCTCACTTTTCCAGTTACTGGATTATGACATTTCACCAGTAGAATAGTGACCTGGGTACTTTTTATTGCATTCATCTCTAATGTTTTTTTTTAAATGAATCAGTTAAATTACTGTAGTCTGTGGATGTAATACATTTTTCCACATTCTTACACCATTCTTGGTGTTAATGGAGATTGTTCCAGAGACTTCATTGTCCCTTTCACAGTGTGAAACAGTATGCAGCCACTGCTCTCTGCAGCAGTGGAGTTCTCCTCCGTGTGCATCTGAAAATCACAAAACCATGATAGATCTTTCTCCTGCCCTCTTTTTCCTACCCCCCTAGCATTTTTGAACAAGATTCATAACCCTTTCTAGTAGGCCCTCTGTGAATGGTTTTCAGCTGGTGCTTTCCAGGCTACATCTCCTTGGGCTGGAAGTGTGACAGGTCTTTGTTCCTCTACAATCACCTTCTGGAGAGCTGGATTCAACGGGCCTGTGGCTGAAAATGCATCATCCATTGAATCACTTCCATCTGTTTTTGTCCTCATTGCGGATTTCCAAGGTACTATAGTTTGCACATTTCTTCAGCAGTGATTTTATGTTTGTTGAGATTTGTTATGTGTAATGGTGGGTCTGCCACTAATTGCTGAGACAGCCCCTGGAAACCTGCTTATGTGAATTTAACAGAATAGGTTACAAAAACTGTAAACCTGCAGGTAATATCCTTGCTGTTTTCACACTGTTATTAACAAACATCTATTAGGATCTAGGATTTTTCTTTTTTTTTTTGGTGAAGTTATGGTTAAGCTTGAAATTATCCACATTGATGTTTAGTATTTTAATTTTGTATTTGATAAGGTTTAAAAAAAAAAATTGGAAATACTTTGAATCTTTCACTTTCATCACCAAGAAGTTTCAGCCTGTGTTTGAATTTCCACATATACAGTAGGAGCACTGGGATTTATATTTCTCTCTCTCTCTCTCTATATATATGTATAAATCACACTTTTTCTTCTTACACCTGGGCTTCTTCTCTGGAGTAATATATACGGTCCATATGTAGCCACCATTCTGGATACTTCAGATAAATCATGGAAATCATAAATTATGTTTACTGAATACCACATTTAAAAAACAAATCCAGGCTACGTATTGAAGTGAGGGTAATCAGCTGTCAAAATAATTCGCCAAAAGTTGTGGTGAGCTCTCTAACATTTAAATCAAGTTCAGCAGTTCTTTCAGAATATCTTTAATGCAGCCTGTTTTAATGGATTACCTGCCAGCAATAACAAATGGTAGCTAGGATAAAACTACATGTTGTCAGGAAGCTTAAACTTTACATCAATCTGCATTACTGTTGGAAAATTTGTAGCGGGTCTGTGAACCGAAAAATATGACAACTCCTGATAATTCAGAAAGGAATTAATTTAGGCAGTGTCTACAGCCCGTGTTCTGCAGGAAGAGAGAATAGCTAATCACAAGGTTGCCTTCTGGCTTTCTAATCTGTAAAGCTCCTCGTAATTAGAGAACTATCCTTAGCTTCAGGAAACCAGCATCCAATTCCTCTCCTTTCCTCTGACTTCCTGTGTGATGTTGTACGAGTAACTGACACAGGGATCATTAAAGAAACTTGGGATATGTCTGTGATGACAGTAAGTGCGAATCTAAGTGTCAGCTTCTTTGTAAAAGACAGGGAAGACAGCTTTGCCAGGGAACATGAGTGTTTGAAGAAGAGATGCTAGAAGTTATTCAGTAGTATTCAGTGATACTTGGGTATTTGGTATTGTTCCAAGTCAGCCCCTTTATCAGTCCCGGACTTCTGTAACTGGACAGGAGGTATCCCTCAGGCAAGATTGGGTATCCTAAGTTGTTTGGTTTATTTATCTCAGCAATGCTAGGCAGGCTTGCTAGTAAGACCAGACTGGAATTTCTGAAGTGTGACTTGAGGTTTAACCTTTAGACCAATCCAATTAAAGATGGGATTTGGTTTCCAATTTTTACATATGGGATTGGAAAACAGGAGCTACTAGCAAAACAAACAAACTATAATCCTGTATGTATTTAACATAATTCCCTGCAATTACTTCTGCACCCATGTCCTCAGATTTCCTGGGCTGGTTCTGAGGGACAGCAGCACTGCATCTGTCCTATTCCAGGGCTCCTGAAGCTCTGGTTCATCAGTAGACAAGCGGGGAGTGACCCTTCCAGTCACCTCTTCAGGTTCTGCTCACCCTGTCCAGCTCTCACTTGTCTTCTTCATCAAGTACTGTAGGATTTCTTTTAGTTCCAGTTTTCATGCCGTGTAAAAGATTTACCCGAGTGAGATCCTGCATTTGATTTTGCTTCTTTAGCTGTAAAATGAAGATGATGGTGTTGTGCATTGAAACAGAGCAGTCCATTAAGCAATCTGCCCTCAATCTGTGCCGTTGCACTATAGCATCTTTTCTGGTTCTTTTACCCCAAGGAAACAGTTCTTCCAACTATATTTAATACCGAGACATGCAAGCCCTGTGCCTGATGCACAACTGGGTTTGCCACTGCTGCTGCTTAACTGTGAGTGGTGTGGTGTGGAGTGGTAGCTACCTTTGGAATGATTGTTGTAAAGGGTGAGAAAATATGCATATTTGTACCTGTTTTGACTGGGTAAGGAAGGCTATAGTGGGATCCTAAAGGGTAGTTTGAACTCCAGGGCTGCCAAGATCAAACTCTTCATTTAATTATTTATAAGGTACTGAAATAATTGGGAGTTTGATTTATAAGTGCAATCAAAAATGTGTGATGTGTGATGTTTTCTGTCATGGAGCCAGTAAGAAAGAAGAAAAACAGCTTTGTCTTCCTCCTTTTTTCCTTCTCTCTCTCTATCATTCATTCTAGTAGCTTTTAAATTTTGTTCCATATACTTTTCTCCAGTATGTTTCTTTAAAAATACCTTCCCCCTTTGATGCCAGAACTCTATCATAGATGGCATGTCCCAAACATGCCTTTTTTGGGACATTCTAGTTTGGTCTAGTGGTATTCAACCACTTGTGTCCTGTAATGATTAGCATATTACAATAAGTTATGTTTTTTCAATTGTCATTTATCTATTTTCTGAAGGCTCTAAAAGAGAGATTTATAAAGACTACATTTTCCCATCTTCCATAAAACTGGGGCAAAAATTTAATGTATAACTAGGAAACTAGGAAAGGCCTCTGAACTACTACTACTACTACTACTACTACTACTACTACTACTACTACTACTACTACTACTACTACTACTACTGCTACTACTACTACTACTACTACCACCACCACCACCTTGAGTCTACTGACTGCAGTTAAGCTATTCCTAGTTTAAATCCAAGCACATGTGAAGAGAATCAAGCATGGTGAATGGGTTGTATCTCAAATAATAAGCAAATCTGGATGTGGAAGCAAAAAGAGAGACAGGAATAAAATATGTGTGTGAAGACATGCGAACAAAATTTACCACTTCTGGCTTGCAGCATTTGGAGACATTAGCTAAGTTTCATGCAGTTCTCTGAGGTCTGTGCATGTCCTGTCAAGATTCTGTAGTGTATTTTTCTTGTAGCATGAGGTTGCTTGTAAGAAAGAGTATGTAGGAGTCTAGTCTTGTCATAGTTAATATTTATGTCAATTTTGGGTTCTCAGAGTCAAGAACATTAAGGCAATGTACAAGAATAAGAGATGTGTAGTTTTCTATGGTGATAGATAAATTATAGCTTGAGGAATGTCAGCTTCCTCGAGGGAGAAAATAATTCATGTTAAGGTCAGAAATTAGTGATGCAAATGGAGATCCACAATAAAAACCTGTGTAATGCAGAGGAAAAAAATAGTCTCTGTAGGAGAGAAAAGCTTCCAAATTGTGTGGAAGAGAAACCATATTTAGGCTGTTATGGGAACACTGCTTATTAAATATGCGAATCATAGTAAGGAAGAACAGGCAAACATGGGTTACATAGCTACTGTGAGTGTTCATAATATTCACTAGTTCTTTATTTGGGCTAGTGAATCCAACATGTTCAACAGTGTTTGAAACAAGATATGCTCTTGTAAAATATTGTGTCTGGTAGGAGGTTACAAGAGTGAAGCTACAAAAACCTGACATACAGGAATAAAGGGGCTTTGTAGAGTGGGTCACAAAGTGTCATGTCTTGGAGTGAAAGGTAATTGTTAGATAAGGCAGACAAGCCTGACAGAAGGTTGTGCTGCAGTGCAAAAATAAGTTGAAGATCTCAGGGCTTGCAGTGCGGTGTGGTGGAACTGAAGGGAATTGCTCAGGTCTCTGTGGTTCAAGATCCAGCAGTATCTGTGGTGTCAGCTGTATCCCCTGGGGCCAGTGGGTGTCTGAAATCCCATTCAGTTTCAAGGAAACCTAATTAATTAAAACACGTTCTTTTCAGTAATAAGTATATTTTTTTGGTTAAAATAGATATTCCCCAGGTATAACAAAAAGGTGAAGAGTTAAATTAGCCCTATCACGAAGGATATAGGGGTCTACACACACTATGCTGTAGGGCATCAGAATAAAACTTTCTCATGTAATGAAATCCAAACTTAGTTGTTACTGTGACAATATCCATGTGACCATTTATTTAAAATGCTGTAATTTGTATTTTCTAAGTGTCGACTCTGATTTAGAAGTAGATTTGAGAATCAATGCTTTATTCCTGCAGGAATTCTTAGAATGGCATTAGGTACACATGCACATCAAAGCTTTTCTTGGCTTCTGGGAACCATATGGAAAACATCCTTTCCAAAATTCCTTTCATGATTCTTCTGATCTCCTTTTTGGCCAGGCTTTGTCAGTATATAAAAGGAGGAAAAAAAATAGAATACCAAGACCTCAGCCATGAGCAATGTGTACAAGGTACCAACAGGTTTCCTGGCCCTGGCTATTGCTTTCAAAATATTAGCATTGAATACTTTAACTACCAGTATGATTACTGAATTTGTTTTCTCTGCCATGTTCAGGAAGTAAGTATGTAAATTTGTAAAGCAAATACTCCCCAGTTGCCCAAGAACAAGAGGATATGAAGAGGATATGAAATCTCTCACTCATATCTGAGTGATGAAGATCTGACCTATTATCTTCCAAAGTCAACAAAGCACCTGCTGCTGAGTTCATATGCTCTGGATCTGCTCCTGAGAGCTGCTGCACACACCCCATGCGAGCAAACAGCGTTGCCTCCTCGGTTTGTACACAGCCGATATTGGCACTTTATTCTTGGAGTAAACAGCAAATTGCAAATCGTACCAAGCTGCTTTGCATTTCCACTACATCTTGGCCTGTTTTCGCTTAACAAAGCAACGTGATGTCCATCCCCAAAGAAGTTCCTTTGTCTTGCCTGCGGGAGGACAGTCCTGTGAATGTTTTAGACTATGGATTAGCTCTGAGTGAGTGTACAAAGCAGCATTCAGTCAGGACACGGTTATTTTGTGCTAGTTCCCGGTGAGGGTGAAGAAGACTTAGTCTGGCCTCATTTAACACAAGGCCCTCAGAAAACACACAGGAGCCTGTTCGCTGGGAGGAAAGGAAGCAGAGCATTTGCACTGTTTGTATTTCATAAAGCACAGCTTTTAAATGGGACTTGCCATGGCTGTTGCAGTTTAAACTCCAACCCACCGGCTCAGCTGTGAGAGAGGAAGGGCAGGTTTAAATCTGTATTGGGAGGCAGAAATCCCAAAAATAAATCCTTTATAAAGTAATATCAAAACACAATATGTGTCAGTGCTTTGGAACTGTTGCTACTGGTAATAACATAAATCTGGAGTAACTGTCACTGAGACTAGAATCTACCACCAAAATAGCAAATCTAGAGGATATTCACTCAGACTACTGCTACTTATTTTCTGCTCTTGTCTGTCCCTTTGTGCACATGCAAACACAATCTCTCTCTCTCTCTTGTTCTGTCTTGTTTTCCTCCTCTCTTTCTGCTGCTTCCATTTCTCTCTTCTCTTCTCTGGGGAGTTGTAAAGAGGTGTTACAGGCATCCTCACAACAGTGTTGTCACTTGGGGCTGTTGAGCTGATACCTGATCCCTTCTGCAATAAATGATTCTGTGGAAAATCACTGAGGGAAGCTTGAAGTGTAGTACTACTCCATCATGGCATGAAAAGATGGCAAGAAAAACCTCCATAAAGACTTATATCAACCTCCATGGCAAGAAAAACCTCCATAAACACTTATATCAACATATGCATATCAGTTTAGGACAAGTATAGCATATGCACCAGTGCTGGTTAGTAAGAGTACTTGGTGCCAGAACTATTTCTAAGAAATCTGCCTCCGTCAATTGCTGATATCCCAGACCACTTCACCATTCTTTTGGGTATAAAGAACAGATTCTGGGACAGAAGATGACATGAAGAGGGGATGTATGCCCAGAATTAAAAAAGACCCCAGTGCTGAGAAATGTTTTCTGAAGTATTGTTCAGATGGTTGGCTGTTTATTTTATTTTATTTTTTAAAGTTGCTTGATAATTCTTGTTTGAAAGCAGAGTTAGCTATACTAGTTAACATGCTTATACTTTCATGTATGTGAGTATGTCTTGGTATGTCTTTCTATGGACAGGGAGAATAGAGAGGTAAAAAAATAGTAAGCAATTCTCTTCCTATAAAACCAGCACATTTTATCTTTTCTTTATTCTTCAGTCCAAAGGAGACTGTTGGATCCTCTGTTTGCAATTTAACAGGAAGTCACCATCCCATCTGGATCCTGTTTGTCCCCAGCATCCTCAGCCTACTTGGATGACTAAGCAAAGATCTGCTTATGTGAGCATCTAAGAAGCAAAGATGGGGGAAGATGAGTCCAGGCAGCTGGCTGAAGACAGGATCCATTTTATTCTTTGTCCCAAGGCTTCCCAACACCTTTGTGCAACTGAGCACACCAGCAGCTGCATCTTAGCAGAAGAGGTTCCCGAAATGATAACAGGTCTCAACAGTGTAAAAAAACCCACTTTATTGTCTTTAAAATACATGTATTTTCATAGAATATCGGTAATATCACATCCAATGATTTATTTTTTGAAAAATCAACAATATTGTCTTCATGAGATATAACCATGACATATAAAAGGATTTTATACCTGATATAAAAGGATTTTCCTTCAGTTTCTTTTCTTACAACTCACTGCTTACACAAAAAATCATGGATCATTTTTTGCCTATACTTGAAAAGCTTAGGCTTCTAAGCACTTCTCACATCTTTGCAACTTTGATATCTACTCCTTCCCCTTGTCCCTGAATTTCTGGTAGAGCAGTGCAAGCAAAGATTCAGCAGTCCTTGACCCATACACTTTGAACGTCAGGGTTCCTGTGCACAAACCAAACAAATCTTACTCAACTATGTCTAGGGCATCAACATAGCTCTCCTTGGATCGGATATTAATGGAAGATAAACTAATGCTAGGAGGTGAAGCTCTCTTCCTTAGCTAGCAGCCATCATGCACCTTTTCTGTCGGTGCTGGTGGTTTCTGGGGTTAGAAAGAGGGAAATGTGTGGAAACTCATGCAGGTGTGTGTATGGATCTCTGTGGATGTGTGTGGGTGCACATAGACCTGAGTCCCGAGGGGCACGATAGGAGAGGAGCAAACACTGTCTAACACCAAAGGTTACTGAGGTTCTGCCCAGCTTTGGAGGAGTTTGAAAGAACAGTGGAGGGACATGGAACACCACCTACTTATCACATACCCTTCTTAGGATGGAGGGTAAACAGGCAAGGGGAAAAGAGCAAAAGAGAGGGTCTGCACCTGTGTGAAAGCATGCCTGGGGTGAAAGCATGCCTGGGGTGCAGAAACTCAGTGGCCTCATTTGTATTTTAAGCTTGTCATCGGGGTGGCTTGGTTTTACACAGAGCCTTTCCAAGTTTTCACTTTTTCTCTCCGTCTCCAGGTAGAGTAGGCTTAAGACTTCATTTTGATATGCACTTGTAATATTTTTTTTAATAATACAGTTTAGTCTAATTATACAGCAGACTTGTTGATAATGTAATTCGACTGTTCTGAGTGTTTGGGATTTCTCTCCCAGCCCTGTCGAATTTGTGTGAGAGGTTTGTCTACACAAGGAAATATCAGCACAAATTTGACAACCAGTACAGCACATGGAATGATGAGGGAGAGGATGTAGATGTTTGGAAGATACCATTTGTATGCTGATGGGCTCAGGAACCATTTTCCACCATAAACCAGCGTGTGTGCAGTGCACAAAATCAGTGCCAGATATCCCAGTTTGGACTAAAGGAGAATGAAGGAAAGAAAGAAGGAAAGAAATGGAGGTTAAAAAAGTAAATTAAACCAGAAAAAATACAATTTTAAGGACACAGTAAGATTTGTGGCACGTGCCAACTTGGGGACTGGTGAAATGAAACTGTTTTATATAACATCTTATTATTTTAAAAAAAGATAAATTCAAATGGATATAGATGAAATAGTTTGGTTTTTTTCTCCATCAATAACCCTGGGAATTTTTCCTAGCTCACACAAATTGCCTAGTGGCTGTCATATTTGTGAAAAAGCAGAGAAAACGCTGACATTCAGTGGAGAGATCCAAGATTTTTTATGCTCTAGTGCTAATCCATCCAGAAGTACCATACTGTGCAAGTTTTTTGCCTTGATAAAACATTCATTGATAGTAATTTCCCCTCCTCTCGCCTCCCCTCCCCTCCAGCCCAGTTCCTGCAGAGGCATGGCAGCTTGCACCAAACTTCCTCCAAATGGAGAGCTGAGATTATAGTGTTACCAAGGGCAGACTGTTTATAGTCACAGCAGTTTTTACAGTCTGCAGAAATTGCAGATTCTCTTTAGATACTTGGCATTGAGAAGATTAGAGTTATAAAGTAATTTTCAGATCCATTTTAACTGAATTATCTTGTGAACCAAAAAAATGAGCCCAATAAATGGCTAAATTATTTCGTGACTTAGTACAATTGTGGAATTTGATGTCAAAGTGAGCTTTCTGTTTTTTGTTTGGGAGCTCACACCTTCCCAGCTTTCTCTTTTTAATGCAGTAATCCCAGTTGTACCATAAGCAGCTGTCAGAGCAGTTGTGGGTTTTTTACAGCTATATGGCCATGTAGATGTGTTCTTCACTGTGTGATGGTGGATAGTGCACAGATCACATTTGGAGATACTAATGGAGGAAAGCCGTAAGTTTCTAATAAACCCACCCATTGTTTATAAACGTAGAGGGTTTTTTTAGAAGAAGGTTTTTTTAGAGGTGGTCTTCTTACCTGTACAAATCGAAATTCTCGCCAGTTGACATTGTTGCTGACCGAAGGCAAGGAAGTTATTCCCAGAAGAACAAATAAAAAAAATCCTAAAATTCCCAAAGCCAAGTAAGAGTCACTAATCCAGGCATTAGTGTTGTTGAGTGGTTCTGTTTTATTGTTCAGTGCCTGAAGAAAAAAAGATCAGGTGTATTTTAGTGATAGCAGTTTTAGCATCAATAAGTAGAAAAAATTTCCTTTGTTAAGTAAGATCAGAATGCCAAAATATATTCTATTCTTGAAGGTATATGGAGAAATAGTGTTCACATTTCCCCTGATTATTTTATTAATATGTCAACTATCTAGGAGGAAGACTGAGGCCAGAAATCCCCTCAGATCAACATAATATCAACAAAACGTAGATATATCAGTGTTTAAAAGAAACACAGAAGCTAGGAATATTACTCTGTTTTAAAGAACATTGGACTGTCCACATGGATTTCTGAAGCTCAAGATAGAAGGTAGTATTTTAACAGGGCCAGAAGAAAGGAAGACATAGAGCAGGGAACAAAACTTACCTGGGAGATAATTCCTTTGCTGGTTCTCCAACTTACGAAGGCACGCATTGGAGTAACAAGAGTGAACACAACGTGCAGGGAAGCAAATGCCAAGGCTATTAGTCCAAGTTGCTTCCTACACAGCATCCATTTGTCCAGCCAGTCTGGAAAACGGCGGTATTTGGTACCTCTGTATAACTGAATAATTGCAGCAAATATACCAGGCAGATAAACCAAGGCAAGAAGGATGAGTGCCATTACAGGGCAGACCCGATTTGGAATGGTAATCGCAATAAAAAATGAAAAGTCTCTTTTTTCATAAATATAAGTGTAAATTACATCAAGAGCCACACAGTAGAAGAAGAAGAATGCAGTTAGGCCAAGGGACAAAAAGATGGGAAACTTCCACATTGGAAAGAGTTGCAGAGGGTAATTTTCTATTTCCTGAGCAGCCAAGAGGGATCCCTTATCTAGTGGAGTGAGACCCAGTGCACGAACAATATTCATCACCATTTGTTTAGCTTCCACATCATTTCCACAGACAAACACCTGCAGACAAAAACAAGCAGAAGTTTTATTTTTACAGATTTTTGTGACATTATCTACTGCCATCCTGCCTGGATATGGACAGTAAGCACAAGCTTCCTAGGCTGCTTGTTGGCTTCCCTGCTGGCCTTAATTAATACAGCCAAAAAATAGGCTATAGGTACTTTTGGCAAACAAGTCAAGGAGCTTCAAATATTATTCTTTACTTTGGGGATGGAGATTGTTTAAAGTGGCAAAATTTTATATCTGGAAAGAACAGTGTATAACATGCTTAGTACATGTCTTTGCATAGAAGACTTAACATGCTTTTCTGAAAATCTGCAAGTAGTTTATAAGCAGAAGGTTTTATAGGACCAAATTGAAGCAAAATTTTCAATAGCAGTAAGTAAGAGCAAAATTTTCAGTTGCTGCTATAGTGGTCCTTAGGTACTCCAGGGAGGTGAGGACAGAGATCTTTAAAACATGATTTCCCTGTCACAAAAGTAAATATTAATTCTTTCCTGGTCTAGTAAAATAGTGAAAAAACCACCTTTCTGTGAGTGCATAAGACAATAGTCCTTTTGGAACTGGAAGAAAGGGGGCAATTTCTGCTCTTGTTGAGATGATGAAGGCTTATAGAGCCTAGGCTTGGAAGCCCTTGGGTCCCTAGCCGAAACCATTTATCTGGCAGCAGAGAGCAAAGTTAGTAATGGTTTGAGTAGCTGAGTGATTTCATGTGTTGTACAAGAACACTGTCATTTGAAGTGGCAGAAAACAGGGCCATAATAAATGATTTGTCTTCAAGTAAGCTGCTGTGTTGCTTCCTACGGCAAGCTCTGTGCTTGCTGGTTTGTGATTAAGGAGCTGGTTAAAACAGTTTGCACATACTGATGTTGTGTTAAACTTAAGTGGCGATGATTTAGAAAACTTTAGTAATTTATTCACCTTTCAGCATACTTCTTTTGCCCATACTCATTGCCCTATTATATCCCTTGCCTCCCTTGTTTTGATTTCTTCATTTTATTCTTGCTTTGAAAATTCCTCCTATCTCATTTCTGTTTAACTTACAACCCCAATGAACAATTGATGTAACTCTCCTGAATGTTGTGTCTCTTTGTAGCTCTGCTGTCTTCTTTTCCTTACTTCTCCAGCATCTCTGAACACCTTGCTGAGTTCAGAGGCAAGCTATTTATATTCCTTGTCATGCCGTGTTAAAAACCTGAAGTAAATTTTAGCTCACTTTAGTTTGAAATGGGAGATTATAGTGAAAATACCATCTCAACCCTGCCTAATTCTGATATCCCAGGTGTGTTTTGTGTAGCTGATAAGAAGCCATGTGATGTGTAACTCTGTGACAGAGGAAATCTCCATCGCTCAGCCTTACCTGCCGGCTTGCATCCAGTGTGCCCGACTGCAAAGCCCAGGCTGACACGGTGTTGAAGGCTTTCACAACCCTACTGCCAGGCAGCAGCTGAGCCAAGTACTCTGCATTGGATTCAGGATACTGGTTTAATTTCAAGTTGTTGCTTATGTCCACCAAGACTTTTCCACGGAGAATTTCTGCCAGTGGTATAAGGAAGTTGTAGTGCTGCCTCTGGATTGCTATAATGATGATGGCAGCTTTCTGTGCTGCCTCTGCATGGCTCAACACCTCTGCATCCTTGGGAATCAGGTTGGATATCTGGGTGCTCCGGCTTCCATACACCACAGAGTAGCCAGACTGAATCATCTTATGTCCCAGAGCTCGTCCAAAATCTCCAGTTCCAAATATGCACACTGTTTCTCTTTTGTTAGAAGTGTTAGGAGCCAAAGCCATTACGTTGGAAGAATTTTTATTCATCTGTTAAAAAAAAAAAAGCAATAGGAACAAACTAAGCAAAACATCGGTCTCTTGAAAATGAAAGGCTTGTATTCACTCTGGGTGTACAAAATAGATGTCTTAGCATCTTCTTGCCCTTTAATATGATTCCTGCACACTCTTCTGAATACACACTTTTAGAAGATTTATGTGCAGGTTTTAAAAAACCATTCTGAATATTCAGTTCTCCATCTTTTATGGCACCCTCTTTTCCATCCATTTAATGGATTTTAACATCCAGCTGAACTGTTTCAGTTTTCCTCTCTCAGAGAAAATAGAAGGAAAATAACAGGAGCAGAGAGAACAGGGGTAGCACACTTTTCAGAACAATTTCCGCATATTTATGCTATAGAAAAGCATTGAGGAGGAGTATGTTTCTAATCAGATTAGAACCTGGAAGGTCTTTTTCAAAACACTGTAAGAAGGGTTATTATAAAAGGTAGCTATAAACCTATCTGTTGTTCTCAGTATTTCCTTAATGCAAGTAGTCAGTTCCAGTTTGTTTTATTATTGTTCTTCAATTTCCTGAAGAATGTTCCATGAAGCATTTGGACAGTGGACTTGAATATTTCATGTTGAAAATAGATTTTTTGATATTTATATATTACTCATAGTAAAATTCTCTTTGAGGTTTTATCTCTCTTCCTTTATCACTGTACCTGGCAACTTCAAAGTCTTTAATGTATTATCTATGCAATAGCAGTGTGTGCACTCTGTACTTGCAGAGTGAGACCCATGATACAAATACAGAATCAAAAAGGTCTGTTCCGAAGGTCTTGCAGTAGGTCCACATGCTGTTCTCCCTTAACAAAAGGTGAACTCAGAGCAGAAAACCTAAGATATCCAACAGGAGACCCTGAGACACCCGTCTCTTGGACTGTCCATCAATTTGGTACTTAGAGCAGCAATTTAATTTGCAGGAGCCCTGATTTAAGTCTTTTACTAACTGTCTTCATTAGAGCTGTGGGAATAACAGATTTTCCAGTTTGCAGGAAAAAAATCCGTGAAATGGTTAGCTAGAACTAAAACAACTGCTTTGCTCCTGCTGTTTATGAACCTTTTGCTTACATTCTTCTGTGAAGCACCATTCAGAATACTGCATTTGAAACATACTGCTTTTTAAAAACACCGAGATGATGTCTTCACTTTCTTTTTTATTTTTGTCTAGCTGGAACAGTTTTTGCTTTTTAAAAATCTGACATGATTTTAAATTATTTGACCCAAAACTTGCATTTGTTTGGTGAATGAAAATAATCAAGCCTCAGCTTTCCCCTACCTGCTACGACTTAGGGATAAGAGCTGTGAGTCAAGGATGCAAACATCTGTGACCTATGCTGTAGGGTGCAAGCTTTGCTAGCAAGATAGACACATAAATTCTTATTCTGAGAATCAAATGTCGAGATTTTGGCTTGGACTACCTCTGGATGTACCTGTGTAGCCCTCAGCTGGCATCAGTGCCTGCCCAGCAGCATTCTTGCACTGAGCTGTGGGAGCCTGGATGTAGAGAGGTGCTAAGACAGTTGCTTCTGGTCATTAGGGAAGGTGAGGATTCAGACGGAGAAGGGATGAGCACCTGTGTGCTGGAGGATCTGTGTGGCTCGGAGAGGTCCCGCGGGAGGCTTTGCAGTGCAGCAGGGTGTTAACCCCAGCTCACTGCAGCTGGACTCCATGTACTTTGTCAATTAGTACACTGAGCATGCAAATAGATCCTCAAAGGGACCCTTCTGAATGTGTCTTGCATATTTGTGTGCTCTGACACATGCATAAAATTGCAAAGTCCTTTGACATATTTGAAAATCATTCTCTGAGGGCTTTATTAATGTCCCACGAGGCTCTAATATGGCTAAAGATATAAAATTCTGTTTTGGGGATAGTCTGTATTTCAAAAAGAACAGAAGAGTTGCTTATGTAATATTAATAAATGGTCCAACTCAATATCTAATAAGACTCAACTCTTTCCTTGATTTTAGTTTTTAACAAAGTAGTCTCCTATCTAAAATAAAAAGTAAAACTTATTTGTAACATGCAATCATCCAGGTCAAAACATCTGTATTTGTCCTCAAGAAACCCTCAAGTTATTGCTGAGTGAATATTCTTCTCTCCAAAGTAAGACTGGAAAAAACCAAAACTGAGATGGATGATATCAGGTATTATATTTGGTAGATCAGTCGAGTTATGTTTTGTTTGGGCTTATAAAAATATTTAATGTAGAAATGGATCCACCAGGAAGAAATAAGTCTATAAAGTACTTCCATTGTTCACTTATACTGAACAATCATTTTACCAGAGAAGAAAAAAAGAGGGAGATGAAAAGAAAAATTAATGGAAGGAATTTTTTTTTTTCAAGATATGGTTTCTTGAAGTGCTATCTAAGATGTAAAGGAAATGTACAAGGCATAGAAAGCTGAAGAGAGTTAAAGTTTTCTTTAGTATTCATGGTCTAATTTAGCTTAATACCATTTTTAACAAGAGAGACAATTTGCTTGAATAAATTAAGCAGAATTCACCTTTTCTTTTTAAGAGTTACTTAATAAGGATGCCCATAGCTGTTATGATAGCACACATTGTATATTAGAAATAAAATATTCACCAATGAACTTTCTAACAAATGAATTATATTTTAAAACTGATAGCGCATCTGCTATTTCTGAAAATCACGTGTAAGACAAAGCAAGTTTACTTTTAAATTCCAGGTCTTCTGGACTGTGCCAGAAAGTCTTTCTAAAAAAGACAGTAATTGAGTTAATTTTCTCGATAGAATCCATCTTTTCTTCCTTTCGACATGTCTTTGTGTCAGCTGGCTCTAATTGAACTAAAAGAAGGTTGTAGGCTTGGCAGTGAATGTCTGGAGATTAATTTGGGCAGTAGGATATGAGCATATAGAGAGTGTATAGACATATCCTGGCACTGCTGTGTGTATTTGAAGAAAATGCAGCATGTCATGGCAACTGTGTGGTTGTAAAGTCAAAAGAAGGAAATTCCCAGATTCGTGACAGTGGTAAGTGGAATGTAAGAAGATAGTAATTTTCTACAGGACGAGGTGTTTTATTGTCATTTATCAGTGTGAAAGATTGGAAGCAGAAATACATCACAAGGGACATGAGGCTTGTTTGGTACCTGTGAGCTCAGCCCAGAGGCTGATATTGGGCTATCACTCAGCAGCCAGTGGCAGTGGAGCTCTGCTCCATGCCCATGGGTTATGCTGAGTGCTCTCAAAGCACCAGAGGAAAGCAGAAATACCAGTAAAGGAACATGCAGTAATCATTGTCTGTTCTTTTACATATGTAGCTATATATTATTTGAGAAAAAGCCATAGAGATTTGTATGCATACATAATATTTTTGCTTATATCCATCCCCCTAACATTAGATCACTAGTAATGCCTTTTGTTATTTGAAAAATAATCCATGTAAGCTTCTGCAATGATTAGCTATGTCCTTTCTTCTCTGCATTGTTGTATTTTTGTACACTGAGTTATCCTATTTTCAGGAAAATGTCGGTAATCTCTGAGTTTACTTGGTCAGTAAAGATAAAAGGAGATGCTGAAAGAAAAAAAGAAGTCACCTGCAACACTGCAATTTTTCCCCGCTGCATAAACACTAAGGGGAAGTGAACGAAGCTACGTTTAGTTAAGCAGTTATATGCAAATACTTGATTATGTAGGAAATTGAATTAAGATGGGCACGTTGCTTTGCACATGGGGAAAAGGAGGGATATCCTAGTAGAAGCAATACCACAGAAGAAGTACAATACCAAAAGTGGAAAGGTGTAGATGGGATGGATAATGGAAATATAAGAAAGATGTAACATGAAATGCAGATGGAAGATCAGTGGAATGATTCAAAAGTTAGACAAGATGAAAGGAGTGGGAAAGAGTAATTTTACTATTTACATTTTAAAAAGGAACAAACCAAATTGCTCTGGTTGTGGTCTTAAGAGGTTATCTAGTCCATCTCCCTTTCTAAGGCAGAATGAACTGTGTTTAAACCAAGTCGGACAGATGCTTGTCTAACCTGTTTGTGAGACTTTCCTGTATTGTGGATGCTGAAGCTCCTTGCTTACTGCTTTCTCAGCCATTTTATTAGGCAGATTTTCCTATGAACAATCTATGTTGCCTCCCCCACAGTATAAACAGCTGTCAAAGCTGTCAATTTATCCCCCTTCTCTTTGCAGCAGCCTTTGTTGGACATGAAAGCTGTTACCATTTCACCCTTTTCTTGTAGAGATAAAACAGTTCCACAGCTTTCCTGCAACTTGTGTTTCTGAGAGTGGTGATCTTTCTCATGGCTTTCTTCTGATCTTTCTAGGCTAAACTGCTCCAACTGTTAATTAAGAGTGTGGTGCTAAAACTGACTGCAGTACTCTCACAGAGATCTTACCAGACAGAAAAGGATTGCTTCAGTTGCCTCACAGACCACACGTAATCCTGCTGTCACATTTGTCTCATTCACAGCACAGTTGATTCAATAGTCAGCTTGTGATGCATTAAGGCGATGCGTGCTTTAACAAGTAGTGTGTGGCAACAGGGACCAAGATGTGGATTGCAACAGCTGGTGCTGAGCCCATGATTTGCACACCATCCATGTGTCAGATTTCCACCTTGGACTTAGTCTAGCAGTGCAGCCTGCATGCCCACTAGCAGCTGAATGCATTTGGGTCCACCTAAAACCCCTCTTCTGGCTCACCTTCTGTGGTAAGGAATCTAGTTTCATGTGTTCCAAGATCACTCTGTAATGTAAAGCAAAGCTTGAAAAGTGATGATCTGCTTCTACATCTGCGCAGAACTGAAATACTAATGCAAATGTATCCTGTTACACCCAGTCCTTTAATTGGACTTCTCCCATGCCACTTGCTCCATCCTTGATTTCTGTAGTGTTTCCTGACTCAGAGCTATGTTGTTCACTTGTCCCTGTTGAATAGCACCATATTTTTTCAAACTGTAGCTTCAATTTGTCAAGATCGTTCTGATTTCCAGGCTGTCCTCTAACTTGCTTGCAGCCCTTTTCAACTTTGTCAGATTGTCACCTTTAATGAGTAGAGTGTCTATTCCAGCATCTACGCCATTTAATGGAATTCTGGAATAGGAGTTTTGCCAGAAGAAAACCCCTGTATATCTGCAGTAAATGCAGTCTTCTATTTTGACAATGGTTAACTGAAAGACTGAAAAATGTTTCTTTTGCTAGTTACATAGAACCCTATTTTATATTACTTTAATCTAAACTGCGTTTTTGTAGTTTGCTTTTGAATTTTTTTTCTAACATTTACCATACTAAAAGATTTGCTCATGTCAAGTTGTATCAGCTCTGTGATTCACAAGGCCTGTTATCCTTTTATAAGAAACAATGGAGTTGGTTCGGAATGACTTATTCTTGATTAATTCATGTGCCTATCATCTGTCTCTTTCTTATCTTCTATTTGCTTCCTCTGTTGTTTGAGAGTTGTGTTTACATGGATTCGGCCAGAATTCTGCATCTCCTCTTCTTAAATTTAAAGGTAGCTGTTACTGCCTTTCCAGTCTTTCAAAACTTTAGCTCTTCCACAAAATTCTTAAAGATAGTTATTTACAACCGTGGAAATGCTTCAGTTATCACCTGAACAGTGTGAGATGGATTCCATCAGCCTTGCTGATCTTGGGTCATTTAACACACCTAAGCACAGCCTAATCTCATTCTTCTGTCATTTAGCAAGAATTTCCAGTTCTTCACTACTGATGTAAACCCTTCTATCATGGTCGACCCTTCCAGTGTACAAAAAGCAAAATAGCCATTACAGAGTTGGCTTTCTTGGAGTCATTAGTCAATAGCTTTCTCTCAGTTAAGTGGTGGATCAATTCTCTCCTTGATTTTTCTTTAACAGTGTCTGTTTTTGCAAGAAACCTTTTGTTATTCTGTATGTTCCTTACTAATTATATTTCTTTTTGTGCTGTGGCTTTACAAATCATATCAACATATTAGCACAATTCTGTGCTTTTCCATAGATTTTGGTTTATGTGTGTTATTTGAGTTTGAAGTTTCAAAGAACTGACAGCTCCAGCTGCATGGCTTTCTTATAGCAGTCCTTGCTGGGCACTGCAATCTTTATATCTCTGCTTTTAACAGAGTTTCTTTAAGCAGTTGCCAATCTCCTGACCTCATTTTCTTCTCAAATTGTACTTCTTATGTAACATCACCTTCCCACCTTCAGAATCTGGTATACTCTGCTTGTTATTCTGCAAGGGGAACAAATCCATTTTTGAGCACTTGATGTTTCTTGGTCACCTGTGGTGGTTCCAAGCTGTGACAGAACCTCTGTATTTTCCCCTCTTTTTTCCAAAATCCTCTACTGGGATTATGTTCTTTTTTCTCTTGATTCAGGGCAAAAGTTTAGAAGACAAAGCGGGATATAAGGACTATGAGAAGAGAAAAGGCCAAAGAAATTTGACCTGTTTCAATGTAGAAGAAAGGCTTGTAAGTTGGTTATGGTAGGTATGGTGTTGCCTACTGTAGCAACTACTGCCAGGATTTAAAACACTGGTCTATTTATGTTTTTGCTCTTTTTTTTCTTTTTTATTTTTAGGCTCATTGTAAGAATTGTAATCCCAAAGGTGGGCATAAGTATTATATACACAACAAATATTATGGGACCTTAACTTTAAAAAATGGGGAGTCAAAGGCCTTCTTTCTATGTAAACTAATTATTTTTACTGCTATTTCCGTGTAAATAACAACAAGGATTCTGTTACTCTATGCAAATAATAGAGAGTGTTAGGGATGAGAATGGCCTCTCTGGAGCAGCTTGCCCTTGCTCGAGTACAGCTTTCTGGAGGCAAATAAAAGTCCTGACATAATACATCTTGCTCATTCTATAGCATGATGAGTGTAGGTTCGTATGTGTGAATTCATATATGGTTATGCAGAAGTCATGACAATGGTATTGACTGCATATTCCAGTGATTCTGTGTAGTAGAATATGGGTATGAACTCTGTTTTCTAGGTTCACCAGTCCAGAAAAACCTTGTTTCTCCATATTTCAAAAGGGTTATTTTTCTATAATGGTGGAGAGACTCTTGGATTGACAGTTTGGAGCTTATTAAATTGAGTCCATTGCACAGATGAACTCTAATAGTACCTTGTTGCATGGAGGAGTTAATTCTTCCCTCGGGGTCACTAACCTGCGATGTTTAACTCTGCTTGTACAACAGTGAAACCGGGACACGTGGGATAAGTGGTTTGGGTTCAGGCTATGCCCTCATTTTAAGTTACCAACTTCTTACACCGCCCCATAACCACACTGCTCTTTTAACACGGAGGATTTAGCTGTTTCTGTTTTCTTTTTTCTCTTTTTTTGGCTTCTGTCTCTCTTGTTTTCATTACAGCAAAGATCAACTGAGCTTTCTCACAGAGCATCCACATAAATAAGTCCTCAAGCCTCTGCTAGAGGCTTTTTTCAGTCAAAGTTCTGTGTCTCTCTGGTCAGGAAACACCTGGAAGCATGCAGTTCCTTACACAGATTCAGGAACTCGCTTACGTAGTTTGAACCACTCAGGCAGGCCTGAGCACATGAAAACTCATTTCAACAACAGAGGTTCAGAGCATGTTTCTTCAAAACATTTTGAAAAGACAGTCCCACCATCACTACAGAGAGTAAGCCCTCAACACTGCTGGACTTGATGTGAATATTCGTTTTAATTTTGCTGGGCTACTGTGAGCTGATCTTGAGTTGGCATTTAAGGTTGAAATGGTGAAAATAAACCTTTGTCTCATGTCCTGCAGACCTTCCTCATACCTTTTTTGAACAGACCAAGCAGGTTCAGTCAGGTTTGCTCTCCTGATGCCTCTGTGCACACCTAATCCCTCCCTGCCTGATAAACATGCATCCTTCTCAATCATGGCTGGGCTGCACTCCTGGTAACCATGGTGCTTTGGCATCATCCTAATGGCATGAACTTGTGCTGGTGGCAATAAAGAGCACTGCCTATGACCAAAGGTGCCAAAAGCGGTGGACATGGCCAGGATTATTTATTTATTTACTTAATTTTTTTAATATCAAGCCTTTGTTTCTTATTTTTTCCTTTAAATTCTACATACCTGTGTGTGGGAATGGTGAACTTGAACCAAATAAGTAAATGAGTACATATGTTTATCTGGATTTATACTTTTTTCTCTGATAATTTTTAGTTTCCCATACTGTCAAGTTCTCTAAAAACAGTTTCTTTCTCGAATAGAGTTAATTCTTATTATTGTCTTAAGTGTTTATTGCATGTACTGGCAAGTAGAAGTCATCCCCAACTGCAGGGTTTCTTCTGTAAATAAGACTCCTGCTTTGTCTTGTAATCTATGATCAAAAGGTGAATATTAGACAAAAATGCCCTGATACAGTAAAATTACATGTAGTAGCCCATTAAATATAGTGCAAAAAGAGAGAAATTATTACTTTATTTCTTGCATAAGTAGTGCTGCATCTTTGGAATACTTTATGAAGTATTTCACACATGCTTAATGTACAGTAATCCTGTTGTAACTCAGAAAATAGGTGAAATGAGATTTAAAAATTCTCCTCAGAAAGACATGCATACTGCTCTGAGGCAATCCCATTTACTTAAAATTTCATTTTACTGTTCCCCCAGAGAGAGAAAGAACATACTCTATAACAAATACTGTTTCTTATAAGCTGACAGCTGTGGAACCAAATCTGCCCTAAATTATAAATTGCATTTTCTGTTTCTTGATACACCTAAAACTAAAAGGCATGTGGCTAAACTACTCTCCCACGATTAATCCAGTACTTAAACACATAAAGAAAACAGCAGAATAGCTCCAACAAATGTATTACAACAAATTATTCATGAATTTTCTTTCAAGCAAATGAATATCTGCTGTTCTTCTCAGCAGAAAATCCTGGACTCCAAGTTTTGACAAAGCTGATAAAAAATAATTGTTTGAGACAATAAATCCTCCTATGGAGGACATTGCATTTCCCACATCTTCACTTTTTATCAGGAGTACACTAAAACTGCCTGAAGGCTCTTCAAACAGATGAAATATAGTCCTAAATAGATGTGCTTAATGTTGTCTAAATCATAGCAAAGTACTGAGAGGGCCGGAAATTTCACCACCTCCAGCTGCTCCCATAAACACGTAAGACCCAGCTATAACTTGAGTAATTTCCTCAGTCTCTTCAGGGCTGTTGTTCTATTCTGAGGTTTGTAGGTATTAAGCTTTAATCCAGCCTATTCAACTGCAAGAAGAATGAAAATATTTCTTAAAACACCTGAAGGTGAGCAAGTAGGAGGGAGAGAGAGACCTGCCTACAGTGCGGGGGCACTGGGTTTATGCCAGCTGGCCCAGGAGATGTTCTGAGACCTTGAAAGACATGCTTGCAGATCCACCAGGCATGGAGAGGCACCTCTTGGACTCCTGCCGAGTCATTCCCTCACTGCGAAGCTATTCTTTTGAGTATTTTTATCTGCCAATTAGAGACATTAACAAGTAGCTGTATCTCACAGAGAAATAACACTAGAAATAATGAAGCCTGGCTTCCTAGGGGTTTGTGTTTCTTGGCTGATTACAAGCGCTGATTGAAACTCTCCAATCACAGGAGATGAGTCCTATAACATTTCTTCTCTTGGATTTTAGGTATTTCAAATTTATACAGTCACACTGTAGTTTTTCATTTTTCAGGACTCCTCTGTGGGTTTTTCAGCTGCCCTTTCTCATGCAACATGAGAAGAAGAGAGCACTCTGCCCTCCTGGTATATTTGTTTGAAATCGTCACTAAAAATATGATTGGGGAACATGCATAAATGTGAGACACTCACGTACCTCTGCACGAGCAGAGAAATCCCACTTCCTACAGAAATCAAGCTAAAGTAATGGACACCCTAAAAATTTGTGAAGTACACGCACCGAAATGCATGTCTGTACCACCAAAAGAGAAGGAAGTAAGTGAGGAATGGCTCCTCAGTTTTGACCCCACATCATTGTGGTCTCTTGAAAGTAATGGAGAATGAGGCAGGGGATGTTATTTGGGAGGCATTTACTGACAGCCATCAGTGCCATGCACTGAGACTGGAATTAGCTGAAATTACATCAGCAACCTGCCAAAACCAGACCTTCAGAACACTAAAACTATAAGAGTTCATGCCCCGTATTTATTATGAGCTGTAGGAGAGTGTGAAAACCCTGATTCTCTTCCCATTTACACTAATGAATTGTTGATTTGCAGTTTCCTTGCTTTTGGACCAGGTTGCACAAGTGGGGAAATGAAGCCCAGTTGTTTGATTACACCTTTCACAAAAACGAGGGCGAGGTGGCTGCAGTGGTGCAGTGACAATGTTCTTGATTGTCTTACACTCTAAGAAATCTGAGAAGTGGGAATATGATGAAGGATTTAAGGAAACAGAGCATGAATATGAAGTTTTCTTGCCAAAACAAATAAATGTGGATTTGCAACATTTCTGGAAAGGGGCCAAACAGATTTTACAGGAAGTTCATTGATCTATGTTTAAAGACATATGATTGGACAATCCAATGCAGTGCATAACTTCATCAGTTCCCTGACTCACTTGATGTGAAGTGCACTAATTGTTTGTACTTGCTCCTTTTGATTTCCTTTATTTTATGTGGACTTGAACATTTTCCTCTCTCACTTGACTGAATTTGAGTGGCATCTGCAGAGACATGCCTGCCCCCAGGACAAAATGAACGCTGATATTTTCAGAAGAAATTATTCCTCAAAAAAACCACAAACCAACAAAAAACCCAAAAACAAAAGAAAAAAAAAGAGAGCGAGATAGATATTTTTAAATGCTGTTGCATTTTTCAGCATGGAAAAATTCTTATCAGGCAATCTTTTAAATTCTTCTCAAGATGGAAGAAGTTCCCCTTCTTACTGAGCCACTGATTTCAAAACTCTTTAAAAAATAACCTTAAACTACAGGCTTTGAAAATTAATTGCCGAGAAGCCTGAATTTAGAAACATGCTTTTAAAACAGAAAAAAACCCCAGCAATGGGGTTAGTAAAAAATTGACAGAGCTGTTCAGGGCAGCATCCTATACTGAGAAATTGTAAGATCTAGCATTTGTTTTTGGTTTTATTTTTTGACCAAAGCTCCCTTTGAGTTCAGCCCAGGTTTTGCAGATGCCCAAGCTGCCACTGGTGATTCCTGCCTGGCAATCAGGGATGGGTGTGCACAGCAGTGACTCATTAGCTGTCTCCCAGCCAAGATGTTGGTACAAATGACACCTCTCTACCAGGGTACTGCCTTGAGGCACTGCTCTTGGGGCACAGCACTGCCACCAAATTGCTATCAGGGCAGCCAGAATTATCCTGTGCCACTGCATGGGGGGACAGGAAACCTTACAAAACATCTCTTACAAATCCCTGTGTGCCAGGGCCTGCAGCCTTCAGGGAAAACTCACCCTGATTTCTGTCTTCTACTTGGCTCCTGGGTCTCAGTCAAGGTCACTGGGTATCTTGTGCTCCTACCCCTGTGAAATATTTGGGGTCAAGGCAGAAGTCACCCTCGGTTCTTCATGTCAAGACCATGCAATAAGCATGAAAGGAGTGAAGGAAAAGGTAGATATTCGAAACAGAGACAAATGGAAAGCTTCTTACTAAACTTATCTGAAGAGCAAAGAAGAGGATGCCGGGAGCTACAAAGCATAGTGTCGTGCTGCTTCTGTAATTGCCTAATTGGACAAAATAATTCCCTCCTGCAGGGTGACCCTCTCTTGCATCTCCAGCAAGGAAATGCAATACAAAATAAGGAACTGAGTTTTCTGAATAAACCCATTGTCTTTATTGAATTACCATTTTATGCTATTACGATTATTGCATAATTATCCACTTGTTGTGAGTACTCATGTGTTTTTACATATTTCCTGCTCTCACAGCCATCGTAGCATGGGACCACCCCAGAGAAATCCTTTGTCAAACATTCCTCTGCTTTAATGATGCCAGAAAGTGTTTTGCTCTTTGGCAATCAACTTCTCCACTTAATTTCTTAGCTCTTAAGGCTTGTTTATCTAGAGGCCTCCAGAAACTTGCTCACATAGTTGGCATCACTAAAGGTGACAGGCAGCAGTAAAACGCTTTGATCCCAGTCCTCAGGTGCTGTAACTTGTCTGAATTGGATGGCTGAGCCTTTTCACCATTGATCAAGCGGTTTGTAGCAGATTATTATAATTAAGCAACTTTGAAGTGCCAAGTTATATGAAGCTCTGGAGCAGTTCAGGTTGCAGAAGTCAAATCAAATTTATTAATATTCTCATTTTTTAGGGATATCGCGCTGTTTATGGAAGTGGTTTTTCTGCACATTCCTATTTGTCCTGGTGAAGCTGCTCCACTTGGGAAAAGCACATGTAGGGAGATCATCCAGAGCAAAGAACCTGTCCTCACTCCTTATTTAATCTCAACCTTATGTTTTCCTAAGCTAGTCATGGGAACTTCATCTGCCAGTGGAAGGTTAGACCTAGCCTTGCTGCTAAACCAGGCTGATTGGTGTCACTCTGCCAGTGCAACAAGGCAGCTCAGTCAAACATCAGAAGAGCAGTCCCAAGCCAGGTAGCTTGAGCCTGTCTCCAGCATACTGCCACCACCAAAGTTAGGGTATTTCTCTGGCAACCCCACCAGGAGAGACATCGCCTCAACAGTTTAGTAAAGTGAAAAAATTAGCTTAAAGTCACCTTTGCAATTGTGCGTCCAGGGCTGTACTCAGTAGTCACTATGAAGTTGGGAGGAAGCTTTTTCAGTCCTCTAATTAATGCTTTTGCTGGCAGCTATTCACACTCTTCCTCTGTTTCCAAGAAGCACCAGTGTAACCAGTGCTTACCTGAGCTGCCGCCTACTGCCTGGCACAGTCCCACCACCCTGCCCAGACCCCCGAGCTGGGAGGAGAGAGCTGTCGGGAGCCCAGGAAGGGCTCATGAGGACATTTGGGAGTGCACCCATTTCTCACAGCTCTGCCTACAAACCTTTAGTAAGTGAATTTACTGAGTATTTTATTGGCAGTTCTCTCACTGAGGGGAGTGCACGTTGGAGAAATTTTGAAAAAGAAGACAGTATCTGTTTCTAAGCAGTGATGTCAAAAGAGGAAAAAAAACCCCAGTATTTTGTTTTAGGACATGCAGGGACAAAAAGCTCCCCACATCTGAGCCGCAATAAGCGTGCAAGTGTGACATTTAAGTACCTGTCCCTACCTTTTCTTCCCAAAACTCAGCTTTTGAACCCCAAAGTCAATATACATTGAATTCTGAATAGAATAAAAATAGAGTCAAAATGCCAATGCCTCTGAAATGTCCCACAGAAAATAAGATTTTCGAAATGTCCCACAGAAAATAAGATTTTCAAAATGTTGCAGTTCCACTCTGCTAGCTCAGCAATCAAAATGAGAATGGAAGAAATTTTGGTTCAAATCTTGAAGTTACCAAATAAACAGGTTTAAATAAAAATAGATGAGGGAGCAGTGAAAGACATCTTAAAATATGTAGACACTAATTACTCTGCCTGAAAGTCTCAGTTGCTGTCTGTATTTTTGAGAGACTGGGTTTATAGGGAACATCCAATGCCCCTGCTGATGGGCTTTTTACTTTGGAGTAGCTCTGGTCTGGTCCTATGAGCTTAATTGCAATTAGTTGTGAAGTTGTTTTGTTTCACCCATGAGCAGCCAAGGTTGCATGTCCCTAGCTGCTCTGCAATGTGAGACATGGAATGACACATGGTGGAGGGCAGCAGATTCATTCCCAAGTGAGCTCCTGCTCTGAAATCAACCACTAGTGTAGCCCACACACTTTGTTAGTAATTTCTCAACACAAAGTAGCCCCTTCATCTGGTTATCATTTCTGCCTGTAACTAAGAGAAGAAAAAACATACTGTCTGCCAAAAAAAGTACAAATATGAAAAGTGCTTAATATATTTTTATAAGAAAATTCCAATATGGAGCAAGAAAACATGGCGATGCTTGATTTCTCAATGACTATTACAATATTTTGCAATATGATATGTAGTTACAGTGCTGCTTCATGCTAGTCTAAGTCATTGCTATTAACAAATCTAGGAGCTTCAGAAAGGCCACATCTGAAAAAGAATTTTCATCTTCCACTAATTGCATTATTTTATGAAGTCTTAACACACTTGAAAAAATTGGCCTACAGTCTGAGTGACAGTTTGTGTTGCAGATTTAGAGGGGATATGAAATTTTCCTATATCAAAGCTGAAGAACCGTTCTGACAGCTGCAAATGTTCTCTGAATTAATAATGTAGAGGTGGTATAAGACAATATTTAAGAAAAATCCATTTCTTTCTGCAGCATTGAAGCCCCTTGCTTATAAAATATTAAACAGGCTTAAAATTGGTATGCTGCTTGAATGGGAAGAGAAAACTTGAAATCCACATATGAATCCAGAAGTGAAAAGAATCATTAGTTCCAACTTTCATAAGGAGCAACTTATAATTTGGGGTAAAACAACACCCTGCCCTTGCTTCTAAAATTCAAACCACTATTTTGGCTCTGGCATGGGAAAGGAAATCCACTTTCTAGCTTCATCATTTAAACCCCACTGATCAACCCTTATTTGCAGAGGCTTTCTTCACTTTAACTGTAACAAACACCTTTGGAAGATAAAGTAAGCTTGCTATCTGCTATGTAAGCTCTCTGAATATTAATTGACAAATCTGAAGTTCTGGTTTGAAGTTCACCTTCAGAAATGAGAGAAACCTTTGTCATCTGTGTAAAACTCACCTGTGCACTCACCTGACTCAGTCCCCCTAAGCAATCAGTGCTTTCCCAGCTGGTGAGATGCTGTATGTAATGGATCAAGAGAAACCTCAGGAGCTGCAGAGAAGTCCTACTGCCTGGAGCAGATACAGAAACCCTGACAGCCCAGCTGGTATTTATCTTGTGGAAGCCAGGGTGAGTGCACAGGGCAGGAATATGTGAGGGGATGTTGCAAGCCTTTTCTGTCTGTGCAGATTGAAAGAACTTCCCGTCAAAGTCTCAGGGAAAGTCCCAGCCCTTGTATTTACAGCTGAGATGAAGTTGTGGTTGCTTTTGTCATGCTGGCACTGACTTGCCCCTTGGCTATTCGCCAGACCTGAAGTTTGGCTGCCTTTCCCTACTCTTGGAAGACTAACCAGAATTGCAGAAGCCAGAAATGTTGTAGAAGCACAACAGCAAATATTTGCCTGGAAGGAGAGTTGTTTTCTTGTATCATGGCTCTCCTGTGCCATTCCACCTGTAGGTAAGGGCAGTAAGATTTCCACATTGGGATGACATGAATTTGGCAGGGGGGTGGTTGAAAGTAGTTATCTCTGAAATTCTCTAGATATTCTTCATAAGGGTAGCTATCCTGTGGAGCCAGTCTGTGATGGATAAGTGTTGAGAAATGAGTCTTTAAGGGATAAGCCACTGTGTAGATGCAAATTTTGTGATGTTACATAGCTGTTTGAAATGGGACATAATTCCAAACAGATGACTTGAGCACCATTGAACTAGATCATAATCCAGATAAGAGCAAGGGGCTAAGAGAGTCCCACTAGCACTGAAATTTTGTAAGTTTGAAAAATGAATTGAAGTAGATTTAAATAATATAGCACTCTAGACTTGCAAGCAGTGTCTGACATTAAAGAGGAAGATAGTAAAAGAAAAATGTTTTTACACAGTCTTGACTTTGGGACACTTACTGGAAACTAATTAGAAAAACACACTGAGAAGAAAGAGTCATAGAAAATGTAAAACACAGAAGTAATTTCTAAAAACAGAAAGAAAGGACAAGAAGAAGTTTCATTCAGAACAGTCTGTGACTGCACTAGGGTGAAGAAAGTATATTTGAGGGTTCGAGTTCTTGAGAAGAGATCAGGTAATGTTTGAGATTTAGAACAGAAATAGGCCGTGTCACTTGTACGCTGTGACAAAAAGCACAAGCCAGTGTGAGGACCGAACCACTGGAAGAGATCCAGGAACTGAAGAAAGTGGTATCACTTTGAAAGAGCCTGGAAGATTCAACGAGGTGCACCTGGCCTGTGCAAAGCGTACAACCTGGCTCAGAATGTCCACTGAGGCAGTGGATGTGCCTGGGGATAACCAGTGCAGTATTCATTTTCAGATGACCCTTATATGAAGATGCTGCCAAGAATTGTGTTATTACACTTAAATTAAAGAGAATGGGGGGGAAGATAGTTGACTAGCAGAGTTGAAAACCACGAGGCTAAGCCCACAGAAGATATATGAGAAATAAATGTACAAATTCATAATAGGTGGGAAAAGGGCAAGTGCTGTGCAATTCAGTGCATCAGGTTGATCTAAGCGTTGAGTTCCTGTGTAATAACATGAGCAAAAAAATCTGAAAATAATTTGAAGCTACTTTCCAGTGGATAAATACCTTATGAATACAAAAAAAAAGCAGGAAAGCATTGAATTGTCCAACAATTCCCACACCTATGTGATCCCTCCACATTGTAAAGCAACAGTTTAAGAGGAGCTGGATATACCAATTGCTCTGGAACGACTGGAAGAACAGGCAGAATTGTTTTTGTAGTTATAGGAAAGATGAATGAAACACCTTGTTTCATTCAGACCTGAAGAAACAAGACAAGTCTGTTACACTACCGAGGGGAGATATGGTCAGTGACCTCTGTCCCTTGTACATCACAGGGGTCCTGGTGGGTGTTCATACTAGCAAAAATGAAAGAGGGTTTTTTTTTAAACTTTTTGAAACATTTGTGAGCAGCACTGTTTTCTCAGGTGTGTATTTAGGTTGCATTTGGCACCTGAGGAAAAACGTGATAAATTTTGCAAACCTTTCAGGTTAGTAAGATTTATACAGATGACATTTAGATTTGATGAAAAAACACTGTCTCGGAGCAGCCATAGAAAGAAACCATGCTTCTGGGCTGAAGGTGGACAAACAACACTGTAAATACCAAGAAAAACAAATAATAACATGCTTGAAAAAAGTTAGCACAAACCCAAGTAAATCACCAGAAAATATTCAGCAATATGTGTTCTCCAAAAGTATTTGGGTGCTGAATTATAAAGAGAAATATGTACCAAATGTGGCTTCTTGGGAGCACTGTCAGGATCATCTCACATGTAATTATTGAAGAAAATGAGAAACAAGAGTAACTAATTAGACATTTCAGACCTTAAAGTAAATAATCCATGGAAGATTTCAGGGCATATGTTGATGTGGTCACTTTAAACAGTGTGGAAAATAAAAAACCCAGAGATTGCAGTAGTTTATGAGTTAACAAAACCTAGGTATACTTACAGAGGAAAAAAAAGAAGATTTAATCTTAGTCATGGAAATAAACAAACCCATACATTTTTATTTACTGAAGGCCAGTGCTGTTTGAAACTGATTATAAATCATAAGGAATTACCAAACAGAGCCTGGCCAATGGCTATTTTTCATTATTTTTCAGTTATGGAGTGTGACTTGCAGCTTCAATATATCCTTGAAATTGTAAGCTGGATTTCTAGAGCATTTGACAATGGAACCAAGTCCAGAGAGATATTCGCTCATCACTCTTATTGCAACAATAGTTACTGAGGCTAAGAGGCTTCAGAAAATAGTTCATATCATTGAATGCAAGATTGAATTTAGCCTGAAAACATGAGAGCGGTGAACTTGAAAGCACTACTGGAGAAGATCTTCCAAAGCATATATGCCAATAATTTCAAGATTCACATGTATAAGGAAAAGGCCACGGACATGGGAGGGGTGTGATCTGCTCTGTGTCCATCTCTGGGGTCCTTATACATGTTTGAGATCTCATCTCTCACACTTCACCCTTTCTTCTTCTTTTTTTTTTCATTTGTTGTTTCCTATCACCACTTGTCTGTGCTCCTTTTTTTAGGGAAAAGAAAAAAAGAGCAATGTTGTTACAAAGCTGCATGTTGTTTGTAGGAGGTTGTTTCCCCAGGCTCATAGTTACTGTGGAAGAAGAGATGACAACCTTCTAAAAAAACCCAGAAGGGAAAAAGAGGCACAAAGCCTGTCACTTTGTGCTGCAAAATCTCCATCAGACAGCAAACTCACCCTGGGACCGGGGGGACCCAGGACACACAGCTAGGATGGCTGTCCCCGAGAGAAGCAGTCGTGGTGCCCTAGGGGAGCCAGCATGCCCACAGGGATGCCACAGGGCACCTCTAAGGCTGATGGAAATTTACTGATAAATGCAGCCTCAAGGCTGCTGATAAACATTTGTATCCCTCTGTTATATCACTGTTTGAAATATACTTGGTTTTATGTTTTCCTTGGCAGGGAAGGTATAGTCTTGGGAATGTACATTAAAGTTTTACCACCTGAAAAAAAAGTTCTGGCTATAGCTTTGTAAATGCTGCCTTTGTTTTGTGCAGCCTTCACAGACAGAGGAACATAATTTTGCTGGGGGTTTAATCTGAGGTCCAAGATTACACAGGTATTCAGGATGGAAGTCAACGTGTCTTTGAGGATTTATGCATTAGAGATGACGAAACACCACCAAGCATACTAGTTAACCCAAATCTCAGACATGCCAGAGTAAATGGATTTCTCCCTGAAAACAAAGTACACAGTAGCATGGTTTAAACATAAGCTTTGTCCTGTATTCTTTGTCCCTATCATGGCATTTCTGCACAAAGCATAGTTTCTTGAGAGTGAAGTACTGATTCCTCAGTGTTTAGGGGTAGCTGACTTGACATCAGCTTTCCCAGAAACAGGGAAAAAAAATCACTCTTAACAAAATCACAGGTGCAGGTGTCACTTTTAAATCCATGGATTTCCCATGCAATGGCATTGTCTTTGACTGGAAACAATTCAGAGTAATTTCAGTGAAACTTGATTTTAAAAAAAGGTGTTTAGGAGACAAATTAGAAAATATTTCTCTTTCAAGTAAAGTCAACAAACTTTCTTTCTTGAACTTTGTTTGACACTGTTTCATGTGATGGTTCACTTGCTTCCTTGTGCTCAAACTGAAGCTGTTGACTGTAAGTGTTTGCTGTCAATTTCGACAGGGTGGGAATATATAGACCATCCCTGAACACAAGCTCCAGAACTTTTGACAGCCTAAGATTTCTTTCTTGCATGGTACTTTATCCGTGAAGCCTGTGAGGGAAGCACTGTCCATGCAAGCAGGTGAGCAATACAGGTCACTTGAAGTTGCAGACCAAGATAAACAGCATTTCTTAAGGTACTCAGCAAGTGAAAATATGAGCCAAAAACATACATACAGAGATGAGCTCTTGTGTGACCAGGTATTCCAAGTTAAGGAACAGGTGAGTTTTTGGAGGAGACAGTAATTTTTAACTTCTTTCTGTGTAAATCATTCATCCAGCCTGTCCATGCTTCATTTTGATCTTCTTCTAAGAAAGTGTTTGAGAAGTGAAGGACATGAGAAGGGGAATAATTTTTTTTGTCAGAAGTGAGACTGACACATGGGAAGATGAAAGTCCGGAATGGCTGAAACATTTTTCCATTTGTTGTTCTCAGCTTGGCTGAAGCCAAATCCTAGCTTGGAATCCTTCCTCTAAAGTTAATATTTTCAAAGGAACTACGCTCAAATTGTGTGAGATATCTCAGGTTTTTATTGTGTCTCATTAGTTTTCAATGCGCACATGAAGATCAGTAAAGATCCTGGAGGGACCTCTTATAATACTGTCAGTAGGAGATGGGAAAATGTAACTGTATAAGCTTTTACATTCTTAGTGTTATTTTCTATTTTTTGGGTACCTGCCATTTGATTTTAAGTGGGGATTAAAGGCACTGAAGACACACATGCAGCTAAAATATCACAGGTTTTTTATGCTAAATAAAGGTAATTTTGTTCAGCTGGTGTTTATCGCCTATTCACAGAGTGACACTTTCATTTCTGAGATGATAATAACCATTCAGTATCAGCATTCGTTGCTGTTCCAGCAGATAAAGTTACCCTGTGACCAGAGATAGCTGTTGTGTGTGCATTTGTGAAGGCTGCTCTGGATTCCTGTTGCATTCAAGCTTGTTGCTTCATTTCTAAACAGTCTTTCCTTAAATTACAACAAAGAACGTGACACTACTGTTCTCTTTAGTTTCTGGGAACATAACACTGCTGATGACAGTGCCTACCAAGAGACCAAAATATACCCCTAACTATAAGATAGCTACTGTCTGATGCAGAGAAATATGCAGGATTTTAACTTCTTAGCATTTCACAGATAAACCATACTGTGATCTTGTGAGATGGAAGGCAAAATACTTGTTACAAGTATTCTGGGAAAAACATTTGGGTACAGTTAAAAAAAAAAGCATAAAGTAAAGCACACTGAAATATTTCAGTCAATGGCCCAAAGCAAAGCCTAGATTATGATCCATTCTGGAGTTGGAAAGGTGTATTTTTCCTTGGGCTGTGGGGAGGCACGAACACTGCACGAAAGTAATGGTGTCATACTGGGAGCGCTTTATTTCTGTAGAGGGTTCTCAACAACTGGAAACACCATAGTTTGAAGCTCACGGGAACGGGTGCTGTATTTTAGGTTGTGTGTTAATGTCCAATACTATTTCCAAATGATGCTAGGAAGAAAAGGTGAATTTAAGAAATATTTATTTACAGACCGTAATGCCTTTGAGCGGAAATCTGCCTAGGCTGTATTGAATAGATCTTTATGGTCTACAAGCCATGTGTGTCCAATAAGTCATTCCAGTACATCTAGTGATTTTTCTTGAAAGAATTTACAAACATCCGTAAGTCAGGGATGATAATTCTTCCTGCTTCATACTTCTAGCTGAAATTGCTTCCATTTCATGAAGCTGAATTGTCATATTTAGAGGAGGTTAAAAAGGGATGTTTGATGTTTTCTAAAAAGATAAATATCTCTTTTGGATATTTTTATACCTGAAAAATTTTGTAGATCCTTCAACTGAAACTATTTTTAAAATTTCACTTAACCTTCCCCCCAACGCCATTGCATCCTTTTCCCACATTTGAGATGCAACAATATTCTGAAATTTAGAACTGCTTGTGAGAGAGAAAATAGGCTGTAGAACTTCTGTCCATAACCATTCCAGATAATTGTATCCTATTCATATAATGTCTTTACAGCTACTGTCTAGCTAATTTAAAATGAGCCGCACGGATAACAGCAGCATAGAAATGTAGAAAGATCTACTGGTCAGTTTTGTGGACTTGGAAAGGATACAAAAGCCCCAAATCCATTTTGAGCAGCTCACTCCAGCAGCGAGACACACCACTGGCATAGCCAGACTTTTTAGTGAGTTCCATAGCGGATAAAATCACCCCTGCTGCCAAAATGCTCAAACATATGACCGAGTCACAGGAGCTGAATGAATTACTCTGTGTCAGTTTAGCCATACTACCTCTGCATGTCCATACTATCGACTTACTCCAGTAAATGCTACCATACCAGTCTAAATGTCTTCCTCTGAGCTCTGCAGGCCTAAGTCCTCCATCTGACCAAGTTTGAATGCATATGCATTTGTGTCTTGCTTTAATCTTTCCTGACACTTTGTAAAAATAAATTTTCCAGACACAGACTTCTTAATATATATTCCTTCGTGTCATCCAAAACAGGAAGAGCTTGAAAAGCATCATTTTTCTTCTAGGCTAGTTAGACATACAGAATCTATTTTTGTTTCCCTTCTATTTCTTTGATTTCCTTTTGAAAATGGGGACTTCATTATCATGTAAGCAATATCCAACATAGACAGAAATAAAAGTTAACATTTAGTCAAGGAGAAATAATTTTGATATTATTTCTGTGCTCCCTTTAGAGGGGTCGAACTTCTTTTCCAGTGATACATTTATGATATTATAATTGATCAGAGAAAAAGAAATTTTACTGCATTATGAAAGAAAGCAATAAGATGGGGACATGAAGATGAATGGGCTACTTAAGTGAGTAAATGATTTCTGGTGCGAGCCTGACAATGACACCGAGGACTTGAGTGTCTGTAGTGCTATCAGGTCCCTCTGACTCCCCAGCAGTTTTATTCAGGGCTTTTGAGGACTTATGACATTACTGGTCATCATTGCTATGCTTGCCCACCAAGCAGAAGACAGAAGAGGAAGTTATTTGAACAGCACAAGATGCTGGTTTCACTGAGTAAGATGAGTTTCATTGGAAAGGATGAGTTTGAGTTCTTCAGAAATGATTGTGAGCTGTTATTAAATGACATAATTCTTCTAAAAGGTCTCCCTTTTGATCATGGCACAACAAACGTTCTATCCTCAAAGTCTCTTCCCTTCACAGTTTCCGCTCACTAACCTCACAGCACTGACCATTCTCTCTCTGCTCCTCTTCTCTTTCTTCTACATTCCCTGTCCTTTCAACTCCTTTTAAAATATGCTTATTACTAGCAGTGATCTCCCTGGTTTCTTTCTCAGACACTATCCCAGACACATAAAGGTTACTTTTTGTGAAGGTGGTGTTTACACCTAACTCAATGAAGTGGGAATGAGAGGTCTTGCAAAACAAGTAAGGATGCAGACTTTCAGGTTTCACAAGAAGCATTTCACAGACAGGTGAATATGGACAGAAAAACATGCTGACAACAGCCTTGTGTCTGAGAGACTGTACATGAAGAAGAAAATTTCTGTCCTCCATTCTCCCACTTTGTTTTTTAGAAAAATCAAAACATCAACAGTCAGAATTTCAGGTAGACTGTATTTGATGATAATAATGGGACTGGAAACACCAGTATGTATTGCAGTAAAGCTATTTTCATCTTGACCATTATTCTCATCGACATCCTTTTATTTCTGTGAGAAGTTGTTTAAAATGTGTGCATATACCTCAGACGAGTACTCTCTGTTTTGCATTTCTTTAAAGAATGTCAGAAAGTTGCAATAAATATCTCCGTGAAATTTGCTTAATAAGAATTTTCAGAAGCATTTGACGTATTTCTGCTGGCAAAGTCAACTGAAAGACTAATTTTAGCAATGTGAAGAGCTGCTTCTATTGTGACAAAAGTTATGGCCTAAGGGACGGAGCCACCCCCTCTAGAAATGAACACTTACAAAACCACATTTCTGTCAGCAATCTGATGATAATGCCATGGGAAGCTACTAATGGGAAAGCAGAGCTGTCAGAATCAAAAGTGTTCACCTTCTCTAAACCAAGGAGGCTTTATTTATTCTTCCAAGCAATAGGCACAATTGAACTGTCTCTCTGAAATCTCTGTCTCCTATAGATAATATGCTTGATTTAGTACTAACTCGTACTTCAACTTCTGTCTCCTGTACTTGGTATTTTTTGGCATCATGTAGACCTTATGCTCCAGGGAATAACAACTTTCTTAATCTATTTTTTGTGTTGCATCCACAATTACAGCTAAGCAGTATAGGTACCAAATACACAAGAAAAAACCCCACACCATGGATTTTATATGGGCTGAAAAGTGAAATCTTACATATCAACACAAGTATTAATTAAGGTATTAGCAGTTTAATCAAAGTGTTAGTCTCATTTGAGTGAAAACCAACACTTCAAATTTTCCAATTATTGTAGCTCACTCCCAGTCATGATGTAATTGATGCTAGTACCCACCAAGTTCCTCATCTCCACCCCTTTCTCCAGAATTATGCTCACCCTTCTGCTGGTCCTCAAGAAGCAAGAGAGAGGGTTCTGGTGAGTTGCTATTGTCCTAGGTTCTTCACTGGGAAAAGTATGGTGCTGCTGAGGATTTCTTCCATCTTACTCTAGGATCAGTGTGGGGCTACTTTTATATGGTTCTTAGCACGTACTGCACGTTACTCTTTCCTCATTGGCCCACAATTCCTCTTTATATCTATATATACTAAATATAGTATGTTTTAATTACCTGTCTTGAATATTTGTTCTTTGTTCCCTTTGTTATCTCTAAAGCCCGTTTTACCAGCCTTCTAAGGGCTTAATGACCAGTAATTGATCATTACTAATTTGTTTATAGCCCAGGAGCGTCTGGTTTCATCCTGTCTCCGCACTTTGAGAACCTCTCCTGTAATCCGTTACTTGTATAATCCTCTTCACCAGTTTTATTTCAGATCATAGCTGCCTCTGTGCAAAGCAGCTACTGCTCCTCTGCTATTACATAGAGAAATAGCAAAAGTACTATAAAAATAGGCATTAAAATACACAAACCCACAAAGCAAAGCTAAAATTTAAACAAATTAGGTAATGTTCATCTGGCAGGTAAATAATTTTTGGTACAGCTCACCTAGGTAAAATGAAGTAAAAGGCAATCCAAGATAATATAAAGTCATCCCGACCTGTCCTAGCTCCCGGGCTTTGGAGATGTAACACAAAGTTTTTGGGATCCTACTTGCAATGGCAATGTCCTGCTTGTCAGGCTGTGCTGCTCTGCCCTGTGGAAGCAAGCAAAGCAGTCTTGGCTGTGGGACTCATCAGCCTTTCAAGGTGAGACCCAAAGAGAGCCCCCTGGAAGAGATGGGTTCCTGTATTCTGGGTTAGTTTGAATTGTCTAAGGACTGAGAGCTCTGGTTCCTCTGTTATACAGCAAATTGTGGGCAATCAAGCCCCATTCAGTGTAAAATCTGCTGTGTGGAAAGCAAATAAAAACAACTTGCTTAAAAGTAGCTTCATTTTCATGCCTAAGTCCTACTGATATCTGCAGCTTATCTCTTCTGAGGAGCCTGGTCTGACTGACGCAAAAAAAAGTGAATACAGATGTCATGGAAATGAGGGAACAAGGGGGATTTCTAACCACCTGCTTTATGGGACAGCATTCCTTCCAGGCTGGAGCTTTGTGCCCCAGTTTGGCCTCAGGCTGGTTCAGTGCCTGCCATGGGAGGGAGAAGGTCAAGTTCCAAATGGGGAAGAAGGAACACTTTCTGGTGGACCCCAAACAATTCTTCTCTGTCAACACTGACTTTTCCCTGGCTCTTGCCCAGAAGTGTTGTTTGAATCAAACACAAAAGGGAGCAGAATGAAGTCTATTGGTGGCGCTTTTTTAACTACTTCAAAAAAATAATGTTTCTCCCCAGGGCTTGTGCTGTCTTAAATGCAGCTTCCTTTTCAGAAAGGTGAGAGCAGGGGCAGACAAGATGGTGGCAGGAGTGTTACCTGGACATACATTTGTGCATCTCCTGGTTGTCTGGGTGTGAGTTGGTTGGGGGAGTAGACTTCCAAACTTTCCTCACAGAAGTGAAAAGCCTGTTCTTCACTGCAGAGCTGTGAGCTAAGAGCACTGACAGGGAATCCTCATGTGGATTTCTTCCCTCCAGATGCATATTGTGGCCTTTTCTGCAGCATGCAATAGCACCTCACAGTAAAACTCTGGTGTAATAAATGACATGAATCATAAAGCATCTGCCAGTAAGAAAAGTAACTGTCCCAGCTCAATATTGCAGAGACTCCTGTTGGTTTATTACAGCCAGTTTATAGGATTTATTTCTGTTTGACACTGGGAATAATTCTCAAAACATCTCTAAGACAGAAGAAAATAATTAAATGTTAAATTACTTCTACCTTGATAGTTAATATAATCTCACATCAAGAAGAGATGTTAAATTTAAACGGTTTCTTAAGTTCCATCTCAAATTGTCAGAACTGTGTATACTCAATATATTTTTTGTTTTTAATAGAAGAATATGCAGTTCCCACATAGATGTCTACATTCTGTTTCTCATATAAAACAAGCTTTTTAAATAAGATCTAAGGCTATAAAATTACCAGAGAAATGGAATTAAAGGATTGTTTAAAATTAAATGCTTCTTTAAAAAAACACAAGGGGCTTGGTACTCCAGTACTTTATATGTCATGTGGTTACTTAACTCGTAACATCCTGATGGCCACAAAAAAATTACTGTTTTGTCTGGTAGAATGTGATTTCTGTGCTATACTGAAAAATCTGTGATAGTTTGAAATTAAGTTTATAATAGATTGTGGAAAAATCTGATTTATTGTTACATTTTAGTCCTATGATCAGGTGTACACTTAGCTGATGACCACATATGTCATGTTGATATAGAATTGTTTTATGTGGAGTTGTTACACAAATGCCACTAAGAAATAATGTTGAAAGATCTTTTATCCTAAAGATTTTTATCTGCCTATTTTAGCAATAATTGGGAAAAAACAAGGGTGGAAAGTTAAATAATGCAAGCAGAAATTATCTAGTTACAAGAGCAAAAGTTCAATAGGGAGGTGGTTTTTGAATATGTGTTCGTCACAGAAAGTTGTTAACATTGATCATCACAAGAAATATTCATTTGAAGTATGCTCAGATGTAGGACACAGAAGAGACATTCCTTTCAAGTGACAGTGATTGAACTGAAGATGAAAAACCCCATCCTCTTATGTATTATGAAATAATTAATTTTGCAATGATCCATTAGAAACTGAGAAGTGTATGTCTGAATAATTGCAATTGGTGGACAAAAGGGCATGCTGGTCATTTTATTATAACTATGGTGTCTGAAGCCTACTTTATGATATGTATTTAGCTATATACAGCTAGTGATCACAGAATAAAAATCTTCATAATCTATCTAAAAATCTTGCAGGTTGGTCGTAAAAACATACTGAACAGGAGTGAGACTTTACATACAGATTACACCGCAAACTGGGAGGAAGCATGTCAGATTGAGTGGGTCTCTCACTCTCCCCAGAAGTAATGTTCTGTTGTAAACAGGCAGAAAGCAAATATGGAAATATAGGCCATCAGTGGAACTGCAGGTGTGTGAGATGGCAGTGCCATTGAAGTAACAACACCAGTGTCTTCAAAAGAAAGCACGTTGTAAACATAAATGCAAATATAAATACAAAGGAGGCCATGTGGATGGTCCATGAAATTGGTATATGGTCCTGCAAACCCAGTGAAAAATCTTTTAAGAGAGTTTGCAGAGGTGTGAGTAACACTGTGGTAGATTTACAGCAGGAAAACCAAGTACTGTCAGAAGTGATATTTTCTGTAAAAATAGAAAACATGCATCATACAGCAGAATTTTCTTCACTTACAGAGTTTTTGTGCTTCTAATATATAATTTCATGTTGTAGACAACTCTGCTATCAAACACTTCCTGGAAAAGTCTTTGAAAGGGAGTTATCAGTGCTGGATCACTTGGCAAAACAAGTTGAAGTACTTTGAAAATCATGTGAATAGACTGAAAAAACAGTTGAGAGAAGGCCTATTATGGTCTAAGTAGTGTAGCACACTGTTGTAAGAGCTTGTTCTTTTCCCAGGAACAAAGGCAGACAACCTCAGAGCGATGAAAATATCTAAACCAAGAGCTACTTGTGCCAGTATTCTCTGAGTGTGACAAACACTTGAGCTGAGTCAAACCAACAGCTAAATATAAGATAAATAAGTATTTTATAGCAATTTCATAGTTGAAGAAAAGTGTTCCTAATAGCCACCTTTTCTTTGCATCATTTATACAATTTATTATAGGAAGTGCTTAGTCACTGTTTTTTAAGTATATCTTAGCAAGATACTTTCTCTCTGGCCTTACATTGCTCTGGGAGCCTAATGGCTCTCACTGGCATGACAGGTGGCAAGATCTAATTTTCTTAGAAAGGGGCCTTGTGAGATGTCAAATGTGCAATCCAACACAGTGTACACTTCAGAATCAAGCAACAGTCTAAATGAAAAACTATTGCCATTTTCCATGACAAATTGAAAGCTAAACCTTTTGGCTCCAAGTGTTTTAATTGTACCTGTTAGTTCTGAAGACTTAATGATAGCGTCACCAGTATTTAAAACTTTGGTATATGTTGGTATTGTTAAAATTACATTAATCAGTAACCTCTCAGTCAAAATTGCTTTTCATCTTCATTTCTGGCTTTTAATATTCTAAAAACTACAGTGTAAGAATTGTCTTTAATTTTAATTACATGGATATGATATATTAACATTAATAATCAACTGGATGAATGGATTAGTAGTAGTAGATGTTTTAATTTTGGCCAAGGATGCAGGTTGTCTAGAGGGTCCCATAAAAGTTCCTATTGACTTCAGCTGTATAATTTGGAAACACTAATATATGTATCCAGTAATCATGCTGGTTGGATTTCTTTTCCCTGTGAGTAACTCAAAGTTCCCTGGATTTTTCCTATTCATGGGTGTAAGTAGGGCTGCAAGATCTAGCTTTGGGTAATTGCATTATCCCAGCTTTAAACTGGCAGGTTAATATTAATCAGGAGTCAGTTTCACACCAACGGATAAAATCCTACCAGATTTTGCTGGGACTCTGTTAGCAATCCAAATAAGGATAAAGGATATATTCTTAAGTCATACAGCTGTGTGAACAACTGAAATCGATTGGAGCCGTTATTGAGCTCACTTGGATCCCTAGTCACACAGATATTTATGGAACAATTACACAACTAAAGTAGGAAAAAAGCATTAAGAGGGATTATGCTGATATTCAAGTTTCACTATCTAGGGCTGAAACCACATCTCTTACCTACTCATGAGCAATAAAACCTGCTCTTCTATGAAAAAAAAGTGATCAATATAGAAAATATTTTATTGTATAATGTGTCTAGGTGTAACCCAGAGATTTGGTGTGAAAAAATGCAACAGAAAGACTCATGACTATTTAATTGAAAAAAATGGTCTTGTTATTTATTTCAGGAGGTGGGCCAATTGTTCACTCATTTTTAAATTGTAGATTATTTCTTATTTGTTTATGCTATTCCATTATCCCTCCTGGAGCTCTTTACTCAAAGACTGGTGTTCATTCCCCTGTTTGCCTGGTCCCGCAGCCTGCTGTACTGGTCCCATGCTGCTGTTGAGCTTTCTGTTTACTGACTGAGGTAGCACTGTGGGCTTGACAGGAGGCAGGTTTGGCAGTGCTTTTGCAAGTGGTGCAAAGATTTGAAAATATGCCGTGTCAGAAGATAAAGCCCACATCAAATAAAGACTTTTTAAAGACTCAGTAATCTATTTAAAATTCCACTCTGGTGGCTTAAGAGACTCTTATTGCCTACAGCTTAATTGACTTAATATGAAAGATATGATTTCTGTTTATTGCACTGTTATAGCTGGATATTACTCGAGCCGTCATTATTGATTATCAGCGCTGCTGTCACTAATCTGGCTGTTTGTGGAGAACACCCGGCAGCTCCAAAGAGTGCCTTACAGCCAGCAGGGCTGCCTGGGAGCGAGGGGCAGGGCTGGCCCCACGGCCGTGACGGGGCGCAGGGATGTGGGGCGCTGGCTGGATGTGCACCAGGGCACGGCAGCACCGCCGCTGCCCTGGGGGCGTGGGCTGCCTTTGATTTCTCCCTACGCCTGCACCCAGAGAGACACGTCCACACCAGCATCCTTTTTTCACAGAGGAGCAGTGTGCAGGGGAGACACAGCCTCGAGGGTGAAGGTAGCCCAAGGGAGATTCCAGCAGGATATTTAGCAATACATATAATGACTGTATAATTGGTGAATGTGTCTCTGTGTCCCGCTGTGTGCTGTTGCATTCAGCAGTATTTTGCCAAATCCCTTTGTGAACTTTTCAATCTCCATCTCCACCTGGTTTTGGATTTGTGTTTGCAATTCTCTATTTAAGGAAGCTGCTACAGTACCTTACTTTTTAATGCGTGGGAAATTTGGCTCCTATTTCTAGCCTAGGCAGACCAGAGTGGTTTCTAATACTTAAACAGTTATCAGTTGTTAAGGTATAAAAACAGCAGTTCCTGTATGTGAGAAAAAGCATCAAAAGAGAAGAGAATAATAAAGGATGTGTGTACCTGTTTTCTTTTGAGAAGAACAATGTGGATACCTCTGCTGTGATTGATATCAATGCACAGTACATAAATATCTGTGGTACTAAAAGCTGACAACCTTGCCTTGACTGATGAATGTTCAATTTCTGTAGGGATAATATAATAATGTATTAGAAACATCCTTTAAAATAATAATGTCTGACTCATTTTGAATGATCTGAAAGCCTTAAAGAGGGAACAAATGAGTACTGAAAATCCTACAATGCTTCTGTGTTCGACAGTTATAAATATTTTTTAAAGATCTCAACTAGTTGCTTGCCTGACAATTCAATTATTCAACCTTGTGCTGGAGAACGTCATAACAAAATTTGTCTCTGTACTGACATAGTAGTAAATCTGAAATAAAAGATGTCTTTGGAATGAACAAAGAATCTACTTGTTAATTTTATTTAGGTGATATCAAAGGAAAACCCAGCCAAATCACCTACTCATGTGATATCTCTTCCAGCAGTCTAGCACACTAAAATGTGGGATTTTCATCCTTTCGTGTTAAGAACTGCCTCTTTTCTGACTGTACAGTGGTTCTTTGCATAAGGTTTGTACTGGATAAAAATTGGGAAATTAGCCCTTAAAAAATCAGGGGCCCCAAGGAGGACCTGTATGAAGCTGCTGGAGGCAAAGAGATTCCTGTGGTGCTATGGGGCCTGAGCTGGTGCCTGTCCGGCCCAGTTGGGAGATGCATGGCTGAAGCACTGTGGATGTGGCCAGTGCAGTGTCAGCCCTGCAGGGTTTCCCCCTACAGAAAAATGCTCCTTCTCCATTCATGGGGCAGTGAAACACTGACACAGCATCTACTTTTTATTTTTTCCTACAGCACTCAGCTACAAGAGGTCATTATCACCATGTAGGATGGGATACATCCTGGTGGCAAGGGCACACTCCTACAATGGGTACCAAACCCCAGAGTTTTGGCAGGATGTGACATAGATATCCTGACCGGATTTTATTATACAACAGTTGACCCTGGGGGTATGACTGCTACAGGAGCAGGTGTGACCCAGCCTGGAGGATAGGTGGGGACATGGATGGTCTTGGCTCAGGCTACACAGGTGTGTGCAAGACAGGCAGTGTAGGTCTGATGATTTCCAAATGCACCTGGTAAATCCAAACCCGCCCCAGGACATCAGACCCTGTGTTTCTGAAGTCCTTTACTCTCTGCTAAAACCATATGAGCCAGAAACAGCACTGATCATATACCTTGGAAGACCTTCTCAGTGGCTGAGACACATTTTCTGTCAGTATAATACGTAGCCATCACTCTGGCACCTCCATTAGTTTTCCTAGCGGGATGTAGTGCACAATCCTTAGGGATGGCCATCCCTTGCTCTGAATCTTGGTAGTCCGCCTCTATTCTCCAGGTTCCTGTGGAGTAAACAAATTGATACACTCACAAAAATGCTTACCCTTCTGTGCTTTTGACTGTAAGGCTGGGAGGAATATTAGCACCAGAGTGCAAAATTATAATTGAAATATGTTAAATTCCTAAAAATATTTAAATTCTGGTTTTAAGCTCGCAGATTGAATAGCTTCCTCCAAATCCTTCACTTGCATTTATGTGGGGGGAAAAAAGAGGAAAAATAGGTAAAAATGGTTCTTGAAGAGATGAAGGACTTTTAAGGGAAAAGCCATAAGCCATTGTGGAGAAAATAAAAACCTCAGATGTTAATGTACTCTTGACCAGTGCTCAGACTTATGCTCAAAGATCAAAAGAGGAAGAAGTCACAACAATATGGATCACTGTGAAAGGGCAATCCAGAAGAGAGCAGTTATAGAGAGGTAATTAGCTGGTGACTGCAAGGAATAGAGGATACATCTGAAGCTCAGTGCCCTTTGTGTGGTGTTTGTGGAAGAGCTTGCTTTACTAGAGGCAGCCTCTGCACTTTGCAGGGGAACAGGTATGGGCAGGTTTCCAAAGCAGAATAGACAAAATGAAAGCGTCTTTGGAAAAACCAAGCAATTGTAGAGATAAGGAGTATCTTTCTGGAGAGTTCTGTCTTTTGACCCTGTATGCAGACACTCAGACCTCATATTTGACACCCATAACATACAGTTTTTCTCTCCTTCTGGGTCTCAGTCATGGGTCAGTGTTGCAGAGTGTGAGACCTGACACATTATAGGGGGAATAGCTGATGAGTTTAGCTGCTCCTGGCATGAACATGGCAACATTTCTTGAGCACTTTTGCACTTTGTGCTGTTTCCTGGTACTACTCTTTCACTCATATTTCTCTCTGCAAAGAGGTTTTGTTATTTGTATGGATATAGCTCTTACAGAAAGCATTCTGTGGGCAAAGATTAAAGGATTACGCTGTAGATGAGACGGGAGAAAGGAGTAAAAGGTGTGTTTTGAGAAAAATGCCATAGTTCAGTGCAAGACATTTTCAGGGACTACTCTACTTTCACTGATAAATTATGTTTCTTGTATTCATAGCAACAGACAGTACAAAGGTAAGTTTGTATCTATCAGCACTCTCTGTAAATAAACGTTGGACTTTAACATTCTACCATATCAGCAATAAATGCAGAAGCCAAAGACTGTATTTATATTGATTCCTGCGTGAGAACTGGTGAGAGAGCTGCCGGCGGTTAACTTTACACATGCTATCAGCTCTTGCTTTGCTGAAGGATGGAGCCTGTGATAAAGGCTGAGGATGAGGAGGAGGAGTGCGGTATGCAGAAGATGAGGAATGAGTCAAAGAAAATGCTCACGTCTCCACAGATGACGTCGTGATGAGCGTGTAGGTCTTAGTTCAGCTCGTAAGCACAGGTGAACTTTGTGAGCGTGGTGCTCGGACGTGTGGCAGGGCAGGCGGGGCGGGCTGGGCACCTCTCGGTGCTGCCGCTGTCCTGCCTGCAGCAGGTGGGTGCCAGTGGTGCAGAGCAGAGCTTCAGTGCAGCCACTTCAGCAAAATTCATAGGTACCGATGGCCCTGTTAACAACCCTCTTTTTGCCTTTGTGAGACACAGAAGAACTTGCCTTTAATCAGTACTGTAGGACGGTGCTCTCCTGTGCAAGGCAGCAGGTCAGGTCAGGTCAGGACGAGCAGCAGGGAGTAGAGGTCACAAGCCTGGGAGTCTCTGGGCTGTTTTTCCACTGGACCTCTGTGCTTACAGCTCTTTGGTGATGGTTAATGTGAATGACATGCACAGGAAGATGAATCACAAAGAATAAAAGACTTGCACATTAGCGGGAAAGAGAGTTTGGTGGTGCATATGGAAACAGTCTGGGTTTCTCACTAGCCTTCTTGTTCTGTGAATGCAAATTTATTCTTTATAAATCCTTTGCTGCACCACATAAGGGCTAGGGTAATTGTTTTTTTCCCCTCAACTGATTGCTCATCATTATAGCAAAAAAGCGTGGGATTGCTTAGAAGGAAATCCAGTCCCACTAATTCTTTCCCTGGTTGTGTTAGTACATTCTTTATTTAGGCTTTTGTCAGAAACCCAGTTTTATTACTTCAAATATTACTACACCCTCTCACTATTAGTCTTTTATGACATTATCTTTGTTTTGATGATGGTTGTCATTATGTATCAATTCGAAGAGATCCTCAAGGAACATCATGCTCAGGTTGTTTTCTTTCATCACAGTGGGCAGCTGCTTTTCTTTTCTGTTTTCTGTAAGGTGCCATTTCTTTCAGTCACAAGGGTGTATTTTTGCTGGTGCAGATAATGAGTGCAAGATTAACTCACAAGGCAGGCACTTGCTGAGAAGCTTAGCATTAGCTCACGGAATAGGAAACCAAACACTGTAACTGCCTATCCTGTAAAAGCTGAAATTAAATGAGCTTCCATTGTTATGGGAGCATAAGGACCATGAATTGTCTTGAGAAGTATACATTCACATTCTGATAAATTTATCATTTTCCTAATAAATGTATCATGTTTTATATGCATATGCTTAATTCCTTCCATATAAATATACATATAAATATAAATATAAATACATTCATATATTTATTTATATAAATATAAACACAAATATAAACACAAATACAAATATAAACATCCCAAAACCTTCTCAAATTTTACTGACAATTTTGAGGTCTCAGGACATGTAACTTCTCAGTGCTCCTTAGAAAAAGCAGCTGACTCTCAGGAAACGAGGCAAACTGAGCAGTCTTTTGCCTAGTTTTCAGAAAATTTCACCCCACACTGGGAGCTGAGCATCTGATAATCTTTAAAGGAAGCAAATTAATTAACCTGAAAAAAATATAGAGAGATTAAAGGCTGAACTTCTCTATTTAAAGCAGATAGTCTCAACCTACAATATTTTACAGCAGATTTCTAGAGTTTTTAGAAACATTTATGAATAAGAATAGTATATTTAATTATATGAGTTCAGATAAAATTATTATTGCTATTATTTCTCTAAAGCATCTGGTTTTGCAGTTCTAAAAGACTGGAAGTTTCAGAAAGTGGAAAAAGGAAAAGCTGATGTGGCATCAGATCTGGTGCTGTTTATATCTTCTATCTTGTTCTTTTTCTTTAGAGAAAATAAACAGCAAAAAGGAGATTTTAAATTACCCACACTAGCCAAAGTTAACTGGGTGCTGGCTCAGCACCACATGTGCATATGACCACAGAGGAAATCCACAAAGGGATATAGATGCTAAGGCAAAGTCTACCCCACCTTCTGAGACTGTGGCAATCATGGACTGAGGAAGGGCAGCTTCAGGAAAACCCAAATCACAGTCCATCTACCCCTACTCCTCTGGGCTGCAAGCTATGATGCTACAGTCATTGATTCCCGTTAACACACTTCTCTGCTGGGAGAGACAAATGTGTCTCAGAGAGGTTGAACCACACCTGCAGATAGTAGTTCAATTTCCAGCTGCCACAGCATATTGGTCAGGATGTCCACTATGGCAAGGGCAGAGAGCCTCCTTGGTGCAGCCTGTGGTGGCCTTGCAACCACTCAAGTTGCCAGGACAGGGGAGAGGAATGCTTAGTGCTCCAAGAACACTGAATGTAGCACAAAGCACAGTGGAAATCACTGGTTTTTGTTTAGAGACGTGACTGGCAATGGAGTAACTCCAGCTTCCAAAAGAGCTTATGAATTTTACATTGGAGGAATTGTTGGATAATGCACACATATGTTGTTGGGAGCTTGGTGACAACATCAGTGTCCCATGTAGCGCATCGGTGTCCAAGTGAAAGCAGATGTGGTTAGTTTGATATTTTTCTGAGTTTTGGTTGGTTCATCCCATCTTATGTATTTGTGTCAACTGAAGTCATGCGGACCTGCTTTCTTGGGGCTTAAATGCTTATATAAGACAGATGCCAAGGCTGTAGGATAATTACAATACTAATTACCACTTTTGACATATATTCCTAGTGATTCGGATTGTTTCCAGAATGCCTTTGATGCTGTTTTGCCAGGGCACTGAGCTGAGATTTTATTTTTCATATTATTTTTCAATGCTGACGTTTGCTTGTTCTGTTCTTTTAGATGTAGGAATATAACAACAGACAGTAAAGCAAATTCAGCCATAAGTTTTCTATGTAATATGAGGCACAAAGTAAACCAAGCAATAGATTTTTGCTACAGGGAAAAGATATTTCTGTTTTTCTCAGTAGTTTTGCTATGCAATACCCTTATTTAATTTACTCTTCTTGTATCCTTAAAACCAGGACAAGAATCACCTAAAGCTGAAAGCTGAGAATCATTACTAAACATAACCCTGTATCTCTTTTCAGTTTCCAGCTGCAGCCTCCTCGTCAGTAGTTCTTTCATGTCTTCGTTACTTTTGCCCTCTTTATTAGGGAGCGAATTTGCACCCATGAACTGTACTAGTCCTGTGGAGAGAGACTGAAGGACTGGCACTGGTTCAGCCAGGAGACAGGATGACTTCAGGAGGCACCAAACTCCCCCAGACCAGACAAGGAGGTTATGAAAACTCAGAGCCACCCCATCATGGGGATGTGTGGTGGGAGGTATGGGACAGTGTAAACTGAACAACCGTGATGCAGACTGGACACAGGGAGAAGCTTGTTCTCCATGGGGACACTGGAGCTGAGGAAGAGTTTGTCAATATAAGTTGTGCTGTCTCTGTCCTTGCAGGTTTTCAAAACCTTATTAGACAATATTCTAAGAAAGCTGTTCTGATCTCGCCTTTATCCTTCCTTGAGCAGGAAGTTGAGCCAGAGACTTTCTGGGGCAGGTTCCAGCCTGAATTATCTATGAGAAATACTTGATTCCTGTTCAGAGCTCTGTTATTTCAGGGAAGTAGGAGAAGTATTGGGAAATCAAGGAGTCAAGACAGATGGGGAGCATGTGGTGAATGCAAGGCTGGCTGTTTGTTTTAAAATTTCCTTTTTGAAATGGACTTGACTCATCTTACTACTTTGAACAGCATTGATCCTTACAGTGTTTATTCCTCTGTAGGACTTCATAGGCAGGTGAATATGGAGTGCCAGATGCAGCACAGTTTCTAGTGGAGCTGGGCAGAAAAGCAACAGATTGTCCATTGCTTATTTTTCTTTTGTGAATAGGCAATGAGTTTTTGAATGCCTAATTTTTTTCTTAATGAGTCTCATGCATCAGCATTTCCTGTCCTTTACTGATGGTGCTAACCCGTGGCCTAATTGCAACCAAATCTGTGGGAGCAGCCTCAAATATTATATTTCCATGTGTTTAATGAGAAGAAGAAGTTAGATAATGGAGAAAGGATCTATTAGTGTCTCTGTCATCAGTTTAGGCACTAACTGGGATGAAGGTCTGTGCAAGGGAGATCAAAGGTAAGTACGGGAGATAAGAGCCCTACAGGCAATCTCAGGCAGAGTTCATGCATCTCTCAGTATCAGACACAAAAGTATAGCAAATGGGCCCACAGTTCTTCTGCAGCTGGTGACGTGGATGATTTGGATGTAGAAAGTCCATGTTTCTTGTCCCAGATGGACAGTTTCTTGAAAATGGCATATTTCATGTTGCTGAGCTTTCCATTCCTCCTGGTCTCTTTCTGTAATGGGAGCTGTAACTGAAGATTGTGTTAGTTAACTGAAATTAGTGACTTTCCCCATAACTACAAGCATATTTGCCATTTTTTTCATTATGAGTCTTGGCACTGAGGTTCCCAGAACAGACTTGACTCTAAGCAGGGTGTATGTGCAACCCAGGGCTGGCTGCTTGGTATTCCTTGTTCCTGACCAGACACAGCTGGACAGGCTGATTTCTGATCAGCTGAGTGGCTCTGTATGGGATGTGAAGAGTGAGAAAGAAATCAGTATTATTAATTGGGATCAGAAGTTATGCAGAACCAGAAGCCCCAAAGGTACACCTTGCAGGAGGGTTTCTTGCCACTGCTACCCTCCATGTGACCTGAATCACCAGATACTCGCCCCAGCATGGGGTCCATGCCAAATGGCACTATCTCCATCCTAGTGAAATGCTGTCTTCAAAGGCCTCCATCCCACTATTCCTCCAACTACTTTGCTTTGTTCTGGGCACGAGGATGAGTGGGAGCCTCAGAGACATGCCACCTCTAGATGGCATGATGATACTATAAAATGTTCAAGATTTTTTTAATAAAGCAATAATTAAACTAATAATAAAATAATTTTTTAAGCAATCATTAAACTATTGCCGTGGTAAGGACATATTCCAAAGACCAACTGTCAGGACCCATGTTGGATGATACTGATTCCTAGCATGCCTGGAGTGGTCGTGATGCTAATACTCAATATGGATTTAAAGAGCCAAAAGAATATAACTGGAAATGTAGCATAGACACATTTTCAAATATTACTTATTCATTCATTTTTCAAGTGCTAAGAGGGAATAATCTCATAATTTATGAAAGCATCGGTTCATGATTCAGTTTTTGTAACAGTCGTGTTTGTGTTGCAAGAATGCAAAATAAAGCTGTACTTGCTGACTTCTGTCACCACTTTAGTTCTCTAGATCAACTTGCATTTGAAGAAAAATAAGATGCAATAATATCTGCACATACTGGTCATATAGATTCTAGCATGTCTGCAAATAAACATTAAGAGGCTCATAGAAAATTATTTACACTTCGGTAAGCATGTGAAACTCCTTACAAACTTCAGTGGGAGCTGTGCACATGTGTTTGACTGCATTCCTAAATTTTGCCTGTGGGCATGAAAGAAGTCCAAATGATGATTTTAAAGAAAAAAAAAAATTCCCTGGTTTTGTGTTTTGTGGGTTTGTTTTTGGTTTTTTTATATTGAGTTATTTTTCTGGATGGTGCTTTCTTTGAGCTCATCAGTTTGTAGTTGTCAAAGAATGCCCCAAATGCCAAATCTCAAGCAGTCTTCACTTTTGAACCATCAGTGAAATGAGTTCCATAATAAGATAAGAATTTACACTAGCTCAGGAGATCCCCTGCGGTTCTCTGCTCTGAAAACCAACAAAACAGGCCTGAGATAGGTAGAAAAAATATATTATTTGACAGAGCAAACACCGTGCTAGTGAGAAATTGCTTATGGAAGCAGTTGAAGAAATGAAAAGTAATTATATGCTGCAGAAGAAGGAATAGTTTCAAAAATAACTTTCTGCTCTGCAGTCTTCTGTGACACTAGACAGCCTCTTTGGGTCCTGTCATGTTTTGCAGAAACCACTCTACGTCTGCTTCAGCATTTGGATTGGCATTTTTTAAACCAGATCTTCCAGGCTGGAGATGAGATGCCTGGTTTTGCAGACCGCTCAGTTCCTGTATCTCTGGAGCCACTGCTCCTTACACCATTAGATGACTTTGAAGAAGAGAAACAATTCCCAGAAGTGCTTAAAACTGTGGTGCACTGGCTCTGAAAATGAGTTTATTACTTCTCCTGCAGTAGTTAAAAATCTTGTTCTGCTTTGTAAGAAAGGTGATGAGATGGTCCCTGTGGCTTGTGCATCACAATTTGTATAATTCCCTTACTCCATTACCTGGTAAACAAATACTAAAGTGCAAATCAAATTTGGGAAAGTTGTGAAATTCTAGATTGAAGATTTACTTTGCAAAATAAATTCAGCTACTTTGGATTTATGCAGGATGTTACTGCCTAGAAGCACATGCTCCTTTCTCCAATGGGAGCTTTTGTTCATTCCATGTACAGATAACTACTGAATACGTCTTTTAGCTTTTTAGTATTAGGTTTTTAATGCCTAACCAACTAACTAACTAACAAAACCAAAAACCCCCACCAAACCGAATACACAGAAGTTTAGTCATACAATATGTATGGACTTATTCCTACGGTCTGCCAACATAAATGCATCCTCATTTGTCTTCTAGCCATTGCAAAAGCCATTAATATTCTGAGTGCCTCGGTGATGGCAGACCCTCACAAGGCATAATCATGCGATGCAGCTCCCAGTCACTTGCTCAGCTCACACTTATGTGATGGATTTCAGATGACTGGCCCTCAGGATAGGCCCATATGGTGTGGTACGACACGCTTTCTGTTTTTTCCAGCCTGGCTGAGAAAAACAGTACAGAAGAGGAATAAAGAAATTCAGAGTAAGTGTCTCTGGTTTGGGGTTTTGAAGGAGCATTCTGTGCTGCATGTCCTGCCCTGCCCCCTCCTCCCATCACTGCCCTGGTCTCCATCCCCACTCTGCCTCGAGCCCATTCGCTGCCATCCCACCCGGCCTCCAGTACCCTGCTTCCAGACCTTCTCTTTTTGTTTGCTCTCTCTCAAAACCCATCTCTCTCTTCCACTCTGCTAACAGATTATCTTTTATTTTCTTTCCCCAGATACTTTCCCTGTTCTTCCCTATTCCCAAACAGATTTCTCTGCGCTGTGAGGTCTTGGTTACCTTTTCTCTGAAGTGCATGGAAGGTGTCTGAGGGACCACAGAGAGCAGCCCTTACCCTGAGTTCTTCATGTCTCCTTCCCCAGACGGATCGTTCCTGAGACTGTTTCCACTCTTTACCCAGGACCTTCATAATTTTATGTCAAATAAGATTTGCTTTGAAGCCTTGTAGTTTTGGTAGACCTTTGGGTTTTCACAGGAATGATGTCATTTCCAACACCTCAGCAGCCCCTCTCATGCTAATTTTCAAAAACTTCGTTCAGAGCTTAACAACAAAACAGATGAGAATAATGTATGGCCCAAGTGTTACATATTTGCCTTATGCTCATGGCACTGGTGGGAATACTCTCGTGGTCAGATCTCTGAACTTGGAGGTTTAATTGCCTTATCATGCCTAATCATGCCTGTTACTCAGTAGTAGTTGCTGGTGCAAGCTTTGGTTGCTGCAGTGGTAATGGAAACCCGTTGGAAAGGTGATTTCTCAGACCACCCTGAAGCCAATTCTACTCACTGGTAATACCCTTGTTGTGGGAATGGAGAAAAACATTTGATCTGAAATTTTAACTTAAGACAGGCAGCAGGGACAGAAAACCTCTGACTCAATGGCAAAATTATAAGCAACTGAATCTGGAGCCAGATAAAAGACCTTGACTGCAGGCTTTGCTCACCATTCAGCTGTTATTTTGCATCCCTAACCTCCCTGTGCAGCTCCACTGAACATATTGTTCAATGTTTGGTGCTTACAACTACTGTGTAGTGCTGGTGTGAGCAGTGAAAAGCTGCTCAGCTGAGCTGCAATGGTGGTAGAGATTTTTATAGCGCTCTCTATGAAGGTTTGTGTATGAATAGAGTTTGTTGCAATTTGAAAGCACTTTAGGTCCCTGAGCCTGGGCAAAGCTCAGTTAAGGATGTCAAAATTCAGGTTTTGTAATAGCACCTAAGAAATGGCAAATCATTCATACTGTTTAACTAATACATCCTGTTCTGCTGCTGCTGGGAATGTAAAAAGTTACAAAAGCAGACAAAACAATAACAACACAGTGTTTCTTACTACGAATAACATAGATTGAAGTAGTGATTTTCTTGTTCAGGGAGTCAAACTGTAGCATGTTGTCAATAGTAATATACTGGCCTGTGTGGTACTCTAAGCAGATTCAGCACTAATACTAGGAAGTGCAGAAAAGCGTGTGGAGGAGGAATGTGACTGTTGTTTCCTTTTCCCTTGTTTATAAGGGAATATAATGGGATTCTCTTTACATATCTGGGAATACGCATGTTGGTTTAGCTTTCTAAAATACCTGCAAACTGATGCCTATAAAACACTGCTGTATGTATTTTTCCCTAAATTATATTTTTAAAATCTTGGTTTCTCTTAAAATCTCACATGACTTGATATCTTTCATAGGTAATAAGACGGGTTTGCAACTGCTGCTGTCTTATGAATGCATGGATTTGTACAGCTTCCAGAGGAGAAGCTTATTGCACCAGAGAAAGTGTGGAGCTGGGGGTGGCTGTACCTCTGCCAATCACACTCCAGGCTAGAAGTTGGGAATTTCTTTTTGTACAGACTTTTCTTCATTATCCAGTCTCTTAGGGAATTATAAGGTGCTAGTCTAGTTATATCTAATACCACTAGACTACATTTTTTTCAGGCATGAGGAAAAATTATAGGTTCTGGAATGGATTCCAACTCCCATTCACGATAATTAGTTAAAATAAATTATTTGCTTCAACATGGATTTCCACTAGTGTAAATTAGGTCTCACTCTGGCTATATTTCTTTTGAGCAGAGTCTGCAGATTGCTAGAGCCTGAAAATAATGATATCTCTCTGTGCTGAGGCTGTTTTTTGTGATGATCTCCCTGTAATTTTCTTTAGTTGAGAGACATCTGTTATCTCCTCAATGCATTAGTGATTCTTGTAGCAATGTTTAAATCAAGGGGAGTTTGAGTGGAGAATGTGCTTTGAGTGCATCCACCACCTCAATTTCTTAAAAAATCCAATATTCTCATCCATATTTATTACTAAGGTCTTTAGTACGGCAAATGTAAACCTCTTTTCTTTATAAAATTTTCATCTCACATTACTTATTTTCATTTTAAAAAAAGAGAAACAAAAGGGGCACATGATATTTTTCTTTACTAATTCACTCACTAAATCCCTAAGGCAGCTATTTCACCCCATTTGGACAGCACCACCCTATCTTGATCTTTCAAACAAGTGTGAACCAAAATTGTAATCTTAGTGCTGTCTCTTCCTCCCCTTCAGCGAGAAATGCCTGAACAGACTAGGAACTTGTTAATTTGGATGTGGATTTTATATTTTATTTTAATTTTGCCCCACTGGAGGTCAAGGCGTTAACTGGACGCTCCACAGTATCAGCTCATAAAATGTCAAAAAATGTACTGCAGCCAATGGGAGTTGTGAAGTCTGTTTGCATTCTGTTTGTGCAGATCTCTCTAGTCCTCACAATTTTCCTCCAAACTGACTGCTGTTCTGCAGAACAGCCTGGTAATGTCACCCACACCCTTTTTTACCACTTTTTCCATGTGGGGGGTTGAGTAAATTATTTAACCTGCCTGGGGTTCAGTGTCCTCTGTCAACATGCTACTCATACCAATACCATGTTCACAAAGAAAATCACCTCTCTATTTATTATTCATACTTAATTAAAAAATGATCTGATATACTCAGTAATAACTAGAGAACTCTGAGGCTTTTTTGATGAATGATAAGCAAAAGTGGTAAAATCTGAAATTAAGAAAAGTTGAAAAATGTTCAGCTTTAAAACCAGCTTTTGATTTTTTTTCTATGGTAATAAAATTGCACTACTCTTGCCCCTGCAGTGTTAATTGTTGTCTAGGACTTTAAATTTCTGTCATTAGGAAAATGCAGGAGGTAACATACTTGTGCATTTATGAGAAATATAAAAAGAAGGGATCCAACTGTGAGTGCATCTCCCACTGAGTCAAAATTTACTGTGTTCTTCTCTTTTCAAATTGGTCTTTTTGCAACATCAAGGAAAAGTGGCAAAGGAAATGAAAGTAACTATATTTAATACAGTCTTCATTGAAATCCAAAGAACAAAAACTGTTCTTGCTTAAATTAATTCAGGACAGATAAATAATGCTAACAGAGCAAGTAACACAAACAAACCAACTTGCAATTTAGCTACTGTGTAGCACACTCAGTGTCGGTGTTAATTAGTTGGGACAAAACTGCATCTTTGTCACAGGATAGCAGATCTTAGAATTTTCATATTTTTAAAATTCTGTCCCTGCCAGTTAATTACAGGATTCTTTATGTCAACAAGCCCATGGATGGTAGGATAGTAAAGGACTTCAAATAATGTGCTGAAGATTGGATACCTGCAAAATATAAAACATCATTTGGATGGAAAGCTAGTAAAAGCTGGTGAGGAGAAACCTGAAGCTCTCATGAATTTTGTATTGGAGTAAAAGTTTCGTGTTAGAACATTGAACATACGGATGGATCAAGCTGGACCTTTGGTTCTCAGAGACGCTGGAATTTCCTGCAGTGAATACACACACGCTGTGATATCATTGGTTTTACATTTATTGAAAAAATTAATCTACAAAAATGAACATTTTCCACACTGTTTGACAAGGAGAAATAAGAGGTTACAAGGTTCTGTCCTAAAAGAGAACTGATCTGGAGACTAACATCAGTTCAGGATGGACAATTATTAAAAAATTGTGGAGAATTATCACAATGTGAGTTCTTGATGCTTGATTAAAAATGATTGAAGAAATTATTTGTGATTGAAGTAATCCCTTGGGACTTTCCACAATATATTTCTGCAATTCTCCTTGTGTTACTCCCTCCCTCTCTTCCCTTTCCTTATACTTTGGAAGGAAAATGTGGCAGGACATGTCTACCCCCTCTCTCTATCACAGATGGTTGGTGCATGTGCAAGAGATAACTTGGGAGCGTCACAAGCCCAGCCTGGGGTATCTCTGGTGCCAAAGAGACTCAGACCCTCAGCTAAGAATCAACATCTTAGTCTGGAAAGCAAATGTGGAAAGAGATGAAAGAAATATTCTTGACCAAAAGACACGGTTCTTATGTCTATGAAAGCCCACGCAAATTTCACAGAGGCAGAAGTCTCTTACACACTCCTTTGGGAACATGAGACAAGATTTATCCCTTGAGCAAAGCACGATTCCAGGTCACTTCCCTGAGGATTGAGTACACATTGACCTTCAATGTGTACTCCATCAAAGAATTGGATGGTAACAAACATTGGATCCTAAGTCATAGTATTTCTTAGCTAGCTGTAATTTTAATGGTACCTTTAATTCTGCATGTATCTACTAGTATTCCCTTTTTTTTTTTGTCGTATCCCCATGTAGTAATAGTCTGTCTTAAGTCTTGTGTCTGTTATTTTTATGTCTATAAATAAATAATCCATCTTATAATAGACCTAATCAGTGATTATTAAAGAACTTGTGAATGGGAGTGGGTTTTGGGGTGCTGGACACCTCAATAACTCGACTGCCTGCTGCCAGAGGCCTGGACAAAAGGCAAAAGCAGATTTAAACCTACATCATCCATTCATAACAGAAAGTAAAACATAAACTATGTGTAGGATGCAAAGGAACCTGAAATGGGAGAAATGTAGAGTTAGCAATAGGTTGAACTGACACATTTTCAGTAGGTGGATTGAGTAACTTTACAGTTTAACTCAACTATCACGCACTCTGAAGTGTTGTTTATCCTTAACTGGCCACAAAATAAGCAGCCACACATTTAAACACTTTGGCAATTGTGCACAGTTGCAAAAACAAATATCTTCGGAAAAAACCCCAAAGATTATACAAAACAGAGATAAAAGGTCAATGCAGCATAAAAGGCTTTTTCAGCTGGCATATGCCAGATAAGCAATGTACTCATCAACTCAGCTTAATATATATACTGACTTGCCCAGTCCCTTCTAAAATATATCAGTTAAAATTTGACTGTATGACTGAGAATAGCAAGGGAAGAAGCTGATGTGCCATTTTAAAAGCTTCATACGTAACTTCAGATCCTGCATAACATACTGAGCTTGTGCTCCAGTTCTGCAGAAGATTTACAGCATCACAGTCCTGTAATATCTGATTAACGTGTGATTCCCTGTAAAGCTGAAATAATAAGCTTGTGATAAGTCCTGCAGTAATCAATTATTGTGCATCACTTCACCATTGTAGATCACATGAAATAAAATGGTTTCGTTGTATTTCTAGGTTGTCACCTAGAAATATTGTACAGTCATCTTTCTGGAATTGTGGGAAGTACCAAGGTTGTGAAGTGGATTGGGTCACTGCAGATTTAGCCCTGTATTTGTTTACAGGTCCTTCTCAAACAAATCTTGATTTTTCCATCTACAGCTGTTATTTCTGACCATTTATTTACCAGTTAGTCTGAATAGAGTGTATCAGTTCATAAGCTTTTCATAACTACTTGTTTCAACTTTTTTTTTTGCTAATCATAGGATCTATACGCTCATTTAAGTAACCTACAAAAATAGATCTAATTTTCTTTCTCCAATTAGAAAGTTTATTTACTGTCCAGTGAGGTCCAGTAGATTATAAGAATTGAATTAAGGGCTTCAAACACAGTAAAATTTATGAACGCTGTGATTTTAAACCATGAAAGTACAGAATGGTGAGCCTCATGGATTAAATTTTGATCCTCATTTAAATAATTCTATATCCCTTTGCCCATGCCAGCTGGCTGTAGAAAATGGCCCATCCAAGAGCAGGGTTAGCACTTTGTGTTCTACCTTTCTGACTTCATCCACAGTTTAAAGTAAGCTCTTTATTTTAAATCAGTTTCAATAGATTTCTACTTACCAAGCCTTAGGACTAACACATTATGCAAAATTTACTCTACTTTTATGTTGCGGTCTGTAGTTTCTGCGTTGGCACGGCAAGCCGCAACCTTCCCGGAGAGCGCTGCGGGGCGGCATCGGGGAGAGAGCGGCTGTTCCGCTTCCCGCAGCCGAGCCCTTGCTCCGGCTGGATGCCGGCTCCACAACACGGTAGTGATAAAGGAGGCGAGAAGGGTCTCCGCATGGGGAGCACACGACTTTAATCACATGGTGATGAACCGGTTCCCAGAGGCAGAGAGCCACCCGGCACCCCGTTTTGGGTTTTATGGGGGGATGAGGGGGGCGGGGAGAGCACGTGGACTACTGGTTTCAGGGTGCAGGGGCGGCACATGAGCGGAGTTGGGGTACCAGAACCAATGGGAAAAACCCAAGGGAGTGGCCAGGGGCAGGGGCAGGGAAGGGAAAACAATATGGGAAGGGCAGAAACTTAGTAGGAAAAGGAGTGGGGAAATACAGCAGTAGACTTTTATGTCTTTGATTTTTCAGGCTTTGTTTTATATTTCACATAGGTGATTTCCTAGTTGCGTAAAGACTCTCCTCAAATACACTGGTCACACTTTCACTGTCTTTTCCCTGGAATGTATGTGAAGCAGGGTTGCCTTTTCTGCACTGTGTGGCTTCCCTTCCTGTGTTTTCTTCTGCTTTTTTTCTGCTACATTCATTGTTCCTTGCCTAATATCACCCTTTTCAAAGCTGGACAGTTAAAGGAAGGGTATTTCCAATAGCTGAAATCTATTGATAGGATCATACTCAACACCCTGGAAAATCATATTGACTAACCTTATGTGTTTAGGTGACGGGGGAGAGTAGAAATGATGGCTGCGGTCTGTCTCTCTCTTACACTGCTCCAGTCAGTCCAGACTCAGTGCCTGCTCTGTGCCCTAAGCAGTAGCAAGCTCATCTGTCTGTCTACAGCAGAAACACTCAGAACCCTGAATTCCTCCATGTGGAGAAGGATTAAATCATGCTGTACAAGGACTAGAAGATGGTGGTGAATTGTGTGTGATGTGTTGGTATCTGACAGAAGCTGCTGTAGTTGCAAAAAAAAAAATTGGCAGTTGTTTTCTAGTTAGACTTTGCTGTAGAGTTTTCCATCCATGAGCGAGCAATGTGTGGGTCTATTGTCACCAGTTGACTCTTGGTCTGTGTCACTCAGAGAAGTCCTCATACTTCCTTTCTTTTTGAAAAAGCCGCCTTCTGGCAAAGTCATAAGCATCCTAAAACACTGGCAAGCAGAGTCAGAAGGCTTCAGTGAGAAGGGGATGGGAGAAGAGCGCTGCTGAAGGGAAGGTGATGCTTGGTTTGGTTCAGCAGGACTCTATGGACACAAGAGTGTGTGGATTTGGAGCTCCTGCTCCAGGGGTGGCTACAGAGGAAACACACAGGCCTCAAGAGAAAATATTCCTTGCTGGCACATGTATTTTCTTTACACACTTGGGTTTTATTAAGTGATTTGCCACCTAAAGAGCAATGATTGCAAACAACATGCAGGGATTAGGGACCATATGTTCAGAACCCTGATCCACCATACACTTGGTACAGCAGTCCTTCTCTAGGCAGGAAAAAAGACGAATAAGGTATTTACAATCTGCAGTTGTAAAAACTGCTGGGAAGCTTACAGAATCTATGCTTTTGCTATGGAGGTTAGGCAATTCCTGTTGTCTGGTGATTTCATAAGCACCAGATTAATAGTTGATTCTGCAGCCAAACTTCCCAAGAGAGAGCAAATTACAATAATAAAATCAGTATTGTAAGGATAAGATGCTAATGCTATGCATTCATAGAATAATTAAGTTGGAAGGGGTCTCTGGAGGCTATCTAGTCCAAGTTCCTGCTTAAAGTTAGATCAGACTGCTGGTGGATCTGTACAACTGTTTTTCAAATAGCTTCAAAGATGGAGATTTACTACGCTTTCATTAATAACTGCAAGATTATGTCTTTATGTTGGATCATGAAAAAAATTCATTTTCTGCAAACGTTTGCCTATAAATCAACTAATAAATATTAAGATTAGTAAATTTTGACCCAAACGCCATGTCTGAGTAAATATAAATATGAAATAAATGAAAACAAGCTACTCAGAAAAGCGAATAACACACCACAGTTTGAACCGTATGGAGGCTGAAGACTCTTTTGGTGCTACAAGTGTGACAGAGAATCAAAATCATAGAGCAGACCCAGCACAGGAAGGCAGACTCAGTTTTGAGGTTGAGACTGCAAATATTCAGCACATCTATCAAACCACTCAACCCCAGGCAGCAACATGCGAGAACTAAATTGTGTTGATTTGCTTTGGTAGGGTTTTCATGCACGGTCTGCTCAGAGGATAGTAGCAACAATATTACCTCATAAAATGTATCATAAGAATCATTGTCAATACTGCAGCAAAAGTTTAGAGACCTGCCAGCATGAAAGGAAATGTGATATTTATTAATTTCAAGCTGGATAAGGATATAGTGCCAGCAGCTGAGATATTACTTCTGAAAGAAAATCCACAAACAGTAGAGGGTGAAGAGGTAAAATTCATGTTTGCTGAGGTGACCTAACCTCCATAAAGGAATATATGAACTAAATTTACCAGTAAATAAGCTCAAGGAGATGCAATTTTTAATACTAAAAGGAAATAGAAAGCCCATTATTAGTTTAAGAATATACAAAATCCTTCCTTTCATTTGATGGTGTGTTCACTGGAAAGGGATCTAAATAGGCGAGGAGAAAAATTTTAAAATATCTTTCTTGAATACAAAAACTCTCAACAGAATATGTAAGAATACAAAGGAAATGTTTTACCTTTCTGATGTTTTTAGAGAGTTCACCTTAAGGTTAAGACAGAAAAAGCTTAGTAAGTTGCTTTCTCTGGAAATCGTAGAGCCAGAGGGAGGAAAAAAAAAGATATGGTGATGCTCTCATTGATCTCTGTATTAGCAATAGCTGAGCCCCCCACTTGAGAGTAAACCTCCGTCTAAAAAATGGAAAATAAAAAAAAATTAGGCTGCATATGCTCAGAGATTTATCAATAGAAGGAAAAGCTTTTTTTTTTCCCTTTTTCTTCGTTGAAGAACCAGGTGGCTTCTGACAGTTTCCATTAGAGCAATCAAATATATTTTAATGTACTGTCAATATTTGTTTGCAGGGGCACATTTTCAGCAGACAGTGCTTTTGAGGTGTATGTTACCCAAGATGTACCACAAGAAGGTGCCAGAACTGCAGACAACAGACATTAAAATTCTGCTCCAAATTATATTGGATAGTTGTATAAAAATAAAAAAGTGGAAAAATTCCAACATGAGAAATGAAAATGCAATTAAACAATCGGGATATTCTTGCTGGAAGTCTGTGTTTATACTGAGATTTCTTGCAAGGTGGAGGAGGAGGAGGGATTTGGATCTGGCACTTTTACGTCAATGGTGAACAAGCACCAACCTGCCTTGCATGAGGGAAAATTTACTCCTTCATATTATTGTTATTATTTTTTAATGAAGCCCAGGGTGGTTGATGCTTTCTGAGAGTCTGATGGGTCCATTTCCATCGGACCAGCAGGTGGAAGGGGTGGGAAAGGGAGCTGTGTGAGGTTAGTGCGGGGCACATGCTGGCAGCACACACATCAGCAAGGGGGCATAGATGCCTCCACAGTTAGCTCAACATTCAAGCCAGAGACAAAAATTCGGATGAAGTACCACAGCCTTTTTTCTGAGTCTGAATCAGAATGTGCCAAAATTTCCTCCAGATGGAAAATTAGATGGGCAGGAGGAGGTTAATTTGGGATAGGTTAGACAAGGAGTAAATGTGTGCACTTCCTATCAGTATTGCAGGTTCACAGGAGGTTTTTCAGAGTGCTCAAACCTAATTTAAGCTCGTGATGAAAAACTGCCACTTCTCTTATTTATAGAGCAGGTTTGTCAGCTCCAGGATTTGAGCTATTGGGAAATTCCCCTTTCAGCCTACAAACTGTAGCCATGAGCTGGGCCCACACTTGCTCAAAAGCTTGAGGAAATGAGAGGAACAAAGGCTGAGAAGAACAAAGCTGGTGAAGCCATGAAAAATACCTTTGTCTTACTCAGCACAAGCTGCAGCTTTTCCCAGGCTGCTTGCTTTGGTTGTGGGCTGCCTTGTGTACAGCAGTTTAAAGCAACAAGCTTCAGTGCAGCTCAGCTACATGATGAGTTGGATGTGTCTGGAACTACATGCCCGTAATGTGGGAGGTCAGCCTGCAGCTGGACAGTAAGTTTGGTGGGCTCTGAGGTGTCAGATGTCTCCTGTGTATCCATGGAGCAGCTCTGGGCAGCTGTGCTGCCTCTGCAGAAGTAGGACAGATTCCGTTTTGGATGGACTCTTCTAGTGATTGCAAGTATCTTGTAGAGCAAGATATGAAAACACACATATGCAATTTTTACTAATCCTGCTGTTAACTTTACTGGAATTAGTCTTTTGGGGAGGGCACAACATGAGATAGGACTCGTTTATTGGGTATCCTTGAACTTCCCAGTGCAAGATGAGAAAGGTGGGATTTAGACACGAAACATTCTTACAGTATCTAAAATGTCCCTGTATTCTCTGACAGTGTCAGTGCCTGCCTGCCACAGTGTTGTGTACTTCAGTTCTTTGTCAGGCGTGCCTTAAGTGAGGTACAGTTTTAGAGGAGATGCATATCAAAGTACTTTGGGGACACCAGACTGCGCAATCCTTTTGCAGAAGGCTTCGAAAGCTGGTGCCTCCAGCTGAAGAGGCTGTTTTCCTTGCTGTGGTGGTGATTTATCACCCTTCCTTGCTTCTCCAACTGCATTTAGTAATGAACATTTAGTTTGGTCACTGTGCAGAGCAGATTACAATTTCCATGTATTCAAAGGATCAAGCTTACATCATAGTTCATTTAATTACTTAAATTGTTTAAATACATGGTGTAGGGGTAGTTACTGTCCAGTTCTGTGAACTTCGCTGTTTCATCAGAAAAGACACCTGCAGCTTTGGAACTTCCAGTCAGATCTTAATAACAGGATAAACATTTTTTTTTTTACAAAGCCTTAAAGAGGAAAAGCCATTTAACATAGAACTTTTCATTTGTCATTCATATCTCATTCATAGAATAGCTTTTGTTATGTCTGTAACTTTAACCTGTCAATAAGTAAGTAGATAAAATAGAATAATAGTACCCCTAATGAGTCATAATTAAGAACCTAGCCATTTATTAAAAAAGGAATATTTATGCTCAAGATTTCAGAAGCAGTCAAGAGTTAACATCTTGGGCTTTTCACAAGGGAAATGCTGAAACTGGACACACACACACATTGAATCCCCTGGCATTGATTCACATATTGTGAGGCAGTAATGGCTGAAGGGCCTCAATATCCTCTATATTTCTTTTTGATTGATTTTATGATAATGCAGCTGCATATTTGGTGTGCTGGCAACCTGGGGTGAAATAGCAAAGGAAAGCAGGGTAGTATTGTTATTTTACCCTATGACTCCTTTGCAATGTTAAGTCCTTTAAAGCCTGTCTTCCCGGAAATGAAAGGAAACTCACCTCGTTCCTTGTGTTTTAATGAAGGAAGCATACTGTTAGAAGCAAGAATTTTTCTGAATCCTTGCATATTCAGTCAGTACTTAGAGAAAGGTAGAAATGACTGTCATTAACTCTTGCCCCCAGCTTCGTATTAATGTATTTTTAAAGCTGTACAATTTCTGCTTCTGGTAGATAGTTTGAGAAGGGACAGGTAAATCAAGTTTAAAATAAGTTCTTGCTCTGAGTAAGGGAACCTGTAAGACTGTTGAATTGTTGATTACTAATGGGACTTAGAGAGAAACAATAGAAAACAGGGAAAAATGTGTCAAAAATTACTGGTATTGCAGTTGTCTATCTTATTCCTGACTGCCATAGCAGCTGGCATGCATTTATAAAAGAGCTGAGTGATCTACTGTCAAATACTGTTCCATCTTGCTCACCAGTGGTCATTTTTTATGATATTAATAAACAATAACCTTGTTATTCAAACACTTATCTGTCTAGCTCGGTATTTTGCCTCCAGTAACAGGAAGTACCAGATGTGTTACAGAAATACAAAGTTTCCAGTTATTTAATATTCTGAGTATACAGAAAGTTTCTTTTTTGTCTCCTTGAGTGAGAAGCAGTTTTGTACCTTGAAGGAAGAATGAGGAGACATATCCCACAGAAGCTCTTGGCATTATGATATCTCTGGGTATTTTCATTATCAGTACGGATGCATAATCATTTGGGGGATCTAGGAAAGATGTTGACATGGAGGAATATTGTGAAATAAGTTGGCTACAGGCTATTCGTGCTTTGCCTGGGGAGAGTGTTCCTCATCTGCCTTTCAGTATTAGGAAATGCCCTTTTCTCTTGCATTAGGAGAAAGGACAACAGAAACATGAGGAATCATTTTAGATGTTGTGTAGGAGAGAAACATGCATGGTAATCAGTGGAAAATATCAGAATTGCTCATAATCAACACTGAAGCCCTGCTGCTGCTGCGAGCCCCAGGCTCAAGCCTATGCTCACGTGCATTTTTGTAAAGCGTCCTGATATTCCAGGGGAAAACAAAGAGGTTTTGTGAGTGAGGGTGGAAAGCAGAAGGCACAGATATGTCAGTGGTGATAAGGCATGTTGGCTGAATGATTTATATGCTGGGTCTACCAGGGTCCTGGCCTTTCTAATCTTCCCTTAGTTTTCTTTTGCACAAATGCTAACTTTTACAGAATAATTCTGAGCAAGACAAAGAACTGTGTTGAACAGACAGTATGTGGCAAGCATGTCATCACTGAAACCCTGGAGGAATATAATAATTCAGGCCATAAATCGGGCCAATGACTTTTAGGAGTACACTAATGCTTTTTGCTTGGATCCGAATACCAATGTGCGTGAATTTGGTTTCTTCTATGTTCTATTCACAATAACTACTACAAAATGGCCTTTAAGAGACTTTAAGAAACTATTTTTGGATATTGTTCACGTTCACAACCTGACTATGTATCACAGCCAGACACCGGATGGGTGGAATACTCCAATACATTCCAGTATTCACATGAGAAGCAGGATTTAAATCCAATGAGAAATGAGTCAAAACAGGCCTAGTGGCGCAGTTACCCTGCCTGGTCTCAGGTGTCATTACTCCATAGTAATATACTCCATAGAACATAACTATGTTCTCCATAGTGCTGTTACAAGACAGAACTTTTTCTCCAGATGTACAACAGCAACACAGTTCCACCCCAAAAACTTCTCTGTGATGGGCAGATTGTCACTCTCAGGCCCTTTGTGTGAGTGGCACGTTGGTGCTGCATTCCTGAGGTTCAGCTGGGCAGCTTCCACAGCCTCCTGTGTCCCAAACCTCCAAATCACTTTGTGTACATGACACAACTGACCCAGCTTCTGGCATTACTGTGGGAGGACGCCAAAGAGATGTGTAACAATGAAACAGAATGAGAAAGAGATTCGCCTCACAAAGTGGTGAGGGAAATGCAGCAGAAAGAGCCAGGGCAGCAATAATTATTTTGATACAGCATTGCTTTAAGGATAATTTCCTCCTTAACAAAAACAGTATGAGCCGTTTGGATGCCCGCAAGAGGCTGCTAAGAGCTTGCAGTGGCCCTGAACCTTGCATTTGAGGGTGGGTGGGATTGAAAACAACCAAAAATGTCAAATTTAATAGCGTTGCTTATTAGCTGAATATGGGGGGAAAAAAGGAAAACTTTGAACAAAATTATCTGATTCCAAAAGCATGCAGCATATGTTAATCCTGGGAGGAAAAGAAAAGGGCATAAAACAGCCATCAGTGAGAACTTGGACAGTCTCTAGCATCTGAAAGGAAGACTGGAACAGAAATGGTGCCAGTACTGTAAGTCAGAGCCTCAAAGCAAATATTTTTGTCTAAAATTACATGTTGCCAACATCCCAAAATTGCTAATTATCTTCTTTCTCTCAATCTGCTACTAGTCTGGCTGTGCAGATAAACCCACTATTTACCCACATCTCCAACAAGATTTCCTGTGAGCTATCTTGGGTGTGTGGTTTTCCCATGGGCACCATGGGGAGCTAAGTAGCTGAGGCAGCATGTCAAATGCTACTTGAAACTTTCTCAGACCTTATTAAATGCATTTTGAGATTGAGGTAGGGCTTAAAAAGAAACTGCATCCAGATCACCATGCTGCCCTGGAGAGGCAATCCATGCCTTCTCTCACAGAAGACCCTACAGGCCTCAGTAAGTCTATAATCTTCTGTGTGCTATCAGAAACCCCTGTCATGCTTTATATTGTGAAGAAGAGAGGCGAAAACATTTAAAGACCAGCATTTCTTGCTCAAGTCATGTTATCCCTCTGTTGTCAGTCCAGAAGGAGCAATTCATCAAAATCAGCCTGGAGGAAATTTGGGAGTTTTTCTGTGCATCCGTTTCTGCCTCAGGTTGGAAGAACGTCAGGTCCACATGGCAAGGATGGAGCAGATGTTCTCTCTTTCAGTGCTGCCTTGACAGAGTGGTTCTGATCATACAGAGCACATCCGGAGAGGTGTGTGTGTGCACTTGAAAGCAGTGGGATTACAGAGGGAGCATTGATGGAAGAAAGCTGAGTCCAGGAGGCTTTGGGGCACAGCATCGTTTTCCGGGCTGCAGTGGCCACCTGACGTAAACATGAGAAATACAATTGGTCCTTACTTGTTGTTTAGTTGGGATCCAGCCGTGCTAGCAGATGTCACAGATACACACACACACACACACACACACACACATGAATCGCTCTGGTAGCAGGTCCAGCCCTATGGTATCCCCCAGCTCTCAGGCCCCAGGACTGCCCAACAACTGGCTCAGACCTGTGGTCCCTCCCTTAGTCAGCTCTCAGACTTCTGATAGAGTAGATTTGTGTGGACTGGAGAGCACTCTCACCCAGGGTAATATTGACGAATGGAGCATAACAATGGCAGACTGCAGTGGTCAGGCACAGGACATGGTGGCATTTATCTGCCCTCCTCTTCTCTCCTTTTTCCCATTATTGGTCCTCCCCTATCTACACTGATGCCTGTGTTTCCCCTTCCCTTAAATATTTCATAGTAAGTTTATTGCATTCCCACAATTTCCTCAAATATCCCATAGTAGGTTTGCTTATGGCCTTAACACCCCTGGTAATCTCGATTCCCCCTCCTTATCAGTTAAAAGAGTTTTGGTGGAATTTGTCAAAACTTTGTTCCAGCAATGTCCTATCAATAATCGATGTGAGAGCTCTGGTCTTTGGTATAAGTATCAATTTTCTCCTGCTCTTTTTGGACTCCATGACTGGGTTTTTAATGTATTCCTTCTCTTCTTGTCTCTTGTCCCAGTCTTTTATGCTCAACAGCCCTGAACCCAATATCCTCACAAAGTAAACAGCCTCTCAGTCCTCACAAGAATATCTTGCAGTCTTCTCTAACAGATGTTCAGAGTGTCTTGTGGAGCTGGAGTGGGACAGGAAATGGCTGTGCTTAATTTTGCTCTTGTGTGAATTTTTGACTAAAAATATATATTGTCTCTATAGCAGCCAAACAACTTTCAATATCAAGAAATCAAGTTAATGGAGGGAAAGAAAACTAAGCATAAGCTTTGTATTAAGGCCCATTAAATTACAAATCATTGAACGACTTGAAATAAGATTAAAATGTGAGTTCTCTAGTCTATTTTTAAGCTGTTCTACTATTATGGTTTTTTTATTATGTAAAAGTTAAGTTAGTAATTTATAAAATCATCTAAATGCACCTTTTTCACCTTCTGTTCTCAGATTTGGCAGTGAAAAATTGTTCTGATTGCGGTTTCTTGAAGTGTAATTACTTTGTCAAAGGAAAATATAATTAGAGCTGATATTTGAAATGCACTATAATTGTACTTAAGCCATTTGATAATTTGCTCACGTACTGGATGTTTTATTAATTTAACAACAGCTAACAATACTGAAGTTGGAGAATCATCTGACAGTTTCTCGTTCCCATTTAAAAGAAAACATAATTTGCTTTAGCCTTCCATCTACTCCTAAAGAGAAGCTGGACACCCACTTTCTGTGAGAAGCTTCATTTACTTCACAATGGATTGTTCACAGCAGTACTCCTGTTTATAGCCTGACTGGATCAGGTTCTGTTTGAATGACTTGAACTTCTTATTCGACCACTCTAAGATTTTAGAGGAGAGAAGCTGAGCTGGTTTGGGCCAAATTCAGGGGAACGTCCAAAAGGAACGTCTCCTCAAAGGAAGGCAGGTTATAGCCGCTCCTCCCCCACCCAGGTTCAGGAAAGAAATATTCCTCGGAGGAATGTGAAAGAGGAAATAAAAACTATTTATTTAACAAACACACAGGAAAAGAATAATAATGCTAAATAATGAAATCTCTCACTGTAGAGAGAAAACCTGAAAGATTTGAGAGTCCTTCTGTGGGTGTGATCTCTCTCCTCCTTGGAGCTGGGTCGGCATGGGGGGCCCCCCTTCCAGGCCGGTGGAAGGTCCCCCGGTGAGGTTCTGATGTTCTGATGTTCTGAACCAGTCCAGAAGAGAAGAAAAAAAGAATCCGAAGTCCCAGAAAAACAAGGTTTAACTCTCCGTCTCTCCCTGAAGAAACGGAGCCGAAGAAGCTGGTTGAAAAGCAGGAAGGGTGCTTCCTCCACACTTCTCCCCACAGCAGAGAGACACAGAGGAGTGGTGACCTTGGAGCACAGACTGCTTTGAAAAAGTTCATCTGGCCTTTTTTTCTTTCTCTTTCCTCTCTTGGGCTCAGTTTAAAGGCACAGGAATCATATCTGGGCATAGAGTGATGATAGGGGATACACATCATAAAGTCACCCCAAGACAGAAGTGTAATATGAACAACCAGGTGGAGGCTGGGAGCTGACTCTTAGTGCCAGCTTTGGCACACAAGCAAATTCATGCTCTTCAGCTTTACCTTCTTGTAACATGAGGTTGTTAGATGCTTACCAGCTTCTCTGCGTGGCGAAAAGAACTCAGCAGATGGTAGCTTGAAAGCTGAAAATAGCTATTCTTATATTAGTTATTTTCTCTATTTGGCATGGACTCCTGGTAATGCAAAATAAGGAATTCCCATGACTCATCTCTAACATGTCAAAATACTCCAAGCAGCACTTGCCTTTCCTTACTAATAATGGGCAACATCTATCATTCATCACTGGCTCATGCAGATTCATTAAACCTTCCTCACTTGGTGAGGAGCTGCCTTCTCCCATGAAGTCACTGATGTGTCCTTTGCAGTGACAGCAGCCTTGGGACAAGGAAGTGATAGGCACTACCCAGCACCTGCAACGATGGCAGTGGACATGGAGTGTCCTGATCTGGGAAATTCAGACCTTTGCATCTCCTAATGCCTGCGCTGTGACCAGAGACACATCAGAAATAAGGAATGACAGTGTCACACCCCAGATGGATTGAAGTAAGGTCTTGGTGGTGGGGACTACGCACAGGAAGCACCAGGACATTTGGTGCTGCTCAGTGCTGCCCTGGGCAATTCCCATGGTAATGGAGTACCACACGTCGTACCCATTTCTGGATCCAAGCCAACTCTATTCGGAATCAGAAATCACATATTCACCTCAGCCACAGAAGCAACAGAAGGTCTGCAATCCATAGACAGCTGCTGCGTTAGCAGCCTTGAGCAGAATCAGAACAGGTTTTGGGAGGGAGCTGAGCAGAAGCTCAGCAAGCAGTGGTGATAGGTGGTGAGGATGAATGATCTGTTTCTGGTCTGCCAGTAGAAGTGGATATGGCATAATGCAAGGCTGACATTCACACATCTGCAGTGTTTTGTAAGGGTGGTGTTCAATGTAGCACACAGTGGACCTCGGATGCTATTTTTTGTAAAACTATTGAGAGAAGAGGCCCTCATGAGGGAGCTTGCAGCAAAGATGGATGTTTGGGGGTGTAGGTGTGTCACCAAAAGAAAGGGACCTGCAGACAATACTGTCTCATGCTAGTTAAACCAGTTAAAAACCAGTTACCCTAGGTGTTTCCTGAGGTGTTTTCTCTAAGAGAGAGTATATACATATTCACTCAACTTTTCTAGAAGCTCTCTTGAAAACTCCTCTAGAGGGTATGTAATTCAGTGGAAGAAGCTGTCTCATGCAGAACTCATTAGCCAAGAAGGAATTTTGCTTTCCGGATCTGTTCTTCCATTCAGCCCACAGGTAGAAAGCTATAGCTACATTCAAGTGCCTATACCACGGAGACAGTGTTTGTAGAACCTTCACTAGAGCTCTTCCAGATTATCTCTAATCAGTTGATGAGACTCAGAAAAATTCTATAAAACTGGTGGGACTGAGGAGAGTTGTGGTCAGGGATATTTATTTGTCTGCTTTTTTTTTTCCCCTTTTTTTGTATCAGAAGATCCAGGTGTCTTTTTGTTCTAAATTTCTTTGTGGAGGAAAAGCCACTAACTCACTCGCCCAAGATAGTATTTTTCTTTTTGTCACTCTGTAGTATTTTGGTCTTTGAATTTTTTCAAAAGACATTTCATGGTCCCCATTAAAGTAGTCTTTGATTTGCTTGAGTCTCAGGGTATTTCAGCCTGTTATCATTCAGTCTAGTTTTCATTTCAGGCAGCCAGACAAAATTCAGTAACACTGCAAATGTGTTTACTGTTTTGCTGATAAAGAGGTCTGGTCACACAGCCTCTTTGCCTGGAACAATATTAAATGTCAGCAGTGGAAAACCACTCACCTGAACACAAGATTCGGGAAAAAACATCTCCGTGAGCAGAGGGAGAAAGGAGGATGTGGCCTTAATGTGCTGAAGTGTGAGGGCCAGCAAATTAATGATTCTGATTTATCCGTAAGGAAAACTGCTGCTCCTCAGCTGAGAACCCTTCCCATAAATGTCAGGGGGTGCTCTGCTTCTTACTGTCAGCTCAAACTACCTGCTGATCCCTGGGGAATTTTAAAAGGGGATTGCAGCCCCAGGAAGTTTATGATGTTTTCCTGCACAGGTTGGGTTTGTGGTTGTTTCATCCCTCAGTCCGTATTTTATTTTCCCTTTTCCCTCCGTTTTTTTAAAAAGTCTTTCTTTTACCACCTTTCTGTCATCCAAATCCCTCCTTCCCATTTATGTGCCTCATTTCCATCTTTTCAGATCCCTTCCTGCTGTGTGATGAGCTGTTTGCTTTTAACTAGTGCTAGGTCCCTCAGCAAGACCTCTCGGGTCCCCAAAACCCGCTGGGATCAGACCATTTCCTCTGATCCCCGGTAAAATCTGTCACTCTCCTCTTATCAAACAAGAAGAAAGGAGGCAGAGAGGAGTCTCATGGGCTGATGGGCTGGTGTGTTCCTCTGGTCTCTAAACAGCCATTCCTATTTGGAAAAACAGTTCCTCAATATTCATGTTGCCACCTCTGTTCCCACAGCTCCCATAGCTATTGCTTTAACTAGTGCTGTGGTACTTTTTCACTGAACAGGAGAGATTTCAAGATTAGGTTCCAGTAAGTTTCAAGGAATGGGGCTTCATTTAGACAGAGAACTCCATTAATAACTAGAAAAAAGTAAAAAACTCCTAACTTCAGCATTTTGGCATTTCATAACACTCAGGGCAAAGGGACAGAGGTGCTGTGGACAGGTGAGAACAAAAAAAAGGAGACAGCAGACAAGGTAGGCTAGTGTCAGCACTGCCCTGTGCACCAGTGGCATCAGGGTACCCTTCTGGTCCTATTTCTAAAAATTATTGTTTATTATTAGAAACCAATTAAATGTAAATATTTTAATTTAATTTTATTTTATTTTCCTTTTGCAGTATAAATACAGTTAATGTCTTACGTAAAGTTGCAACTAAGAATTTGAAGAGACTTTCTGGATTGTTTGGATCACCTGCTTGAGTCTCTGTTCTTGTGGTGGGGCAACATGGGTACCTCGCACACAGGATGAATGGCAGCCCACCAAGCTGGCCTTTGCTATTTTTTTTTCTCTCTTCTGTTCTCCCTGGTTGATAGTTACCCATCTATACATGGATATGGGTTGTAAAGAGCAGCATCAGCTCTGGAGCAGTGCACAGCATTGCACAGCTGCCTTTTCCACCTGGGGGGTTCATCTGCCACACACAAGGTAGCTGTAGTACAGAATATTGCATACAGATTTACCAGCCTTTCAGCTGGTACCTTGGGCTTCCTGTGACTGGGAATAGCTCTCATCCATCTCGGAGTAACATGTTCAGGTTAGGAATACAGCACTGTTAATGAGGAATTACAGTATGCTTGCAGTTGAGTTAGTAACATGCAAGTAGTGCTATTTTAGTAATGATAATAATGGTGACGATGTCTTGAATGATGCAGAAGCACAGCAGTAATGCAAGCTGGTTTTCCTACATGATATGAAAACAACTTTTTTTACTGTACTGAGAATTTAAAGGTTTGAAATCTGTTATAAAATGCTTTATTTTATCACCTTTTGATCAAAGCACAATTTAAGTTTTTTGGTCTTCAGGTAACTTACAGTGTTGTAATGATTATAATGCACAATTTAAAAATTAGTACTAGATACTACATATGAGGATTACAATATAGAAAAAACCCCATTTTTTTCCAACTGCTGTTATAAATTCTCACTGCATTGGAATGAGAAACAGAAAAGTGTTACTTTATCAGTTTCTTTTCTGTGGTATTTTGAATGATTTAAAAATATGCAAAGGACCAGAGAGTTCACAACAGATTCTCTCTATTCCAGACATCATTATGGACTTCGGCAAACATGTTTTACACAATAAAGATGAGTCAAGTGCAGCCTTGGATACCAAGGGTGACTTAAGCCAAGTGAGTTGATGTTATGCCCTCTGTTTTTCTGTATAACTGTTTTTCCTCTTTCGCTTTCTTTGTTTTCTGTATCTTTCTCTTCCCTCCCATATACTTCCTTTCCGTTTTTCTAGCATTAATTTCCCCTTAGCTTACTTTTTCTGTAGCTTCATTCTGCCATTTTACTTGTTTTCAGGATTTCTTCTCTTCAGTTTCTTTTTGGCCCCTTTCTTTTTGCGATGTTGTTATTTTAGTTCCGTAGAGAAAGAATTTTAAAAAGTGCTTTACTGCATGTTCTGCCATTTTTTTCAAGTTTTGAGTCTGACTCCAAGCCCCAGGCCAGGTGATTGCCCTGTAGCTTCCCAATCTTCCTCCTTTCCCTTTCTGAAGACACATGTGATGTTTACATTTTTTTCAGCCATGGTGAATAGTCTCTCTGCTTCAGCCTCCCAAACTATATGAATAAATTGATGGACCTCCAGCTGAAATGTTGCTGAATCACCCATCTATTCAGATGCACAGCAGTCTGGCTCTGTGCAGCCAGACTCGTGTTAGAGCTGTAAGAGATAAAACCCAAAAGGGATGGTGGCATAATTAAGAACAGGTTTCTTCTCATTATCCATATCTCCTCCAAGCTTGCACTGATTAACTGGTTTTACATGAAAGTCCAGGTTGTGCATCTTCAACTTCTAAGTAAATTTAAATAAATAAAACTCTTAAAAATAATTTGAGATTATTTGATAAGGAGAAACATGAATGATGATTTAGAGCTAACACAGCAAAGCAGGAAGGACAGCAGCTACTGAGTTCTTGTGCAAAGGACAGTGTGGTGGAATGGCTGTAAGGGAAGAAATGATTACTCCTCTGTAAGAGAGCTGAAAGCCTTCTCCACTTTTGGATGTCAGCAGCTGTGGTTCTAATTCTCAGCCATGACAAAGAGAGCGAGCAGCTTTTGTTGAGATATTGGCCCATGAGCCTGTAATTCTGGCTATTGTTTCTAGTTGTTCTGTAGACTTTCACCCTGTTCTTTGATGGCATTTATCTAACTATGAATTTCTTGTGTATTAAATAGGGAAAATACAAATTTTTTCCAGGTTAGTTTTAATTCCTAGTGCTTATACAAAGACTTGTGAAGGGTATTTGAAGACCATAAACTAAAAAAAAGCTAAAAATCCTCTTTGTGCCAGTCCAGACAAGAATACTGTAGTTTCTCATAAGTAATGTTTGTTGTGTCACTTGAACTTGGGAGCAAAACGAGAAGTATGCAGACAGGTTGTCATTTGGGAATAAAACAAGCTAAATACAATATTCAAATTTATGCTAAAACTCCATGTTCATTATCTTAATTAAAAAACATGTCATTAAACATATGCATTGTAACTATTCTAATTTGTTGTTCTGTTGGACAATATTATCTGCATAATGGTGGAATGGAATGAGAAAATGAACCAGGAGATTTTTCTAGGAGATTAGAAGAATCAAAGTCTTTTCTGGTTGAAAATATAGCTGGAAAATAATTTTTGTTTCCAGATTTCAGTATAGGATGCAAGGCAGATACAAGATTTAATATGAAAGCCCCTTCTCTGTGAGTGTGTGTGAACATGTACTGAAGGTAACTCTGGGTGTGGATGGAGAAATTTTACCAGATAACAACAGCTGAAGAGTGGAAAGTATGTGCTGAGAGGCAATCTGTGAAAGTCTCCCAAGAAGCTATAAATGGTCCCATTAAATCCACCAGAACTGATAAACCCCCCAAGTCAGCCAACATCTCAAGAGGCCATGGCCCACCAACATCAGACCAAGCATTGGGTAACTTGGGCATGTCTGAGAGGGCAAGAGCTGCTTGCTGCCTGCTGACAGGGACCATGGAGTCATACCCTGTCAGATGTCAGGGACCCCGTGAGGGACTGTTCCAACACTACCCAGAAACCACCAGTGTGCCTGTGCAGTTGCCTAATTCTGAGTGAACATCTGGCCTTGTCCTTACAGCTGTTCTTCTCACTGCATGATCGTGAGAGAGAACCTGTGGAAACTGTGAGAGAATCACAGTGAGGGAATTTACTGTCCTGATAGTAACTGCTATTAGTAATAGCTTCATATCAACTCAGTTAACATAAGCTTTTCTAAGAATTGCTTGGTTCAATCTGTGTTGTCCACTGCTCTATCCCTTATTCTATGCCAGAGAAAAGGGAGTTCACTACATATTCACAGTTGTCCTGGTTTTGGCTGGGATAGAGTTAATTTCTTCTCAGTGTCTGGTACAATGCTGTGTTTTTGAGATTCAGTATTAGAATAATATTGATAACACGCTGATGTTTTGGTTGTTATATAGTGCCTATCCTGAGTCAAGGACTTTTTAGTGTCTCCTGCTCTACCAGTGAGGAGTGGTACAAGAAGCTGGTGGGGAGCACAGCCTGGACAGCTAAGCAAACTGGCCAAAGGGATACTCCACACCAGAGAACGTCATGCCCAGTGTATAAACTGGGGGAGTTACCCAGAAGAAGAGCAGGGTCTGGCATTAATCAGTGGGTGGTGAGCAATTATATTGGGCATCACTTGTTTCACCTTAGTTTTATCTTCTTTATCATCATCATCATCATCATCATCATCATCATCATCACCATCATCATCTTCTTCTTCTTCTTCTTCTTCTTCTTCTTCTTCTTCTTCTTCTTCTTCTTCTTCTTCTTCTTCTTCTTCCTCTTCTCCATCTTCTTTTACTTTGTTTAAATTATTAACCTGTTCTTATCTAAATATACAAGTTTTACTTTTGATTCTCCTCCCCATTCCACTGTACTGTGGGAGATTGAACCAGCAATTTCTCAGTGCTCAGTTGCCAGCTGGGCTTAAGCCACAGCAGTCCTTTTTGGCCTGCAGTATGGGGCCAGAGGGTTGAGATAATGACAGCACTGTTCCAGCTACTGAGATGAAAGCAACTCTAGCCCAGCCAAAACCTGGACAACAGTGAAGCAATAGAGCAAACACTTGATGGTTTCTGATAGTGACACATTTGAAAACGTATTTGATTATTTTATCATTATAAGAATTATACTGAGCTGTTTCAGGAAGTGTTCCTCTAGAGGTTTATAGCCAGCATGTCAGGAAAACTCCCAGAACTTGGTTACATTCTTAACAAGGTGTTTAATGTTAAAGAATTTTAAAAGCCTTAAGAAGTTTTTATAGTTTAGATATGCTACATTTTTAATCAGGCTGCAAATACAGCAAGGTGGTTGTCATGAATGAAAGAAAACTACATCCACCGTAGCAAGCAGTTCAGTGCAACATGTTTTGTAGTGGGAGAGATAGAGCCAGGGACCCAGCAGCTCTGTCACATGTGCTGGGACTGATTCTCTTTGGTGCTGCAGACTGATTACCTGTCAGCGGTTGGAGTACATCAGGTGAGCTTGTGAAGTTCAGCTCTTCAATTAGGCCTATACAGTGAAATGGAGCTTGTGTGCTCTCAGGTTACTCTGAGATCTGAAACAAAACAGGGTAATTGGAAATGGCAGGACATTTGATTCAGAAGTGCACTCCTGCTTCAGGCTATCTACATTAATGTAGACGTTAATGTGTATCTACATTAATGTAGACACACACGATGCTAATTAAGAAGCAACGGACCACATGGACCGAAGGAACCGGGAGCATAGAATCAATACAGAAATTCCTGTTATATAATGTCATGTCTTTTGTATTATTATTTTTTAGTCTATTTACAATGCCCTTCATTTCTAGTTCAGAAATGTCTACAAAAAATTTAATGCGACAGGGAAATAACATTTTCTTTGTAAGAATCCCTTTATCTTCACTAAGTTTTTCTTTTACTTTCTAGAACTTGATATCAGTACTTTTATAACCTCTGCTTAAAAAAGATGACAGTACGTAGAAGCAAAAGGTCCAGTAAAGAAAGACAATGGTCTTAAATGTCTTCTGATTACCAGTCATCTTAATACAAGTGGAACAGCTTGACTTCAAAATGAACTGGAGGCTTTGAAACTGTAATTTCTGTAGTTTTTCTAGGTCCCCATAACTTCCCCTTCTCCCTCTTTCTCTCTCCTTTCCCCTGTAGTTTGTTTGAGCCATTTGTATCTACTGGGAAATTCCCCATAGGCTGTATTCACTTTCCAGAGGGAACATAATATAAAGCTGTTAGCAGCTGTTTGTACTTTTATGTTTTTCCTTTTCAGAGCTCCAAGGCTGCAGTTTTTGATGGTATTTTCTATACTATCTTTGCCATACAGTTGACTGAGCCCTACCGAGTACTAAAGGCACATAACTCTCCGTGTGAGATTTGGGACTGTACATCTGAGCTGGGAATATTCACTTGGATAAACTTCAGTGAAGCCATGGAAAAGCACAAACCTGAACCTTCTACTTGATAGGAATATGTTAGTCCTTGCAAAGCTTTTAATTTTGTATTTGTATAATGAATTTAAAGGAAGCAACATGTTTAAGGAATGCAATGAATTTAAGGGAAGCAAAGGGAGATGTTAAGTGTTAGAGGTGTATTTACCAGGAAGACACTTTTATGGTTCTCCTGTCTCCCTTACCAGGAGCAGGTAATGTGCTTGTTTCTGGAGCTGTCCCCATGTGCCAGGTGCAGCAGCCCACAAGATTGCCTGCATTCAGGGCAGCAGCAGAGAAGATGCAATGCTGAGCAGCAATCAGGGGCTGCTTCATGGTTGGACCCTTTCAATTTTCTCTTAATAAGCCCAGAAAATAGTTTTTGAAGTTGACAGACACCACTGAGCTGTAGAAAGTTGTCAGCATGACAGGAGCCCTGTCAAACATGTCCAGATGGGCTCTCATGCCTGTACAGTTTGCCACACTCAAATTTCTGCTGTTTAAATTAAAAATAAAATAAGATGTGGTACTTTGATTTGGGTTCATCCTAATATATATAAGTTCACCTCTGTTCTTAAATGCATCACCAGGCAGTCTGTTGCCAAACAATTACAAAGAATGTCTGTAAATTGGATTCACTACACTATCTCCAGGGGCGGCTACAATTGTCAGCTCTCTGTCAGCTGAATGAAAATAATGAAATGTAAGTTACAAACAGCAGGAAAATTGGGTGAGTCATTCTATTTATACATGTAATTACATCTAAAGGTCCAAGTGCCTTGAAATTAAAAGAAGATTGGTTCTGTCAGGTGCTTAACAAGGTTTTCTCGGAGAGGGTCTTCCTAGAGAAAGCACTGTAGAAAGCATCTGTGTCAGCAAAGCACAAGCAGCTTGACACCATCTGCCAGGACTCAAGTGAGATAGGGCTGCAGTGCACACGTGCACATCGCTGCGACAGGCAGAGCGGAGAGACCGCGATGGAGAGTGACGGCCACGTAGAGCTCTGCCTCCCTCCAGCTCTGATAACGAGCATTAGCCAAAAGTTGACAAAAGGAGGTAGAAAATGCTGAGGACAAGTGGGATCTCCTCTCTTGTTTCTTTGAATCTCTCAGAAGGCCTTGGGGCTCTGGAAGCTTGATATCAGGATGCACTGCATATTAATAATATATAAAGCACAATTAGCACACATGGTTCTTTGCAGGCTTGTAACTCATGCTTGGCTCCAAACTTCAGCACAGCACTATGGGGGGATAGGGAAGAGCTGCATCATAAATACAAAATAACGGATTGATGCATTATTGAACAATTTAGTTCAGCAAGTCTTGTCAGCACAGATTTGAAGGAAAAAAAAAAAGAGGTTCCATGAGACATTCATACAAATAAAGTAATGGGATTTTGAGGATAGAAAAATAGCTGCAAAAGTGTTGGGTTTTCCTTTCATCAAATGATTATAATTTTTTAAAGTAAAAGCTTATAGGATAAAGATTTTTTTGAATATGGATGGAAAGACAACATCTGTGGCTGTAACATCAAATACAAAAATTATAAATTAACTCTTTGTCCTAGTTGCAGCTGGGACAGCGTTAATCTTCTTCGTAATAGCTGGTATAGTGCTGTTTGGATTTAGCATGAAAATAAGGTTGATAACATGCTGATGTTTTAGCTGCTGCTATTCAGTGTTTATACTGAGCTAAGATCTTTTCAGCTTCTTGTGCCCTGCCAGTGAGAAGGCTGGAGGGGCACAAGAAGCTGTGGGGGGACACAGCAAGGACAGCTAACCCTAAACCAAAAGGATATTCCATAACATATGGCATCTGCTGAGCAATAAACTAGGGGGAAGGCTGGCCAGAGTCCACTGCTCGGGAACTGGCTGGACATCGGTCAGTGAGCAAGTGAGTGCTTCCGTTGTGCATCACTTGTTTTGTATACTGGAATTCTTTTATTACTAATTCTTATTCTTATTCTTATTCTTATTCTTATTCTTATTCTTATTCTTATTCTTATTCTTATTCTTATTCTTATTCTTATTCTTATTCTTATTATTTTCTTCCTTTCCTGTTTCATTAAACTACCTTTATCTCAACCCCTGGGTTTTCTCTCTTTTGTTCTGATTCTCTCCCCCATCACGCTGTGGGGCAGGTGGAGAGGGTGAGTGACTGCGTGATGCCCAGCTGCCAGCAGGAGTTAGACCACAACACACTTCTACACGAAAGGGTATAATATTGCATAACTCATGTTATGGATCTGGAACCCATTGCCTCACAGAAGTCCTGAGTTTTAAAGGTACATTATAATAGTAAGCATCAGTACACTGATGTGACTTATTTTGTGTGTCCATTATAGTACGATGATTTTATTAACATCCAGAGTGCTTTAAAGCACTGCTAGTTGGCACTGTAATTTATGGTGCATCTTAAATATTCACTTACAAAAGCTGAGTATTGGATGTTCCTGTTCATATAACATGAATTTTTAACGCTTTTCAAATAGCTGAAAGTGAGCCTATGTGGTACTTTATTTTGGCAATTCATATAATAGATTTAATAGATATGTTGTGGAACATGCTTTTAATGTCCATTATTGTACTTAGGAATATATATGTTACATTACAGATATAATTTTGTATTACAGTGTTGCTGTAAGAAGTTGCTGAAGGACTATCAAGACCTAGGTTACCAATCACGGTTCTTAACTCGTTTCTGTTGAAAAGACAACTAAGTGATTTCATTAGTAAAAAGTAACACTGTGACAGGTTGTCACATGAATATTTGTTCTGTTAACCAGATTTGATTTTTGCTAGGAAAACATCTAGCTGCTTAAATGTCTATTTAAAATGTGGTTTGCTTCAGTGAGAGAGATAAATATGATACGTGTTTCTTTTCAGCAACAAAAGAAAATATGGACTGGCTGTCATTACTTGTGCATGCTAGTAGCATATTTGTTTACATTCATTTGTATATTCATCATTATTTTACCTCATGGAGATTTTAAGCCAAACTCTCATTTCTTTAACTGGAACAATCTGCCAAGCAAAGCCCAGATTTTCATTACTTTGAATTTTTTTCCTGATGAATAGCATCACATTTGAACGGCTACAGTATCTTTGCAAGGCTGAGTGGAGTTCAGCATGTCCGTTAATGAGGCAAGCTTCTGTGACCTTGGTTGGATGGAGATGATCAGAATCAAGAAGTTGACTCCTAAATATACTGGTAAATCCTGTCACAGATGTTTAGGTTTCACTGATGTTTCAGAAATTTGTGTTATTTCTCTAGGGGATCCCCCAACTTAAGCTTCAGTCAAAACAGCTCGATTTATCTGGACTGAGTATGACTGGTGTACCTGTAAAAACCCCAAAAAAACCCCCCAAAACACCCCAGCTCCCCTGCCCCCGTTCCCGCTAGATTTCCAAAGCCTTAGGAACAGGCACCATGGACTTGTTCTCTTTGAATGTGTCTTTTAGAACCTAATTCTTGCCATCCCAGTCAGGGGCTGCACTTCTGGGTTTGGATAAAACAAAATTGCTCAGCAATTTGGACTGTGCCATTGGAAGGAAGCAAGTTTACCCTTGATGAACCCCAGAGTTTTTGATGGTGAAGAATTAAATTTTCCTGCTTCTGTGGCTCACACAAATTCTTTGGAATAGTCCTTAGACAAAACTGGCCTATATCTTGACAAAGTATTGGTCCCTTCTGATAGGTGATATGCTTTTTTTCAGGAGTATGAAATACCATGTTTGCTAATCTGCTGGGAGTCTCCATTGAACACCGAGTGCTCTCATTTTCACGTGTTTTAATTCAATTCACTTTTACGTTAGTGGGTTAATGCAAGTTGTATTTTAATTTTATATTAAAAAGGTAAATATTGGGATAGATCAGAATAGTTCTCGAAGTCCCTGAGTTTTACCCTTTTATTGACAACAACAAACAGTACATTAGGTAAAAGATTTGTATAGATGTTTTTTGCTTAGTATCCAAAACCCACTTATCTTCTCATCCAGCAGCCTTTTCCACTGCCTGACCTACTCATTCTCCTGAGGAATCAGATGAAAATGAATCAGTCAGCACTTATACTGGGGGACTGCAGCAGGAGGTTTACATTAGAAACAGTCTCAGGAATGACAGAAAGACACATTTGTCAATCCAAGAATGGCACCTAGAGGGATCTTAGTTTCTGAATTAAATCAGGACTAGCCTTTATCATACTTTAAAGCTTCCCATCAGATTGTATCAGGCAGGCTGAGTGGCAACACAGGGAGGATTGAGATCTTGAAGGTGTACTTCTTTTATTTCTGCCCCTTTGATTTTTAGGCAGGTAGATATTTGCAGCATTTGGCAGCCCGAGCAAAGCCAAATTGTTACAGATTTGGACAGCAACATTTCACAATTATGAATCTTGAAAGCTTCCTGTCAAAAAATTGCTCCACATTTTTCTCTTCAATCAACAACTACAGGGGTCCACTAATACTCTACAGGATAAGTGTAGGTGTTTAACAGACTGCTTGTAGGTGAAAGGGTTTGGCTTCAGCAACTCATTATAATTTTACATAATTTACAGACTTTTCTATTGTGCTGGAATATTACAGGAAACCTTCAAGATTCAAGTAATTTTTCCCGTTTCACATTTGTGTCAGGGCATTCTGGCTAATGCTTAGCGCTAAAAGACATCACATTCAAATCCACAACCTGTTTTTCAAGTGCAGTTTAATGAAGGAGTAGCCTGCTAACACATAGGGTTACTTGATCTTACACTGAATTGTTGGTCATGTGGCAATATACCAGATTTCTCTTTACAGATCTTTATTCCCCAGTGAATGGTGTGCCAGGGTGTTGCAACCTTCACAACAAAAATTTCAAAGGTAAAAGACCTTTGAAAATACTTTTACAACAACCCAAATACTAACAGTTCAGCTCACTTCTGTGTATACAATTGCATACAAATGAAAGAGGATCATACCTGGTAGAAAATCCAACACTACAGGTTAGCCATCAAAGGTTTTCTGCTTTTTCTCCCAGGTAAGGAGCTGAAAAGGTCTTGAGCAGATATTTGATCCAAGATCCAGCTGTCAGACCAGATGTGTGTTGCTGGCACTGCTTTCACTGGGAAGAACTGGAATTCTTGACAAGTTCAGCACTATATGCTCACTTTCTCCTTGACGATCTACTCAAATTCAAATCAAATGCCCTTTGAGATTTGGTAAGTTTAGTATTTAGTTCTTGAAATCTGGTAGTTAGTCAATACATCAGATTTTAATACTGCTCTCAAACATTACTGACTGTTTTTAGACCTTTGACTCTGCAAAGCAGAAAAATCTGGTGGTGACCATGTATTAAACAAACTGAAATTATTATTACCCAAGTACCTAATCTCACTATAAACCATTGTCTGCCCACTGTGGAGGCAGTGTTAGCTCCTTTCTGTCAGGGTGTGATTGGCCCTGTCTACATGCTGGAATACTTGCTGTGTACAACACATGCTCTGACAATCACTGTTTACATTAAACATCGTGGCAAATGCTACATTTTCTGGACTCCCTATAACACTTAAGATAGTATTGTGCTCACTGGCAATATAGAACTTAGTGTATCTTTATATGTTTATATAAATAATAGAATAATTAAAATTTTATATAAATCATTGGGTTCTGGCCCTACAGGTCTAACAGAAGAAGAGATAGCTGGATAACAAGTATGAGTGCTTATGTAGGAGAATGTGCAAAGCTAAAAAATGTTCACACAATACCAGTTGCCAGAAGGCAAACAAATATGGGAGAAGTCATATGGAGGTCCTTCTAACAAAGCTTTACTTCATTAGCTATTGCACTTTTCTGTCCCATATTCACATACACAGTATCAGGTTTATGGCAACTTTTATACTCAATCTATAATACAGAATTTTCCATTTTTTCAAAGTATATACTTTGATCAACACATGGATAACAAAATGGTTGCTACGTTACTCTGTAGCAAAGTCTCGGATATCATTGAGTAGCCTTATTTCTAGTGAAAAAATTAATGGATTCTTTGGTTAATGTAGCATTTTAATGGTAAGATCTACAAATACTTGAAGATTGCAGTATGTTTTGGTAGGCAATTGCTAGTTTAATGTCGAAAAAAATTAATATTAAATAGCAGAAATGCAGTAACTATCAATGCAATTTCACATCCACAGGTACAGTATTTTATATTAGTTACATCTCGCTCCACTGTATGCTGGTTTTTTTCCACACTGGGACAAGACAGAGGAAGAATTTTGGTCATTTCTGTGCATAAAGACATTTTCCCTTGCAGTTTTCAGCAAAGACACTACAGCAGCCTATGAAGACAATGCAAGCCTCCTGAAAGCCAAAATATTGTTTTCTGGTCTTTGTCCTTCCTAAGGCATATGAAGAAAAGAGTGCTTATGCCACCCATTAACAAATCCCATGCTTAAGCTGAGTCCTCTTTGGTGTACTCCCAGCTCCACTAAAGGCAACTGTAAAATTGCCATTGGCTTCAAAGCAGAAAGAATATTACTCAGAATATTCCTCAGGAGGGTGACTCTCTTGAAGTCCAGGTGTATTAGACCAAGAATATAACCCAAAAGGACTGAAGAAAGAACCTGTCACTTCAGCCAGGACACAGGAGCTGTGCTGTGCTTTCTCAGCTGGTAGTTAATGAAGGTGTGTTTCAAGAATATGATCCTGGTTCAGAGGCACTTCTGTTTCAAAGCTCTGTGCTAGAAGCTTATTAACGGTATTACTTTGCTTCAGCTGCTGGGGATTTGATTTCATGCATACATTAATTTCTCTTTTTGTGGTCATAATTTTCACAAAACAAAGTGAGTGTAGTTCTCCATGCTTTGTTGATTTGAGAGTGCTTAGAAGGCAAAGGGTTATTAGCAGCTTTTGTGAGACACCCCCACGCATGTGCCTGTGCATCCACACACATCTCAGGTAAGAGCTGGAGCTCAGTGGTTTGTTTCACAGTTAGCAACCTCCTCTGTACTTTTTAAAGCTTCTGGTCTCTGGAGGCTGAGATATCTAGGTAGTTCTTGTGAATTATTTGTCTTGCTTTGTCAAATACGTTACATTCACCTACACTTCTTGGTAGTATTCTGTCTAAATTTGTTCACAAATATATACCTCTGGACACTGGATGGGAACAAATTCTGATACAAAGTTAAAAAGCAAACTCACAAGAATTCTGAAAATTGTTTGTACCCTACTTGGTTTTCTTACTTTTTTAATCTGTTCCTGAAGCTTTATGTCTATTTCTCTCCGATATCAATTAGAATAGTTTAGTTATTCCTCTGCTCTGGAAACTCTCAGTGTACACATTTTAAAGGCTATCAGCTCTTTCAAATGACTAGTGCACAGCATCCATCAATGACAAATCTAGGCAAATAACTAGTAAGGATAAATAAACCTGGGACTTACTGGCTGACAGATAGCTGGAGGATAACTGCATATGCTTTTTGATATCTATCTGTCTCTGGTAGCATTAATTTCCTGGACTTATACATTGTGACACATGGCTATTAAATTAAATTTTTGGTTTAGTGTTGGTAAAGTTGCTATGTTATTTTCTGATTCTCAGTGTTTTCATGTAGGCTAAAACCGCTGAAAAATAATGAAAGATTTAAAAATTTTTTGTATCCAGCCAATGGTTATCTTAATATACACGGGTTTTTTGGGTACATATGTGTAAATCTGTGCATTGAAAAGCATGTATGGCACATCTACAGTGGTCTTGATGGGTAGTAACTTCTCATCCTACTCATTGGCTGCTCTGCCTCAAAAAATAATTGGCATTCAGGAACTCATGCAGGCAAAGAGCAGGGTGCGTGCACATACAGAAGGAAGAAATAGGACTAAATGAGGAAATAGGATAGACTGCTGTGACCAAGAACAGAGCTCAGGCAGACAAATGGATGGACCAGAGGCCTGTTTACATGATTGACTGCTTTAATGCTCGTCCACTTCTGTTCCTGCCTTATTAACCCAGATACTTCCCTTTCTCCACCTTTGATCCTTCCTCTAAACATCCCATAGGAAGTCCTGGGTATTTCCACAATCCCCTTAAATGATCCCATATTAAGTTTTGGGCAAACTCCAAATTCTCTTCCCCCACAAGTCACAATAAATTCTGCATCTCTGTGGGCAGCCACTCCTTAGCTTGCTTGGCATGGCCTTGGAGAGAGAGATATTCTTCTTCATCCATCTCAGAGTATTTCACTCCATGAAGAGTGGGCTCCCCAACCTCCACAGATGACTTTGGAATAACTAATTTGAAGTGCTCTGTTTTCACCGATTATGGTATTGAGGTTTCTTCACCTGTTGCTGTTCCTCTGTTTCTTACTGGCATTTGCGTTTGTTTAGATTAGTGTACAGTCAGATCACTTAACACAACTCAACAATCGTAAAACATATGTGTGCTTAGCTGTGGGTAACCTGTCACTTGCTGTGCACTAAGTGGTGGCCTGAAATATTCCACAATGGTTTTATGAGGTTGCAGTACATAAGCAGTACCTCTTTTATGAACAGGTTTGCTCTTCTAAAGCTAATCGTCACCAGCCTGAAACCTTCTCTATGATTAAGAATGTTTATATCACACCATGGGGCATTCAGGTAAAGCATTTTCAGAAAATTTTCCTGGAGTAAGAAAGGTGGACCAGCAGAACAGCCTTTCCCATGGACACTGTGGTGTCTCTCTCTTGACAAAAACCTTCAAGCGCTGGCTCAACACATGTATGTTGGGAAAACCTGTGTATAGCAGATCACACAGGATAGTCCAGGAACAGAGAAGTTGGTGTCCTGAGGGCCTTCATAGCCCTATGACCCTACAAGAAATGTCTCCACATTGCTAAGAATTCCTTATGTGATTCATAGTTTGACAGTTTGCACTCAGGTCCAGCTAAGAAATCAGAGACATTTTTAAAAATAGCCATGTTTTTAAAACATAAACCGTGGAGAAGACTATGGGCATTGAAAACATAGTTTAAAACTGAAGGTATCTTCATCAGCTATATTGTTCATAACTAGGTGATTGTCATTATTCAGGACATGAGTAACTCGTGTGTCTGTGGTCTTTTATTCAAAAAGTATGGCTACACTTCTCGGAATATATTCTTACTTTTATCTGAATATTGTTATGCTAAAAATATGTCTAGATTTCTGAGAAATTTTTAAATTAATATGAATTTCTTTGGCTTTTTAAAGTAAAAAATAACTTTTGATAGGGATTTCACATTTCAGGCTTTATATATCAGAACTGCAGAACTTCAGATAGTGTAAGGCTATAAAAGCTCACTTTTTTATCACGGATCAGGAGACCAAGAAATCTGGAGGTCAGGGAGTATTTAGAAACAAACAAAACCCCAGACCCCACAGTTTTTCAAAGTTCATCCAAAAAGCTCAGCTAGAGTTTAACAATCCCACTGAAATATTTAGGTTAGTGTTTCCATTGCAACCAAAGTTGAATTGTTTACAACAAAACAATGTACTTGAAAAACTTCCATATCTCATATAGGTTCTTTTGTTTTGATACATATATAATTCCTCTATTAGTCAAAAATAATAGCTGGTAATTCTTAAGGAACAATTAGAACAGTTGGTGATCTCACTTTCAGTCCATTTAAATGTAGACCAGTAACTACACACAGCAGATGAAAACTGTTTCCACACTTGTAATATAGATTAAAAAAATGCTGAAAGTCACAATTCACTGGCTGAACTTGGTCTAAATATCCAGGCACTTATGAGCACACTTGAGCATGTATAAAGGCTTCTTGTGCTTTTCCTTATGCTTGTACATGATCCTACCCAGCAAGTGCATAAGATGATCCTCAGTCATACTTCTTGATTTAAAAATAAGAAGGGTAAGAGTAAGAATAAAGCTTTGGATAAAACCAAGTTAGATGAAGCATGGGATGAATGACAGTTTCAAGGTGACCTCTACTATCGAATGCTTGATGTCAGCTGTTTGGGGCTTGTGTGCTGCAGTACTGAGTAGTCAGAAATGTCCCCGAGCCAAAGATGCCAGTGTAATTCTGATGCAGAAAAGACTCTTACAAACACAAGTTTGTGTGTGTGTGTGTGTGTTCAGTATTTTTAGAGGCTCTCGCTCACAAACTAGTCACATTTCTTATTATCTCTGCATCTGTTTTACCTGTGGGTAGTTGTGCCAGTGAAAGGAGTGAATTGAATTTAGCTCCAAATTCACCTCACTGATCAGAATGTGACCCGCAGTGTGCAAAGGTAGGCTGACAAATTACACTGTCACATATTTCATTTTCTCAGTGTTTGGGGAGTCCTTCAGTAACCCTTCCATAAGTGATACAATAGCCCTAGAAAAGCATGTAGCAAATCAGTTCTGACACACTGAAAATAAATTTAGGCTTAATAAAGACTTTATAGTTCATCCTTGTTTTCAGATTGGGCAGTGGCTTAGGCTTTTTTTGGTGCTACAAACTGGCTAAACAAGCTACAGCTGCCATAAACTAGGATCCAGAAGTACTTGTAAATAAAGTGAAATGTTAGATGCAGGGCTGGTAGCAGGCAGAGCTGTGCGGATGGGGAGGAACATCCTTCCTCTCTCCCCACGAGGCAGGGGCTGCTGGAGCCCACCCTGAAAACACAGCTCCCAGTTCTCGTTTCCTGAAATTCCTGTATGATCTCTGATAGTCAGAGCACTTCTTAATGGGGGTACATGGGGTCTTAACAACAACTCAAAGGAACTTAAATTCAAAGCAGTCCATAATTTTTTAAGCACTTATGGATATCTTTTTTTCCTGTATTTGAAAAGGGAACTGTACCCAAGGGGAATGCATTATTACTGTTATTATCTACAGTTGGTATAATCCCTTTAAGTAGAACTGGTGCATGCAGAGGAAGATTTCTCTAATGACACCTCAGCCTCTCCTGTAGTCATCCTTGTCTTGGGTGGGTTATGAGGCTGTTTGACACAATGAGATGGATTCCAGTGGGTGTACTCTGGTGCCACTGAGTGTTGCCAGTGAAGAGCCCTATAACCAGACAACATTAGCAATCCTTACTCTGAAAGCTTTCATTGTGTAGTGTCATTCTTCAATGTATGCACTGTAAATGCACTGACTGCAGGGCCAAAGTAAAACCACATTATGTATCAAAATCACAGACAATCTTTCTTTTAGTCATTTAAAGTCTAGGAGAACAAGTAGATTCCTTTTGTAACAAGCTGAAAGGGAACAAAATTAGAAAAATTAAAGGAAAAATGCCTAATTTGAGGGCACAGAACATGAGTGGGGAAATATTACTGGGAATCCTTGTTAAGGATTCTGTAAAGTTGCATAAGACAAAAATGAAATATTTCGTAATTTGACTGAAAGTGTCATCACGTTCTTGTCTGCGAGACATAAAAGGGAAAATCACTTTAAACTTATTTCTGAATCGTACGATAGATTATTCTTCCCTTAGGTCAGGGAAACATTATGTGTCTTAGAAGAAAAGACTTCTGACACTCCTGTTCTATTATGAAGTGCCTGCTTTGGTAAAGTGGATGAAGAGAGAGCACTTGCCCATTTTGTCAGTGGTATCATCAGGTCTTGCTGTTCCTCTGTCAAGTCCCTCTTCTTAATTCTGCTAGAGACCCAATAAAACCTAACTAAAGGGTTACATCTCTATTCAATATGGTCATGAGCTTGCTGCAGTCCTGAATGCATATTGGATGTGCAACAATGTACCACAATAACCATTCCTCTCTGCAACTCAACTATTTACACTAGACTAGTGTAGGCAGCCCCTGCAGCAGGCCCTTGTGATGCAAAATAAGAAGAGTTGTGTGTAGGAGAGAGCAAAAAATAGCACAGAATATACAGATGTGTCGGACGTAAATTATTTTTTTAAAAGAAATAATGAAAGAGGTTTCTAACACTCCATTGGTGTTTTTCCCTTTTGTTTTGTTTTTTTTCCTCATCCTGTTGAAGGAAAGGGAGAGTTTTCAAGAATGACACAGCTGTCTGCTACAGAAGCTAGATGAAGGACTCCCAGTTAAAGCCTGACACTTCCTGCAGCTGCCCTGCTCTTATTCCTCCTGTTTGCTGAACATTCTAGCAATGCCTTCAGAAAGATGGCAGGTGTCTCTGCTGCTGATTCCACTGAAAAATCCCATGACTGAGGAATCTGTATTTTTTCAGTACTGAGGAAAAGAAGTTAAAGTGTCCCTCAAAGGCAAGAGAAGGAGAAGTACATGTGTGCTGGCCAGTGTCCACAATGTACTGTTATTCTTGGGATTTTGTATTTTTTGTATTTTCTTTTTTATGTAGCAGTCCTTTTTTTCTCTCCTATTAACCTTGTCAGCAAAATGGCCTTTAAATGGATTTTCCTGATGCTGAGAGCTCCTTATTCAGTTTATTTTTGAAGAGAGTATTATCTCAGTCAGCACCTTATCAAGTTGACTTCTCCTGCACTATTTTTCTTTTGTGTACTTTAAACATCTGATGTAAAAAAGTCCTTTTCTCTGTTAACTTCCTTGGTAGGTAAAATTGTTTTCTGCAAGTTGTTTTATATCATATATAGCATTGCAGATTACATTTTGAGATCTACCATTATTGTATGTAGTAATGATCTGAAAAAGAACTCATTTTTGTGATAGAATTTCAGTTCCTCACTTTATTGCCTTATTCTTACTTTAGGTTCACGCTGATTTATCAAAAGATGCAATCTACAGGGTGTGATGTTACCTTGTTCTTCCCATCAGCTCATCTCTGCTTACTCCTTCCTTTACTACTACTCTCACTCTCTCTCTTTCTTACAGATGCAGTTTTTCATTCATGTCTGTAACTCCTGCACTTTCTCCAGTGACCTATCCCTTTGTGTTTTGATTTTCTCCTTACATTCTCTCTTATGACTTGTCCTCATTGCAATAGACTCTCCCAAGCTCACAAATGAGAAAGACAGGAGACAAATACTCCTGATCCTGCCCTGTTTTCTTCAAAATGCTGTTGAAAAGCATTTTCTTTGCCTCCTCCTTGGTCTGTGTACCCCTGTTTGTATCTTGCTACGTGCTTCTCTCTCCTACAACAAGCAAATGTTCACTTTCTGTTGTTCCGAGACCTTTCATAGCAGCCCCTGCTATCTCCCTACTTAGATATATGCTTTCTCCCACTCAGCCCCTCGTATTTTGTTAGAAGAATTCATCTGCAAAGCTGCCTCATTGCTTTCCTCAGTTCTTCAGTGAAAGAATAAAGTTTTTCTTCCTCCTTGCAATTTGCTGATAGATGGGTTAGTCATCTTTTGGTTCTTGCTGACATGCTGACCAGTGCTGATCGACTCCTAATTTCTGGTGCTATTCCAGCAGGTTTTACTCCTTTCCTGTGTTTGGCCTTATGCTGATGGATTATCTGTACAGAGTGGTGCAGCAGGAAGATGCCTGAGGAAGCTGTAACTGAGCCACCCTGGGTACCAGAAGAGGGACAGTGCTGCTGATGCAGTGCTCTCCTTGCCTGCTTTTGCCTCCTGCCAAGCTGACTCCCCTGGGAAGGAGGTTATAAGGGTGCTGCCCTTGGAAAGTGTTCCTAGGCCAGTGCTTGGGTAAGTCTGGATACACCCATCAGGGAAAGCACTGCCTTGTGCTGTTAGGTCATGTGTTTTTGGGGCGTAATATTATATGTTATTATTTACTGATCACAGCATACCACTAGCCCAGGCATAAAAAAAATTTGTATTCATAAAGTAAACAATAATTATAGATGTCCCTCCAGAGGCTAGAACATTCTTGTTTTTAACTTGAAGCTTAAGTATTCTAATTGAAGGCTTAATTATTTTAATTTTCTCAATGTATTTTTTTTTCTGTCAAGAGGATTTTTTAAAATCAAATTGAAGGGTCTGAAGACATGTTTTTTGTATTAATTTTTTGTTATTGCTAGAGGTTTAAACTGTGTTGTATATCTAAGGAAGTTAATCACTGTCCTTTTAATAGGAAATCAAGAATAAAATCCCTATTAGAAGACTCTGCCCCAAAGAGCTTATTTTTTTTTACCCTGATTCCAAGGAACAGCAGCCTGTCAGTTCCTTTCCTGGAGAGGTCTTTGATTAAAGAAAGAAAAAGCTCACTCTGTTAGCAGCTCACGAGCTCACGAACAAAGTGAAGTTGCTGCTTTGCCTCAGACCTCTTCTAGTTCAGTGTAACTAATGCAGATACTGCCATTGTAATATATTTTCACCTTACCCGAGTGAACACCTGCTATATACCTGTTTCTCCGCAGATCATCAAGGTTTTTGTTGTTCTTTACTTGGAAAGATTTGAAACACCTGTGGCCCAAACTGGATGAGAAAGAGATTCCACATACTTAATTCCTTGAAAAGTGAGCAAGTATGTGGATCTCAAATGGAGTACTCAAAATAATTATAAAAATACTTTTTTATTTTCAAAGAAGATCTTAATGTTAGCAGTGTCCTTCCCTTATGCTGTCTGCAAAGGAGGAAAAAAGTAAAAAAGTTTTTTTTATGTCTTATCACTCAATACAGAGGCTTGTAACTGCTGAGTATATTTTTCTAACACTGGAGGTTTTGAAATATGCAAAAGGATGTACCAGCATAAGTACCTAAGGTGTTGGAAGTTGATTTGGCTTATTTCTATACGTAATTTCCAGGCTGATAACTTTTAACAGATGAAAAAACTGGGACATTGATTGAAACCATATCACCGAGTTTTTTTGGTTGGTAATGGAGGAAGTTTAGAAGAGATGAGAAGGATCATTCACTCTTCAATTCAAAGTGAAAAGCATGTCAGCCTTGAGGCAGATTACCCAACAGTAACACCACCTTTGTGACCTCTTTGCTATTTCCTAGGGTTTCTCATTGCTCACTTACACCATCTTTTTGTCTGAACTGTCTGTAAGACACGTACACAATCCCATGCGGCTGTTTTCATTTCTCACTGATAACCTGATCAATCTTGTTGACATCTCAGGGCCTCTCCTGAATCCTGCAGCTTCACCTGGCTTGTGCAGTGCTGAGACACCCAGGCTGGAGAATCTGTTCTCTCCACATCTCACACTCTCCTCTCAGGTCCAAAATCATCCTCTCTGACATGCAGGGCTGAAGAAGGACATCCCACAGGATCACAGGAAAAGTCCAAAATCAAAAATCTGTGTTCTAAACCACAGGCCCCTTTTTTCTCTGTCATTTTCCATTACATGTTTTAGAGCTGTGTGCGTCCATATACATTCATGTACCAGCATACACACCTCGTGGCAGGGTTAATCAGGAACCGATGCAGTGTTACTCCCTTCCCCCTTATTTGGCCTTCCCAAAATCTGGCCTTCCTCTGCTAGTTTGGAAAAGACAGAGCAGATTTAGAAGAGAGTTAGGATGCAGGTGTGTTGGGTTTTGGTAGGGTTATAGAGAGTATTTAAAGATGTCACAGAGATGATTCATTATAGAATCAGTCTCATTTTTATTTGGGGGATAAATGAAAGCATCAGTAGTTGTTGCAGTAATATGGTAGCATCAATGGTAAAGGTAAATGGGCAAAACTATGCAATGTAAAAGGCAAAGGTAAAAGTAAAAAGCAAAAGGTAAAGTTAAAAGCTAAAAGCTAAAAGTAAAATTACTTTGTTACAAGGCCTCATATACTTTTTTAAACCAATAAGTGAATGCCGCAAAGCTCGCTCGCATTTCTGTACCAATCATTATTCTTTCTATGTTCTACATGGTTTTACTGCAATGTGTACTTTTTTAACCAATCATCATATTGCTATTCAGGCCTGCTGTACAGGCCTATATTGCTACATTATAACTTTCTACTAAACTTTGCTATAAGGCTTATTGTTAAACTTAGGATTCTTTTACTTTCTTACTTATTATTTCATATATAAGATATGTTCTCTACTTACTTAAACTTACTTAAACTATATTTCTGTCTTTATAAGGTATATGTTTTTTAAACTTACAAAACTACATTCTTTGCTTCAAATTACAAAAGCTCATTGTTTTAATGCAGGCAGCCTTTGCCAAGGCCTCAGATCGAAACGTGTCCATTTCTATCTCTTCAAGCACAATGCTGTTTGTGTTTGTTGTTTGCACCTGCAAATTTTCTATAATTACATTTCCCACACAGGTGCTCATAGTGGACAAGCTGATGAGCAAACCTTACTCCTTTCCTGAGAAGAAAGAGACAGAAGATCAAATTATAGACTTTGTTATGAATGGATGATGTAGGTTTAAATCAGCTGTTGCCTTTTGCCCAGGCCTCTGGCAGCAGGCAGTCGAGTTATTGAGGTGTCCAGCACCCCAAAACCCACTCCCATTCACAAGTTCTTTAATAATGGCTGATTTGGTCTATTACAAAATGAGTTATTTATTTACAGACACAGAACTAACAGACATAAGACTTAAGACAGACTATTACTACCCAGGGATAAGACAAAAAGGAAATACTAGTACATACATGCAGAATTAAAGGTACCATTAAAATTCCAGCTAGCTAAGAAATACTGTAACTTAGGATTCAATCTTTCTTACCATCCAGTTTTTGATGGAGTACACATAGAAGTCATCTCTCTCAATTCCCAGAAATTTAACCTCAAAACTGTGTCCAGCTTTGGGGAGAAATCTTCTCACATGTTCTCAAAGAAATGTGTAAGAGACTTCTGCCTCTGTGAAAATTGTGTGGGCTTTTATAGACATAAAAACCATGTCTTTTGGTCAAAAATATTTTTTTCATCTCTTTCCACATTCGCTTTCTGGACTAAGATGTTGATTCTTAGCTGAGGGTCTGAGTCTCTTTGGCACCAGAGATACCCCAGGCTGGGCCTGTGACCCTCCTGAGTTATCTCTTGCACATGCACCAACCATCTGTGATAGAGAGAGGGGGTAGACATGTCCTGCCACAGACCTGCTTCAAAATTTCCCCTTGAGTAATGAGGCAGTAATTCTTAGATGAAAGAAAGGAACAGACAAATAAAAAATACGGTTTATATTAAGACACACAGGGGGAGAACATCCTTTTGTTAAGTATATGGTGCATTTTTCCTTAGGTGGACCTTGCTCTCCAGTATGCAAATCAACTATTATTAGCTTAAATGCACTATTTCAAATGGTACTGAGAAGCAGTTTTGCTGAATACTAATGCAACTTTAAAAATAATTTATGAAACTTTTTGCATGCATAATGAAAGATAACTATTTTGAAACTCCTAATTTCTTGCAGTCTGCCGGTCTGTTTACACAGAAAACCAAATTATTTCTGCTGCACACTTGACGCAGGAATAGGTATAACCTACTCTTCAAATTTTGAAGGACGTCCAGGATTTGAAAGCAGAATGGTAGATCTTCATCTTCTTTTTATGATATGGGATTGATAAAGCACTAACATACAAGTTACACATTCAGCATACAGTATCCTCTACTAAAAGAAACATATCCAATCTTCTTACACTACAATTCTTTGATACTGCTTATAATTTCCTGATGGCATTTTCTAGGCAAAGTGGCAAAATCAAGCTAAAACTATTTGCTGAAATCAAATATGTGAGAACTAATATGTACCACTGTATGAAACACATTTATTTTTTTTATTCTGCAATAGTATGATGTCTTTTAGACAATACTCCAGATAGCTCTGAAGAACCCTTTTGCAAGTCATTTAGAGCCCATATTTTCACTTTGCGTATTTTTGTGTTTCCAAGAAACCAAAAAGGTTAAGAGTTTTGTACTGATTTTTGTTTGTACTATGGTTGTTTCTGCAGCTGCCTCGTTCACCTGCTGTATAAGGCCTGTTAACACCATAAACAGTTGCCCAGGTACATTACAATCAGCCAGCTGAGAGTGAATGACTTTTCAGACACGAGGAGCTGCATATAAGATTGATGTGTGAGAACATGTGCCTCCAAGGAAAGTGTTTTATGACACGGACTTGTGGCACTTATTGCCATCTTCGTCAATCCGTTAAAGTCTCTTCTTCACTTGTCCTGGACAGTGTGAAGACTCCTTTTTTCCTGACTGGGTAATGAGGAAAGTAATGGCAAGTGTAACAGCAACCTCTAGCAGCTGTGATCTGTGGAGGGCTATAGCACTACAGAAAAAAAATACATATAAACAATGTTTTTAAATGTTGAGTCTTGGGTTATGATAATCTTGGTTGAACTCTAGTGTGCAGGATTTACATAAAGGTCAATTAGGAAAACAAGGAAGGAAATGTTGACTTGTATTCATGCTCTTACTCTCACCTACAGAGATCAGGGCAGTTGGACTTGCTGTGTTGCAAGGAGAGAGATCATATTTTTAGTAGGAAAATTTACTGCACCCTCTGTGTTGCTCTATCCCTGCTAGAAAAATCCCATGAATAATAGAGGGACATTCACACAAAGTTGCACAAAGTAACTGATAACACAGCCACAATGTGCATCTTCAGCTGAGCCTGCTTTTAGCATCCTACTCCTTTCCCAATTTTTTCTTTCAGCAAAAAGGTTCTTTTTAACCAGCCTCTTTACCTCTAGAAGTGGATTGTTTTTCCTCTAATTTCCCAACATAGGATTGAGACTAGAAGATCTGATCTCCTTTTTAGGACAACATGGCATCATCTTGAGAAGGTTTCTCTGTGATAGTTTGATGTCAGTTTTACAAAACTTTCTGTCCATAGAAAATAAACAGAGTATATGATGCATTTATATTTTCTGATTTTTTTTTTATTGATACCAGTGTATTTTTGGTTAAATGGGCAGAAAAACACAGCCTAATTCTTCCAGCTATTTCTTGAATGTTCCCCATTAAGTCTGACATTTGATGAATATTTCAGTGGTTACATTCCTTTCTAGTATCTCCCTTAATGATTACATAAATTCTGTGTGCGTGGTCCACATAGACACAGTGCTGAGGTATTGATGAACCATGACTGTTACAGAAGAGCAACAAGGAAGAACACAAGACAGAATAATCTTAATTAGACTTCGGAGTGCTAGGGATGAAATATTGCCTATGTATTCAGAAGTAGTGTGTTCTGTGTCGTTTCCAATAAATAAAAACCACATGCAAGGTCCATTTCAACACACTTAACATGCAAACAAATAATGGAACATATGAATGCAAACTTACATGAAACCAGTGGGGATTTTTACTGTTTCTTAAACACATGTATAATGTATTAGATAGATATGTACAGTAAGTTATTCTAAAGCTAGACATGAGAGAAGACTGGATTTGCTTTTGAAAATAATTTTTTCATGGAGGAACTACAGCATAAATAGATTTAGTTGAAAAATTAATAGAAACATTCCAGAATGTATATAACTGAAATACCATTAATTTTCCACTAATTGGCAAAACCAGTTAGCTATCTTTCCACTTGATATTTATTGTAACATAATTTCTTTGTAGAAATGAGATGAAACATTTCATTGACGTGCAGCTCTTACTAAGCATCGGTGTGCTTGCAGAAGAATAGAATCATTTGCGGTAGAAGAGATGCCTCTTGGGTCATCTCAGTCCATCAGCCTGAATCATTGGTGGATGGATTTCATTATCCTTAAAATAGATTTGAATATCTTCAGTGATGGAAATACTGTAACCTTCACTGGCAGGTTGTTTCATTATGTAACTGTTCCTCTGGTTATAAATTTTCCCTGCTGCATTTTAATCTAGTTATTAGCATTTATTGATCAACATTATTGACTAATGACAGTAATTGATCCTTATTCTCTTTATAGTGTTCTGTTAACTATTTGTACATTCTTTGTTTCTCTTCAACTTACTTCTCCTTAGTTTTGTATGATCATTTCTTTAAATCTGTCTCACATATCTGATTATCCGTCTTTTCTCATATGCATTTGTACACCCTTTTAATCCCTACCTTTTTGGTGGGCTTTTTAAATTAAATTAAAACTGAAGAACTCTGATGGAGTCTGTAATACTATGGAATTCAGTAACACATCACAAATCATTTAGTCATATATAGGTTATATTTAATAAAAGCAGGTCAGTGAAGATGATTGGAGATACTCCTGGGAGTCATCAAAGAAGACAATTCTGTAGTCCTGTATGGGACAGGTAATTCCATTAATAAATTTAGAAGAACTGTCTTAAACCGACATTAATTTCTTACACTTTTTCCTCCTACTGAGAAGCTGCTTCATCACTTATGAAACAGAAAAGCTTTTACAATTTCCTGTCCTTACTACTTCATATTTTTTTTGTTCTCCTGCCAGCATTACCCCTTATTTTAAACATCTTTTTCCTTCCCGCTATTCTACTTCATCCATCCATCCATCCATCCATCCATCCATCCATCCATCCATCCATCCATCCATCCATCCATCCATCCATCCATTCCTTCCAAATCCCCTCCTATTTATCTCTCACATACACATACAGAAAAAAATCCATGTCCTGGTTTTAAACGCCACTTTTGCTGAGGCCTTTCAGGCTTTTATTGCAAACTGGTCTGCCAATTCACCTGGTCATCCTAGCAACCCTCCTTTGTGTGTATTGCAACAAATTCAATTTCCCTTGAGTACAGGGAATGAAGGCTGTGTTCCCCATTCCTGATGAGACTGATCTGGTTCTTCTGCAATGGCAGTAATAAGTCTCTCTCCCAGTAGAAAGGCCTCACTTAGTGCTTCTTGGGATCGTAGTTTTCATTTCATGGCCCCTCTGTAGTGAAGGCTCACTGTGACCCTGGCTCTGCCTGGTGCAGGTCTTTCACCTCCTCTATTATTGCTGTAGAATAAGCTTCTCCTTTAGTCAGAAATTCTTGCTTTTGGGTCATGGTGTGCTGCTGAATTCTACCTCACTCCAGGTATTCCATCTTGTTCCACATGTTCCAGTCCTGAAGGTGTGTTCATATTTCAGGCACAAGTTGTGGGTGGGATGGCAGGTGACAGAAGCCTGCTTGCAAAACAGATGAGTAATTTTGAGTTTTCTTGTCTTCTTGTGGGAATGTGCTCTATAGCAACAGCTGGGTGGGCATGGTGGGTTTGCCTTGGCTGGCTGTCAGGTGCCCCCCAAGCTGTTCTCTCTCCCTCCTCAGCAGGACGGGGGGGAAAAAATAAGATGAGAAATCTTCTTGGTTGAGATAAGGACAGGGAAATTGCCCACCAGTTATCATCATGGGCAAAACAGACTCAGTTTGGGGAAGATTAGTTTAATTTATTGCCAGTTAAAAATAGAGAGAGTGAGAAACAGGAACAAAAATGGAACCGCCTTCTCCCCAGTTTCTTTCTTCCAGGCTCAATTTCACTCTCCTCAGTCTCCTTCCTCCCTGCAGAGCACTGCAGGAAGATGGGAATGGGGGGCATGGTCAGTTAATATCACCATATCTGCCACTCCTTCCTTCTCACTCTCTTCCCCATTCCAACATGAGCTCCCACCCATGGTATACAATCCTTCACGAAATTCTGCATTGTTGCTCCTTCTTGGAAACTGCAGTTCTTCAGAAGCTGCTTTTTAAGTTCCTCATGGGCTGCATGTATTGCCAGAAATACTGATCCCATGTGGACTCCTCTCCAGAGGTCACAGCTCCTGCCAAGAGCCTTCTCCAGTGTGGGGTCTCCACAGGCTGCAGCTTCCTTCAGGGCACTTCAGTCTGCATCCCCATGGACCTCCATGGGCTGTGGGGGGGGGACATCCTGCCTCACCACGGTCTGCACCATGGGCTGCAGAGGGATATCTGCTGTGGTGCCTGCGGCACCGCCTCCCACTTTTTTCGGTGACCTTGGTGTCTGCAGAGATGTTTATCTTTTGTCTTGTTCCTATCTCCCACAGATGCTGTGCAGTGTATTTTACCCTTTGTTAAGTATGCTATTGACAAGGTGGCACCAGTGTCACTGGCTGGCTTAACTTTGAGCAGCAGTGAGTTTATTTTGGGGACAGCTGGACCTGGCTCTGTGCAATACAGGGGCAGCTTCTGGTGACTTCTCACAAAAGCCACCTCTGAAGCCCCGCTTCAAAAACCTGACCATGTGCACAAAACACAGTAGGGAATGCTCCTGTCTCTTGCAGTGAATCTGTCAGAGGCTTTGGGTGGAAGTGCCCTAAGCAAACAGCCTTTTTTCCTCCTCCAGTTCCCATGATTTGAGTACAAGCTGGCTTCAGCAATTTGCACAGCATGAGCTTAGTCCCAGCCTGATACACACAGGACACAGCAGCTCTGCTGAGCAGCCTGAACACCCTTTGCTGGGCTTTCTGGGCTCTTAGAATTTATTACAAACAGGCACAAATATCTTTGTAAGGAGAATCAGCTATTCTGCACTGATTGTGGTTTATGCTTAGAGGCACAAAGAGGTGAAAACTTGTGTGTCACATAGCCCTTGTTGCTTTCTCGGGGAGAGAGAGTGAGAAATAAGTGGGTTTAGTCCTACATTTGCAATCCTCCTTTAAAAGACAGCTGATGCACAAGATGTTTCCCACACCCTTTTCCGAAATGCTGAGTGCCCCTCCCTTTGTCCTGGGTTTTCTTCTGATCCTGGTACTTGGTGGGGTGCCCTGTGTGGGAGGAGGCCACAGACTGCCCTGGGCCAGTTGCAGATGTTTTCAGATGTCTTCAGAATGGTGGGAAAACCCAGTGCCCACCCAAACTAAAGGCAGGCAGGAAGCCTGTGGCAGCTCTGTGTGGACATGCTTAGGAAAGGGTGTTTGTCACCCGGGCAGAAGACACCAGAGGACACCTCTGAAGAGGCACAGCAGAGGATGCAAAAGGACACGTGAGGGCACATGTGAGAAGGCATAAGAAGGAAACGTGAGACAAGACTCAGGAGGATACACATGGGACATGTGAGGAGGACATGTGGAGACACTTTTGGAGAGACAGAACAGAAAATGACGAAAGGAAAGGGACATTGTTGGGGTCATGACTGCGGAGCATTCATGGAAGGAGGAGAAGACTGAGTCTGTGGGCAACCCATGCTGGGACAGGGACACCTCTGAGGGACTGTGATCAATGGGTGACACACACTGGAATTGAGAGCAATAATGAGGAGGAGGGGAGGTAAAGGGCGAGAAACAGGGACTGGTTTAAGAAATCATTATGCACTGACATCAACCTCCTCTGCTGCCCATTGCCCCATCAGTGAGTCTGAGAAGGACTGAGACAAGTGTGATGAAAATAAGACCAGCAGATACAAAGCAAGGGGAGGAGTGGTGTTGAACTGAAGTTGAACTTGTGGAAGGGGAATGAAAGGTGATCACCTTTGTTTTCTGTTTAATTGTCTGTGTCTTTTTTTGTTTCTCAGTACCTGAACCAATAAGGAAAAGATTATGCTAATTTACAACAAATTATCCAAAAATCCCTGAATTGAGACTGTTTTGTCTGCAATAGCAAGTCAGAGTATCAAGGCTGGCCAAAGGGTGCAATGGGCATTGTGTATCCTGCCAAATGAAAGCATAGCCCTATTCCGTATTTTCTCTGTGGGACCACCCTCTCGCAGTTTTTCTCTTCTTCAGCTCAGAAGAGCAGGAGGCTCATGAATATTAGTATGTAATACAGGAATTTCTTGTATGCCTTTGTTATGTAGCTTTCCATTTTCACTCATAGTGCTGGCTTAGCTTAATTAAATGTTTTGTAGAAGCAGCTCATTGCTCAAAGAGTCTACAGGTAGAACAGCCACATGTTGCTTCTACCATGGCTGTACAAAGTCCTCTGTTGTGTCTCCAAAGAAGAGGAGGGCTTGGGGGTGTCTGACACACCACAAAGAAATAAACTGGAGCAGCTGAGGTGCTGCCAACAGTGTTCAGGTATGTCCAGAGCTCCTTTTGAACACAGAAACATGGTAAGGAGGTTTCCTTCTTCTCCTCTCCAGCTGCACGTCAACCCCCACTGAAGCAGCTGCTCATAGCCCTACTTCTCAAAGTTTGCTTTTCACTGAGGAAAATTTAGCAGAACCGGATATGACACGGGTCTCTTTTGTGCTATTCCCTAATTGACAGAAAAGTATTTTGAATGATGAAAGTCTATTTGGACCTCTGGAAGATCGCTGCTCTTTATTTCGGAGAAATGCCTTCCCAAATAACTGGTGAAATCACACAGAGGTGTTCAAAACACATTTTGGCTCCAAATTTTTTTGATAAAATACTCACATTCGTAGGTGAACTACATAGGGTGTACTTTAAATTACTTGTTAACTTCCCAGCAGTGGTTGTGAGTATGAGACACTGTATCAGCAGATAAATCTTAGATAAAATGCCAGGACTCCTCTATTCTGTCCTTTCAAAAGGGAATATCTCAGTGCTCATTCTTCTGTAAAGAAATAACATTCTCCTGTGGCTGGGAGATGATTTGGTGAAGCATCACATTAGCAGAACCATCCTGACCAGCTGTGCTGGGGCTTAACAAAAGGCAGCTCATTTACAGAATAGCTGTGCTGCATTTTTGGCACTCAGCTCTGGTTTGGAAGGGCCTCTTTAAAATAATGCACAGGCTGGCCTTTGCCCCCTGTATCATAAAGCTGTGAGGTTTAGTTCTTCCCTGTGGTCAAATACCCTGGGGATCAAATGTCCTGCTCTCACTCTAGACATATCCCTAGAGCACTGAACCCATTACAAGGTGGATAACCAACTGAAAAACACATGATTATTACAAAAAGTTCTCACCATAAAAGTATAGTCTCTGAAAAATACCAGGTTTTACTTTCTTAGAAACGTTCTTGTGTTAATACACTGTGTCAAGTGAAACATCCTGAATGTCATATTTTATGTGAACTCTTTAAATAAATGGAGGAATCAGTTGAAAAATGGTTTACAACCTAGTTTTTGTGTTTAATACCATCTTCTCTTACTCTGTCATTCCAAGTATTGCAGCCTTCTTCTGAATACATGAAAGCACAAATAGTTTATGCAACTAGAGATGTCACTGGGTCTCAGCCTCACTGCAGCACTCAGCCAGCAGCACTTCTCATGAAATTCTTATACAAGTGAGATACTCAAAGTACTCTCTAAGCAATTGAGTTCATGTGAAGTTCACCATTTATGTGTACTGTGGGAAGGGGGATATGATTGTTGGTTTGTGTTAGTTGTAAACAATTTCAGAGTTCTTGCAAATGAAATGTATTTGAGGAATCAGTTTTATTATTACTGAGAAAAACCCTATCCTCATTATCTGTCTGTGGATCATTGTAGAAAAGTAGCCTGGCAAAACTGGCTGAATGAACTTATCCAATTAACCCCAGAATATTTTATTCCTTCGCTGTACTCTGCTATTGCATCTGACAGTTTTGCTGCTCCTCTGATCTAATTAAGAATTTTTGGCAAGCATCACAGTGTTATAAATTTTGAAAATGTGAACCAAACCTGGCTCACAGCACTTACTTCCAATGAAGAGGAGAGCTGAACTTTCATTTACTTCTTGAACTGACAGCTGAGTTTGCAGGAGAAATGTCGACTTCTATTTAGCTTGTATATAAAGATATACCTATTTATTTATTTATATACACACATATAGATACGTGTGTGTGTATTTATATACACACATCACATTACAGGATCATATTATAAATGCTTGTTTCTTCCGCAGAGTTTCTTTTCTCTGTCTTTATTAATGAAGAAAACACTTTATGATGTGAATAAAGACAACTGGCTTATCTGGCTTTCAAATTCAATGTCAGAACACGACATTTCAGTCTTCCACTTGGCAAACTAGGGGTTATGACTGGACTGTGTGAAGCTAACCAGTTTTTCTGGGTCAAAGGACAGCAGGCAGGAGAATTGCAGTGTTCATGTCTTCTCTGAGAAAATAAGGTAGGAAATAAAGTTTTAACCTGTTCTGGGCTGCTTTTTTATTCTTACATGGTGTATTTAAGTTCAGTAGCATGAGAGATCTAGAGGTTTTCTTACGATAGATATGAGTTTCTAATCACCCCTATGATTTCTAGAAAGAAATCTTAAACGTACATGCTAGATTGTGCCCCAAATGCTGGCAGTTCCTCTGGCTGCTCCTTCTACAGCCCCATTCCTCACTTGACTCCTATAGCTTGTTCAGTAAGAGTTGAAGGGGTGAGGTATTGCTCAAAATGCCTTTTCAGGTGAGGTAGACCCCTGCCCACCCCCAGCTGCAAACCCCATGCTGGCTCCAGGCTTCTGGCAGATGAAGCTCAGGAGTGCAGGTCCATGGGTGTCTCTCCGTGGTGCCTCCTGTTCCCATGTAATGCCCCCACCTGCTGAAGCCCACCCTGGGACTGCTCAGATGGCACTGGGCAGATGAGCCTTAGGAGCCCCTGGCTTCATGTGTCTGACAGCTCTGTGGGGACTTTGGGCAGGTGAGCCAGCTGCACCTGCACAGCTGTTATAGAGATATATAGACAGGTCTGTACCATGCTCACTGGCCCCAGCTGCAGCAGGACTTTGATGACTGGCTTTGGCTTTGGCTTTGGCTTTGGGAGAAAACCAGGCTCCTCATCTTCCTTTTATCCTGAAATTCATTTGAGGCAGAAAACATTTTCATGTGATACAGCACCAACACATTGTTAAGGTTTATGAAACACTAATGTTATTCTCCTGTTACTATTTAACTGCCACCGTGTTCTCGAAATATATTAGTAAGATACTCAGTGAAGCTTTTTGTGAAGTCTATTGTACAATAATGACTTGGAGTATGTTTAGGTTACCTCTCCTCTGGTTTTAGTTAATTGGAGTTGCTCTACTCTCATGTTTGGCTGTACAAATCAATGGCTATAAAAGATTTAACTACAAGTTACAGCTATGTGAAAAACAGTCCCCTGTTGTTTTCCTGGATCCCAGTCCCTAAGATAGCACAGAAGAAAGCCTGATCTGCTGTGTGATGCTCAGGAAAGTATTTAGCAGCTGAGCTCTGGAGTTGGGCAGTCCCTAGTATTATCCCAGACCCTTTGCAAGTTGTTTTACAGCCATCTTTCAGCAAGTGAAAGCCTTTGATCTCTGTAGCAAGTACATTTAATAAGCTACCACCTCTCCACGAAAATACATCCACTATTATGACACAAAGAGGAGACTTCGCCGAGAGACTTGATGTGTGTTTCAGTGGAAAACATGCATTTGTCAATCCCTCTAGAGCAACAAAGAAGCTGGTGTAAAGTCACATCTACTGTCACAAAAGAGGATATATATTTTTGTTGAGTAATGGCACAGAGATGTTACTGATGGTGTTAATGAGAATAGATTGTGTTAATGTACAGTAATGTACAATAATTTTTATGTTGTCAGTAGTGTGGAGGAGATCTTCCATGAATTTTCAGTGATACCAACTTCTAATTAATAGTGGCCTCAGAGGGAGCTCCAGAAGTTTGCCACCAAGAAAGATAAACACTATTAATTGACATAGTCAAAAACATTTAGCATTGCTTTAACACTAGCCTCTTATGAATCTTTTTGGTTTTTTACCCACGATTTCAGTAGAAAAAGGTTACGGCCAACAGTAAATCTTAAAAGAATACAATTATAAGCTATTTTTCTGAAATATATTATTTTCAAACAAGAAATGGGGATGACTTCAAGCACCTCTGCACAAGCTGACTTCTAACAGGTATATTCTTTTAGAAGACTATTCCCTTTTTAAAAATAATCAATCATAAGGAGCCATTTGCTTTTTAATACCTGTATTTTCTTAAATGTCTTTAATTATCTGTATTCTGAACAAGCAAATCAAATTAATTTTAGGACTGAGATGTTTATATTTTTGATATAAAAGTACATCTCAAGTTTAGTGCTGTATTCAGTATTTGAAGTGCTCCATCTGAGTACTTAGAAAGGAACTTATTTTTATATCTCTGAAAAGATAGATATTAAATTTGAAGTGAAAAAATAGAGAACAGACAGATTAGGTTATGGCAACCTTTTCTTCATCTGCTTTCATCCAAAGTTTGCTAGACCTACAAGTGAACTTCCCTGCATTTTATAAATAGTTGCTGTCTTAAAAACTGCCAATTCTCTGCCATGACACATTCAGTTATGGTTAGAAGGAAAAGCTACACTTTACGCTTACAATGTGATTGTTTAAGGTGGGGAGGAGGAGGAGGAGGTGTCCTCTGCATTTTGCAGTAGCTTTTTCATTACAAATGTAGAGGCCAGGAGTCGATGAGGAGAATTCATTAGACTTTCCTGGTTTGCATAGAGCGAACCTGAGCTCAAAAGCAATGATATGGTTAAGGTAGTATCATACTTATCCTCATCAGTCGGAAGAATTTTCAGTGTCAGACAGAAAATCTGCATATTGGTGAAAAGTAAAATACAGCATAGAGTCTGTGTGGGAGGAGTGGCTAATTCACCAGAGGGTTGTGCTTCTATCCAGAGGGACCTCTACAAGCAAAGTCCTGCACCTGAGGAGGAAATAACCCAGGAACCAAGGTGTGCTGGGGGCCACAGGGCTGGAAAGCAGCTTGATATGAAAGCACCAGGAGCGCTTGGTGGAAACCAAGCTGAAGCCAAGGCAGCAGTGTGGCCTTGCAGCAGAAGGTGAGTGGTGTTCCAGGCTGCATTAGACAAAGCCAGCAGGTCAAGGGAGTTGATCGTTCCTTTCCACTCAGCACTGGTGAGGCAGTACCTGCTGTGTCCAGCTCTGGGCTCAGTACGAGAGAGACATGGACATGCAGGAGAGAGTCCAACAAAGGGACAAAGAGGTGATGAAGGAAATGGAGCATCTCTCCTACGGGAAAAGGCTGAGACCTGGAACTGGTTAGCCTGGAGAAGTGAAGGCTCAGGGAAACACCTGAAGGGAGCAAAAAAGATGGAGAGAGGCTCTTTTCACTTGCTGGTGCCTGGACCAGAGACACAAACAGAAACAGAAGATTGCCTCAGAACATCAGGAAACACTTCATTGTGGGCTGACTGAGCATTGGCACAGGTTACTCAGGGAGGTTGTGGACTCTCCAGCCTTGGAAATATTCAAGAGCCATCTGGATACAGTCCTGGGCAAATGGCTCTAAGTGGCCCAGCATGAGCTGAGGGATTTGGACCAGGTGATGCCCAGAGGTCCCTTCCAAGTTCAACCACTCTGGGATTTTTATGGAGATGACAGTGAAGGATTTCACACAAGACAAGTCAGCCATGCAGTGGGCCTAAGAAGTTGGGAAGCAGCTGTGGAAAACCTCAGTCATCCTACACAAGCAGCAATTAGTCCCAGCACTCGGGGCAGACTGACCAAGCAGGGTATTTCAAAGCAGCTGTCTCACAGCTTGGGACCTGCACCCTAAACACATAAGAGATATTACAGTGAAGAGAACAAGCCACCCCTATTTCACTTGTCTAAGCTTTCATACCTACCTAGTGCTCCTGCAAGCATGAGGCTGAGTCCTGCATCACATGCACAGGAAGGATTCATCTTTCTTAAACACCTCTACAGAATGCAGCACCTTTGAGTTAGACATCAAGACTCCTCCTGTGATCAACAGAAAGAGATAAACTCCCCCAGAAGGCCCTTGATCTGTCCCCAGAGTGTTGTTTACAGCAAGTAAGGTATATTTGGGTCTCTGGTAGTGACTACTGTATTGGACATTTAAGGCAAATAATCTAGATTGCACTCTCCGAGTCTCCAGGCAGCAATGCCTGTCCCTTACTTCCCAAGTGGGCCAGTATAGCTGTGTCTTTGGCAGCCTTAAATTACCTTCCACTGATTAGTTTTGGGTCAGTACAGCTTAACATTTTAAGACACATAGAGGGTCTTTTCCAGATATGTCACTGCTTTTTTTTTAAACTTTCATTCCAAACAGAACTCTTCATCATGGAGCAAAACATTTATAACTGGATAAATACACAAACTGTTCAGTTTAAAGCTGTGTAAATCATATTGGCTTCAGTTAAGTTTGTTCCATCTGCTTTTATCATCTGTTGCTACACTAATTTATAATTCCCCCATAATATTAAAACATCAATGAATCAAAAAAAGAAACACATCTATGGACCTCTAGTAGCTAATGGCATTACATTCAGCAAGTGAACCAAGTCGTATAATTAATCATATTTCATCACCATAGATGCTTGTAATTGTGTAATTAATGTATATTTGCATAATCACATAATGGGATCTCTATGATTCATGTTTTATGGTAATCCAGATGCACAAATTTCTATCTCAGAATCGTAACCACTTGCAAAGCTGTTATTGTAGTTTCGTTTTTCTCATTGAAGAAATATGAAGATCCAGTGAATGATCTGGTCTTGTTTCAGACCTTTTCTGTGGCTTATCCTTAGAAACAGTTTTCCATACATACTAGTTACTTACAAAGAAATTGCCAATGATAAAAAAAATTATCACACAGACGAATCTATTATATAGGTTAAGAAAACATACAATGTAATTTCACAGAGTTTCCCAGTTTTTATTAACCAGCTTACCTATTTTCAGTCTTTTTCAATAATTGAAGAGAGTATTCTCCTTGTAGATCAAGTTTATGGGAAGGAATGAATGTGTTTTGAATCTACAGATTTCTGTCCTCCTTGACAAAAATGATTTTTCATTAACTTACTGAGGCATTTTATTGAATTTAACATTCAATCCACTGTGCTTAATTACCTCTCCTTCCAGACCAGATGAACTAATCTGGGCAGCTGGGTTGTATTCAAATAAATGTAACCACCTTACGATATTTTTTTCCCCAGATACTCTTTGTCAGGATTCAACCTGAAAAAATGTATTTTTAAAGCAGTGTTTAGAAGATGCAAAATGTGCTCAGCTTTTAGACACATTTTATACAGCCATAAACATTTGTGTTCATAAATAAACCAAGTAAAATATAATAAATAAATAGAATAAGAAACCAGAACTTGTTTAAATTACTAATATGATCTCTATTCCTCAACAACGTAGACCAAGAAAAGATCTATGGAGACCCTTGTGGTGACTGTGAATGACAAGCATGCAGTCAGGAGCAGAAGAGATGACAGTACCTCTACGTATTTACAAAGGTTGACATTATGTATTAATGACAAATCTCTTCTAAACTGTAAAGGAATGTAAACAGTGTCCGAGCTGGACTGGGATGTTAACACCTGCCTCTGTGCTTGGCTCCACTGTCCGTGTGCGTCAGAGGGAGATTTATTACAGCAGTCAGCAGCTACGCTGGTTGGCCCTGTTACCTTACGGCTTTGAACATCAATTTTATTCTCAACCACTCTGCTTCTGAAGGTGTTTCGAGTTTTGTTTCAAGCACTGTTCAGAGTTTTTTATTTCTTTGCACTGAGAGGTTTCATTTTTGATCTGATATGTGATCCAGGCCAGTTGTATTTATAACCCTTGTTTGCTGAGACAATGGCACAAAAGCAGAGGACAGGAGTTTCTGAGAGGGGTTGCAGATTGCCAGTGTGACAGCAATGAAGTGTCCCTGCCCTTAGCTGTGTATAACACCAGAAGGAACCAAACCACTTGAGCTTAAAAAGCTGCAAAAGTGATTTGAATGGTTTAGATTCCAAAGAAAGGCATTAAAAATCTTTTGCTCATTCATAATGCATATTTTGATTTTCTTCACAAGGGCAATATCCAAATAGAGTTCACAATGTTACCAATTTCCTTGAGTATAGCTAATATAATAAAGGATAATTAAAATAACTTCAAAATTTGATTTTCCCAAATCTCCCATACACTACCCAGTTACTGCTTACATCTCGTTTCAGTCCTGCAAGCTACTGCAGTCAGATTGTCTTTTGTTTACGTTGTCACTCCATCTCACACTCTGTCATTTGTGTAACATTTCAGAGGCAAATCATAAAAAGTATTTCTGCCCTTTAAGGTCCTGAAAAGAGTCCTCTTAGAATCAGTGGAGTGCTACCAGCTGATGTGAAGAACAGATGTATGGATGGATCCTAAATTTGGTCAAGGCAAAAGCTTAATTATGGGGTTAGGCAAAAATTCTTATAGTGACATTTTAACCTGCTTTTAATTTGTATTATGGTGATACAGTACGTAGCTAAACATGTTACTTTGGGGAAAGCTGTGTGAACATTTATTAAAAACAGAACAAGATGGGAAAATTTTGAGGAGGCAATGCTCAAATTTATTTGGAAATAAAGTGGAGTTAAATTCACATGAGAAAATGTGCTATTTCTTTTTTTTTTTTTTTTTCTCTGTTCCCTCTCCAGGCTGTTAGTGGGTTACTTCCTAGCAAAATAAAAAAGCAACAGACATCAAATCCCTCAGTGAAATGTCAGATGACTGAGCCACTGAAGATTCTGGGAACTTAATACACAAATCTGTCAGGACCTGTACTCGCAGCCTACTCATCTTTCCTTGGCACCTTTTTGATAAGCTACCAGACCCACATTTATTTAACCCTGACACAATCAGAGTTGGAAGCCCATTTTACACATGGAGAAATTAGTCGAGCAATAATTGTGCTAAAGCTCAAAAAGCCTCGGGCTAAGATGGGTATGACTCTGATTTTTGTGTAGCAGCCAGCCCTCTTCTCATGATACCATGCACTCCTCAAATTCCTGCTCCTTCAGTTCCATTTCTCATTATATCTTTTATCTAAGGCAAAGCAATACAGATTTCCTAGCAAATATTAATATCTAGCATTTCTCATCTGTATATGTGAAGGCAATTTATAAAGTAGATAAGTTTCATCCTCCTTTACTCTCTGATAAATCTGGGGGCAGTTGACATCATGAACCCTTAAAGAAATTAAGCTGCCTGTGGGAGAGAAGTCATATTATAGATTAACAACAGGTTAACAGGTAAGAAACAAAGAGAAAGAACGAATGTTTAGGCTTCACAATGGAGGAAAGCCATAGATCACTGGGATCTTAGCAGAGACTGTTATACTCAGAGTATACAGAAACGGAAGAGGATTGAGAACGGGCAGACTAATGGCGATGCAAAATTATTCAGGGTAATGAAAATGAAAGCTGATTGCAAAGAGCTGGGGAAAAATGTCATGGTACTAAGGAGGCAATAGGACGACAGGTTAAATTCAATATAATAAATATGAAGTAACGCACAAAGGGAAAAACAGTCTGAGACAATGGATCCTAAACTACCTATTTCCATTCAGGACAGAGAAATTGTGATTATAATAATAGGTCTTTTCAAACATCAGTAAAATTCTCAATAGTGGATAAGAAAAACCTATTATGTATTGTAGCAATTGCTGGGAAAAAAATAGAAAACAAAGCAGAAAAAAAAGAATTCTTAAGACATTAATCCATGTTGTGAATGTGTCTTGAAATGTGGTGTAGAACCGGTCATCTTCATCTCAAACAGGACTTAGAGGTACTACAAAAAATTCAGAGAGGAGAAAGAAGGTCAAAGGTTTGGAGCATTTCTTTATGAGCAATGAAACTGACTGGGTAGCTATGATGGGAATCCACAACAATACAGATTACAAGGGTAAGTGAAGAAGGAGCAGCTGTAGCAGCTGTTCATTGTTTCTTGTTATCTGAAAAAAAATGTCAGAATCAAATGAAATTGAGAGATAGTTTGTTCAAAATAATCAACAGGAGGCATTCTTCTCACACTGCTTCTGTTTAAACTGTGTATCTCCCTGCCCCAAGATGTGGTCACACAGAATGGACTTGACAAATGTATGGAAGAAACTTCGTTCAACTGCTATTAAGAAACAAGAAAGCACATCTGATTTAGAAGTCCCCTACGGGTCACTGGAACCTGAGAGCACTTCTGCTCTTACAATACCAGTCACTCCTGGCCACTGGCACAGACAGGACAGACGGAACTTCAGTCTCTTCCAGTGAACTGTCCTTCAAGGCCTTAAGTTTCCCAGAAGGGCGATAGTTTAGACCAACAAGCAGAAGCTTCTCTTTGGAATTTAGAACTGGCAATGCAAACCTTCACAGTGCCTCTTGCTGCCAGGTGGGAGATACACTGTTCCTGAAGACACTGATATTCAGCCCAGCTGCCAGGGTCTGGCTTCTACACCCTGCTGTCTCATGAACTTTAATTTTGTGCAAATCAGCACATATAACATTAAAAAATATATAATAAATATAATACATAACATAATACAATATAATATACAGTATTTTTTACTTTATACCTCATACTTTAAACTATCTATTATATATTATACATTATGTTTTATATATATTCTTCTGCTCAATCAAAGAGCAGAAAAGCTTATGGGTAAGAAGAAAACCCAATTTTCTTGACTGAAGACAAAAAGCTAAGACTGGTTATACAGTCATAGAAGTTTGTCCCCTCAAGACCTTCCCACAAAAACACCACAAAACCCAATAAAACAGAATAGGATAAAGCCCCCACAAACTCATAACGATGACCAAAAGCAATTTTAGACTTTGTGATGCATTCCTTTTTTAGTTGCTCTGTAGCATTGGCGAAAGAACAGTTGTAATGTATTCCTTTTCTCCCTCCCCTGACATAATGGCTTACGCTTCTCAATTCTCTGAAATTCCTCAAAATTTACTTTTTAAAATTATTTTATTCCCTAAGCATTTACGTTTGATAATGCTGTGTTTTCTTACAACCCTTCATCACTTATGGCTAGAGTAGCTTACAAGGTCTTTCATGCTTTTGCTCTTTGGAGTTGGATTTCTTTCTCCAGCCTTTATGTTTAAGCAAACAAAGCCTCTTCTGTCAGAGTGTAGAAGTGATGAAGTACAAATCTTTATTCGTATTTCAGACATTCAGGGTTGTTCAGTAGGAGCACATGACGACATGTTCTAGGATGTTGTAACAGGGTATGTTCCAAATAAGAAAAATTCACCATATGGAAATTTTACCAAAACCAGAGCTAATAGCTGGCCATTAGTTCTTCAAGAACAACATATGAAATACTAATAATACAGTTGATGGGGCTAATAATCCCTCTTCTGCCTCTATATTTAATTGATTTTAATAATTTTAACCATTCTTACACAAACTCACTTAAAAATGAAGAAAGGCATAGAAAAGTAAGTGAGCTGGCCTGGTTGAACCAGAGAGAGGGGCTTTTAATTATGTTGTCTTCTGGTATCTCTTTTCAGGATCTCATTCTGGGTGAAGCTTGAATCTTACTCTCAATCTCATAAGGCTTTTTTTTCCATTTAAAAAAACCCCATTTTTTCCCCTGCAATGGTAGGTACCCAATCAGCCTGGTTGTAGCTTGAGCTGTCTGTGTCCACAAAAAGGTACAGATAATGATAAAGTACATGATTTGTGGAAAACTTTGAGTACTTCACCATCCAGACGACCTAAACTTCAAAATTCTTAAAGGATAAAATGACCTCAGCAATTAATGGTACCTAGAAAGGCTTCAGGCACTATGAAGGAAGGGATATTGAAGTTTTGGTTGTGAAAACACCTCATATTCTATATTTGTCTTTAGGGAAATCTGTTTTCCCTCTTTTATATTTTCAACCCCTTTTTTTTTGGGCCCTTTCACATTTACTGCAAGCATTATAGTGGTAGCTTCTTTCAGCTGTTCCCACATGCAAGCCCTTAATGTTAAGATCAAGATCAAGGACTGTTCTTACATTGTGGTTTTTTTTTTTTCCTAACATATTCAAGGCCCTCATAATTTCCACATCTCTTTTTTTACCAGTCTATCTCTTAGAACATCTTCCAGAAATGCCTCGCTCTAGTAAGTAGTTTAGTGTTTTACACTAGAAAAAATGCTGTGCAAAAAGGATTTTTCAGGATTAGCTCCCTCAGCTGGAAATTTAATAATCTATTAAATGTGTCCAGCTGCTTTAGGAAGCAGCAGATACATTTCTGATGCAATGTACTACAGTCATTGTTAGAACAAAAAATTATAACATAATTGAAAATATATGAAAACACTAGAATTTCCCATACTCCATGAAAATTTTATTTACTCTTTTGATTCCACTGTGCTGCAAGGATACACATTACTTTTGCTGACAGATAAAAGACTTTTATATTTTCCTTGTGTGTATTGCAGACAGCACATCAGATAAGTGAGATAGGAGAGAACCATTAATTACTGCAAATAAAGAGATTTATGGAGTGATTTTTAATAAAGTGTCAGACTATTTACAATTAAAAGAACAGATCCCCTAAGTGCTGCCTGCTAAGGTTAGTCAACTTTACCATTTTCAGCAACAACACATAAAATGTTTCAGAGTTAATTTGTTGTATAATTGCCTCATATACAACCTACCACAGCCATTTCATCATCTTCTTTCCCTCCTTGGTTAGAACACTGTGGTCTAAGCTTCAGAGTTAAACCACTGGAGTTAAACAAGTGTCTGAGAAAGAGGGCAAATAAGATTTGTTGAATTAGACTTTGGACACAGTCATGATCAAACAGGGAGATGAAGGCAAAATTGCAACTGAACTTTCAAACTACAGGCAGGATTTTAGCCAAACAACATCCGTTAAAGCCGACACAAATCACAGAGCTCAAATAATGCAATGGTCTCTGAGGGTCAGATTCAAGCCTGTGCTGAAGTCCACCCACCTGAGGAACATAAAGGGACCTTGAAGCAGCCTTTAATGTTCAGCAGAGGATTGCCCTAGAATGGAGAAATCTGCAGCTGGAATAAAACTGATGTTGCTATCTCTTCATCAGTCCCTCTGGCCCACAGCATATAAGAGGCATGTCAAGGACAAAAGGGAGGGCAGCCAGAATATATTGTGCACTGCCAGCCTAATGGGAATTTTGGATACCAGGCACTAAAAAAGCACAGACGGGTGTTATGATGGAAGTTCTCTCCTTACCTATATTTCTCCTCTTTAAGAAATACCTCAGCTTTCCAAATGGTCCCTGCAGCTTGCTGTGAAGAACTAGTTTAAGGGTTTGCTGCAGGAGGAGGAGGATTACCAGAAATTTTAAAGGTTAAATAATAGAGGTTTATGGCTGTTAAAAACCAACAACTTGTAACCTTGCAGAGATTTTTCATTATATAAAAGTCAGGCTCATTTTTGTTTCTGCTATGGCTGTTATCCAGCCAATCATTCAGAAAAAAATGAGTCTACTGCTACCTAATACAGAGGTTTCTAGCAAAGTGAGTTTGGCTGCAGCTGGCGTGGTGGAGGGGGTCAGGACAGGCTGGATAATTTTGCTCTGTGTAGAGTCAGTTGGGAGTTCATTTTTCATTTCTCTGAAAGCACTCTGGGGTCAAACAGCAGTTCTGAAGTCCTGGGTTTATTAGTGCTCTCAAATGTTCTGGCAAGACAGACTGGATTCAGATCAAGTGTGAGCCTCTGATTGTATTTCTGTCAAATTAACCATAACATATCATGGCGTTTGTGTCAGCTGGTTGCATAAAGATGGATGATATCTGATATGGCATGAAATGAGATCTATTTGAATAAAAGATATTTGCTCACCACAAATCTCTGTGTTAAAACTATCTTTTGAAAAAAGGGATGATTTTTAGTGGGATAAGGTGACTTCATCCCTTTCACTAAGGTGACTGTGTGTACTCTGTGTCTCTAAGCACCCTACAACTAGACATACCATCTCTAGGAACCACTGAGTAAGTGTAATCAGAGCTGACTGATGGCACTTTAAATAAAAGATCCCTTCCCACCTAGAAAGGCCTACTGTGCAGGGTAACAGTTCCTAAGGATTGTAAGTGCATCTCAGTAGGTCTGATAATCTTAGTCTTTCACCATCAGCAAAGCCAGTGGAAACATTTCCTCCTTTAGTTCCCTGATTTCTGAACACCGTGCCCAAGCCTCTCTATTATGCCAGTGCAACCACCTGAGTGTAGGACTGTATCCATGTTCACTGAAATATAGAAAAAAACTATTTTCTCTCTGATGCAGCACGAACAACAGTGTCATCATCTAAAGGAGGCAGAAGAATCTGCACAGGAATAGGAATATTAGCCAGACTAGGTGAAAGTGAAAATGCCTTAGACTAGTTTTGCCACTAAATAAAACATAGTTTGAACTATTCCCTGAGGCAATCAAGTGCATAGAAGCTTGCTTTGTCTCAGAGCCCTTTAGAAAGTGCCAGGCTCTTTTCAAGACACTGCAAAAAGTTGATGGGTGAGTAGCCAGAATCAGAGATTTTGATGACCCAATTATGTTCCTCAGTTGTGCAAAGAGAGTGAGGTAGGTGGTGGTTGCACACCCAGACATTGGTACTTGAGGGCTTTTTGGTTACACAGAAGAGAGGACATAGACAAAATCACAGTTCTGTAAGTAAACAATAATCCTGGGAAAAAAGTTTGATTTGCATAGTATGAGACTTCTGCTGTGTTTTCCTTAGGGATCTAGCCATGCTTCTGCAGCATACCTTCATGCAGTGCACATCCACGAGTCATCCCAGCTTGAGTCACTTAAGAGGAAAAGAGAGAGGGTGAATATCCAGTGTAGATGTCTCCATCTCTTCACTGACTGTAGAGGGAGTCTAAATAAATAGCTTAGACTAAGATGTAAATGTTGCACAAATAGCTTTGACTAACCTATAAATCATGAAAGTTAGGAAAGATAATTCCTACTCTTAACACTTTCCCTTTGCCTCCTTTTCGTCATACAATAATTTCATTGCGTCTCTTTTCAGCACAAATTCTTTAAATCAAAGCACTGGAAGTCGTTACTGATGGATGTCTGTGATTCCAACTATATGTGCACTACACAAATATACAATATTCAGCTCCTCAGAGCCTTTCCAGACCCATTCTCCTGTTCTGAACTTGAGAGGATGAGTCCTGAAAGCTTCTGTGAGCAGGGAAGAGACCTTCAGGGAGGGAACAGCCCATAGCAAATATTTGCAATGTGTATTTTGATTCAGTTTGCTGTTGCCTAAAATGAAAGTCCTGAAAGTTTTATAGAGAAGCTGAAGCCAACACGTACTGTGTCTTCCTGTTCAGTGTGCAGGTCCTTAGTGTGTATAATTTCTCTTTCTATGCACAGTTCCAGGTCTGCAGCTCCCTCAGTGATGCTGCACTGGTCTGTGATAGCACAACATTGCCACTGAAACCATTTTCACGGAAAAAACCTCATTGGACCAGTTAGTTTCTCATAAAATTACTTTCTGATTGATATTTGAGTGGTGGTTCTCAATTTATTGCTTTTTAGCAGGTTCTTTAAAGTTTGGAGGACAAACAAATTTCTTTTGATTTTAAAATTCTCTTTATTTGACAGATAAGTTCTTGCATTTATTTCTTTCTTTTTATTTTAATGAAACTGGTTTGGTAAATGTGATGTTTTTGAATTCAGAAATATTTTCCAGGAAACAAAACCAGAAAGAATAACGAAACTTCCTTTTTTTATGAATTGCTATGAAAAATGAGGGAACATTTCTATTCAAGACAGTTTTAATATCTACAATTAATTGAAAGAATAGAAAACTTGATTGTAAGATGATATTTTTACACTATCCCCTCTTTCCATGAGACCTTTCTAGTGATGTACAAAAATTAGCAAATTTTACTCATTATGATCATTATCACATAAAGTAATTTATATATTGTCTAAAAATAGAAATACATTTCCAGCTAAGAAAATGGAGGGAAATTCATCCTGTGGAGCCCCTTCTAAACAACCGGAGCTCTGCTGCCTGTTTAAGATAACTAGCACCAAGTAAGGAAGGAATGATCCATAATTTAAAAAAAATAAAAAAAAAGCATGGCAATTTCTTTAGAAATCTGAATGTACCCCAGAGCTCTTACCTCTGCTGCAATATATCAATACCTCTTTCAGAATAAGGCTACAATTTTCTCTGCTTCCTTCCTCAGCACTGTGACAACTTCTGTTCCCCCTTGATGTCAATCAACAGGCTCACTTTAGATTCCATTAGAAAACCAATACTGTTAGTGAATTGAATCAAAAGAGGTCATAATTCCAGTATTTTTCCTCTTCAGTGAAGACATAAATGAAAAATTCTTTCTGTCCAGCACATGTTGGAGATAAAAGTTAAAAAGCAGAGCTGCAGGCTGCTACATCTGTAGGCTGGATGTATATTTGCAGTATGCTGCCGTTACAAGTTTTGTGCTATTCCACTGCTACCAGTTTTCATTCTGGGCAAATGAAGTGCAGGGCCAGGTTCAACGTGTTACAGAAGTGCAGGTGTGGAGTTACTCCAAATCTCTGGTTTTCTATCACAATTTATGGAGTTCCCATTACACTCACTGGCAGTAGAATTTTAATGCATTTAATGAAACATGGAAATCAATAACAAGAACTTCAGTGAGAATATTTTTCTGTCAATAGATTTCTTACAGATTCCTGGGGCATGTAACATGGCTTGCACTTCTAATGGCTTGTTTCTGGTTAATGCTTATGGAACATATTAAGTTCCCACTCTCATCTGCATGCACTGAAATAATTTCCAAGATGTCATTGCTTCTCATCTGTTATGCTTTATTGAAAGTTCTGAAGTAATTTTCTCCCCCTCTCCCCCACTACATATTAAGAAAACATAATTATTTGCATGATAAAGTACATTATGCAATTAAATTTGACTAGTTTAAAGAATTAGTGTGGTTTTAACGTAAATTCAAAGAGCTCTTGCTATATTATCTACAACAGAAGCAGTCCAGCAAATTTATTTACTGAAGCATTCGATTAATTCTGTTCTTGGAGGCTAATTCTGCTCTCAGCACTTTGTCATGATTGCCCATCGAGCAAGATCTTTGGACAAAAGCATATACTTTGTAATTTGCACAGATGTGATCCTTTCCTAGGTTGGAAATTGGCTCTGATTTCACAGTAACCTGGTGCAACCTAGAGAACAAACTGCAGAGAACACTGTTTGCACAGCAGAATTTATGTTGTTTACAAGCTACAGCTGGGGCCAAACTCCTTCCTAGACAAGACCTTAGTAGAGCTTCTGCTGAACAGGCTAAATCTTCTGTGTATGCCTAAAATCTCTGTTGTGATTTAACCCCAGCTTCCCTCCAGGGCCTCTTGCCCCTCTGTGTTCATTGTCCTGTACTCCTTGAAATGCCCCTCAGTATTTAAAATCTCCCACATTTCAGCATGAATTAGGATGTCATGATCCAAAATCACCACAAAGATTTTGCTAGTGCTATTTCCACCGGCCTTGGCTATTTTCCCTTCTTTATACATAGGCTTCAGCTCTTTTTCCCTCCCTCAGTGTGCTACCAACTGGATTCCTGAGTCTAAGCAAGCAAAATATTCTCTTCTCATTTTCTCCTTTCCCCACTGCCAGGAAAAATAAAGTATAAAAGCTGCAACCCCAAGCACAGAGCAGAACTCATTGCCTGATGAAAAGGGAAGACTGCAGGGGAAGCTTGGTCCAAGCCAGGCAGTGAGTTAAGGGGTACTTCTGTATGAAAAAATTCTGCTTGACTGTCCTTCACAGGAAGAAAAAAAAGACAGGCAGACAACACAGATTGGACCCTTTTCCTTGTGGGGAGACCTGAAAGCCTCCAGCCAAAGTGAGAGCCCCACAGCGCTGGCAGTCCTGCACCTCCTGCTGATCTCAGTGAAGTGCACCCTTGTAACTGAGGGGGGAACCAGCATCTTTTGAAAGACCTATGTGTCTCAGGGCATCACATAAACCCAAATTCTAAATCTGTATCCATAAAACATATCCAGACAAAAACACTGGTCTTGCCAACATGAACTTCAAATGAGTAAAGCTGCTAATATTTGGACTAATACAGCCAGTCATGCAGAGAGCACAGCAAAGCTTTCTCCCTATTCTTTTAGTAGTTCTAGGACTTGTTAAGGCAAACCATGAACTCTTACTGGAGGAAACTCAGTTGAATTTCATACATTTCCTACCCCCAAAATCCAACTTCTGTGGTTTCTTACAGTTAAGAATAGTCACTTCTGTCTCTGTTAGTACTGTGGGCTTGATTACCCTGGCAAGCTTTGTTGCCTACAAGGAGGAATATATGAGATAATGTCGTATGTAAGAGACTCACTTAATAATTTAGTGTAATTTCTAATTGTTCTCATTATTCAATTAATGCTGAAAGGCTTGTGAAATCTGGCTTAATTTCCCTGCTCCCAGGAGATAAATTGATAGGAATGTTTTTTATTGCCAAGAATCATCAATATTTACAGACTTGTATATTCACAAACATCTGAGAGGTTTTAGCCTCAGTATCCTTCTGCTCTATTGTTTGCTCTTTCATCTTCTCTCAAACATGGAGAGAGGGATTGATGTTTGGTCTGCAGAGACTAAAAATAAAACACATATCACATTCAAGTCTCATTCTAGAAGTTAAGTATCATTTTAGCTGTTAAAGTGCCCTTCAATGAAACAATAAAATTCAGTTCTTATCCTTGTGTGAAAACAAAAGTCCACCACGAATATCATATTAGCTTGGTTTTTTTTCTCCCGTGTTGCAGTTCTTTCTGCAGTAAGTAGTACCTATATGCAGGCACACACATAGGCAGTTTCAGCAGTTTCCTTTCTCTTGTCCTTGTACACAACACACATTTTAGATTTTTGAGTCCTCAGCTGTTAAACCTCAGTGCAATATTGTTGACAAACAGATCGTAAAAAAAGTCATCTGGACTAAAAGTCAAAATATATGAAGCGTGTTGTAAGTTAGAGTAATGAAGATAAATTACAGGAACACTTGTGTGAATTCTAGATGAGGGGGAAGTTGCAAATGTGTTGCATCAGTTGCTGTCTTACTATTTTTTCCTTTCACTCAAGGACTTGCCACCAAGTCAAATGTCAAGTCCTAGTGACTGAACATTAGGAACTGTTTTCTTAAAAGCCATTGTCTCACGCAAGAAGAATCACTCTCAGCCACAAGGTGAGCATACAATTACAGTTTAATTGTTCTTTTCACCACAGAACTCAAGGAATGACAACTGTATTTCTGATGTACTTGAGTGAAATGACCTTGGGGGTAAGCAAGGAAGAAAATTCCCTGCAAAAGTGTAAGAAAAACAGCTACACTTATAATTTTTTTCCTTTAAGAAAGAAGATATAATTGTTACAAGCATCATAAAGAGATGGAAAATAGAGAAGAGCCTTTGTAAATACACTGAGAAGAATGATTTCTGTGTGAAACCATTATGGGAATGTATTGATGAAGATAAATGAATATCCATGAAAAAATCCATTGCATTTATTAGAATCCAACACAGCTTGAATCTAAGCTGTGGCAGTTAGCAAAGTATACTAAAACCTTTCTGTTATATATACAAGTAGATATGAGTGTAGGAGTCAGTTCAAGGGACCTTGCAGTTACCCCAGGTAAGGACATACTTATGGCCAATTAATCTGAAGCAGCTGATGAAAACTACTGGACACTAGAAAATTCTTACCACATGGTAAATGCAAATTAATTTGAAGAAGATCATACCAGACAGCTGACCTTGCACACTGAACCAGTAAATACATGAATTACTTTCTACTGTGTTCCTTTGTCTCAAACATTTGTAAGCTACTCTATAATAAGAGCAGGACAAGAGGAGCATCTTATGAGAGAGGAAAATGTGTTCAAGCATTACTTCTGCTTCTGAAGTAGGCTTCTGCTGCTGAAGTCCTTGATAACTGGGATGCAACAGAAGTGAATGAAAGGAGCAGCAGTGAGAGAAAAAGGCGGGGATGGAGTTCAGGGAGAGGGTGCCTCAGCAAAGCTTGTTTCTGAGCATAGTGGGTGCTTAAGCTGTGAGTTGGTTACACCTGCATCTGTCATATGTGTATTAAAAATCATTCACAATGAGCGCTCACTTAGTGCTTCCTCTGCAAGGGGAAAGAAAACGTTTTACCCTGGTGCCTATTTACACATCAAAAACAATCAATTTCCCTGTATATATACTGTTTTATGCTTAAGTTACAATTAATTTCAGATTATTTCAATTACCTTTTCACAATTTATAGACCTAAGTTCCTCACTAACTTCCACTGTTTTGACTGCCACATAAATTTATTTAAGACTATATGTCAGCTAGTAGTATAAGCCTAATTATGGCAGAGGTCCATGGAAAATTTATTTTACACAGCTGAGAAACAGAATTTGGCAGGGATTTTTTTCTTACTACTATATAGAAAATATCTAATGATTCTACCTAGAAAGCCCATATTTAGATAAATGACAAGTTAATCACTTGAGAAATGTCTCAGTCTGGGTCAGATCTTCACAATCAATCATTTCTTAATATTGAGACACTGCAGAATTACCTCATATCTCTTATAATTTTGGGTGTACCTGTTGTGTTGAGGCATTATCATTTCAGCATATCTCCCCAGCAGTAACCACATACAAAATTTCATTGCTTTACATTTTAAATTATATTTATATTGAAAATATATATCATATAAATAAATTTAGACAGAAAATTCTGTTTTCAAGATTAGCATATGATGTTACTACCCATTTTGAACGAATGTAGTAAAGGTACATTGTCCTAGAGCAAAACAGAGAGCAGCATCTCATAACAGCTCAGCCTGAGCTACCTTTCTCTTGGCTTGTTCAAGAACTGATGGTGGTGCAGCTGGGGCAGGAGAGCACAGGGCATTAAGATCTTAGGCATTGTTTGCATCCTGCTGTGGAGTACATGCTGCCCATGCTATGGTGCCCAAGTTAGTTTAGATTTAATGAGTGTAGTGGTTCTCTTAGATCCCAGTGTGAGCACACACCTTGGGCAGCTGGCTTCTCTGGATGGTTAGCAGAAAATGTGACTGTACACGCTCTTCCTCTCTGTTTCCCCTCCTGCAGGCTCACAGGATGAGATAATAGAAAGGGACTTGACAGCAGTCAGGATTTAAGCACTGTAAAAGTGGGAAGGCACTACTTTTCCCACCTGGGACTGGGCATCCTTGATTTTCACTGATATGAGGTGGAAGTTCATGAAAACCCCATAGCTGATGCTTCATGCTGTTCTGATCGTAGATGTTTCTCCTGTCTCCTTTTATCAGGTCACATATTTGGAGACAATGGATTTCCTAATTAAAGCTGACAGCTAAATTTAGAAAAGTTAATTAGTGGAGGCACCACACTCACAGCCTGGGCACAGGTTCAAGGTTTGGAGGACATTGGTGTAGTTCGATTACAATGTTCCCATCAGGCAATAATGCCTGTTGCTGTGGGCAGAAATATGAGAGAGAAATTGATTGAGAGGTTGGAAGTGTACTCTGAGCTGAAAGAGAAGGTGAATGATGTCAATAAGAACAGTAATCTTGTCAATAAGGACAGTAATCTCCCCACAGAGTAACAAGGAAGGAAATTATTCTTGGAGCTGCCCAAAATTTCCTCAGTAGCCAGTGACGTTTGGGGTGTTAGGTGCTTCTGAAAATCAGACTATTTCAGATTTTTATTTACCTTCTCAACAGAAACAAAGTCCACTCAAACAATTATATTAAACAACTGACTGTACAAGTTATTTGTATTATATATACAGTAATATTTTTTCTTTCTATTAACAAGCTCAACATTAAAGAAATTAATTCTCCATGGAGAATAAATTAAAACAAATACCTCCAGAAAAGACAAAACCTATAAAAAGCAGATGGTGCCACATATAAAATGCCATCAATTTTTATACATCTCTGTAAAAATGTTGAGATTTTCCCAGCTTTGATGTAAATTCTACCCATCAACCCCATCAAAATATCACAACTGTATTAACGATTGCAACAAATTACTTTCTACTCACTAATCCAAACCCACCACACTTGCCTCAGCAGAGGCTGGGAGGAACTGTGCATGCTCATATCATTACAGTAAGCCTTCAGTGGAACCTATTGCTCTTCACATCAAATGTAAACTTGTAAATTCATTACTTTGTTTGTGTTTTCTACTTCTGCTGCCACTAAACTTCATTCCAAATACCTCATTTATATTTGGGCAAAGAAGAAGAATCCCTAATGACTACCCCTGGGTCTAGTTTAATAACAGATCTTTAAGAAGCTTTTGCCTTTCACTTTTCAATTAATTTTTTTCAAATGCCATCTGTCACAGTCAAGACCTTAATCTGCATTTGCTGTTTCTAAGTTCAGTGCTTTAATCACAGAAAAAAAAAAAAGAATCTAATTAGCTTAGATAGAAGAATGTATTGACACATGAAATGCGTGGTCAAAATCAGGTTCATGTACCTCCATATCAGAATTAGTATCTGAGCCTGAATTCCACTGTGCCCAGAACAGCTCCAGTGCTCAAAATCACATTCTGGTACGTCAAAACCAGGTGCTGATATACCTTGTCAGCTGTCCAGCTCCAAATTAGCACTGCTGGACTGTATCATATTGTGACAGTAGACACGAAAGTGAAAGATGCTCATGGGTTTAGAGTTAACAGCTAATGCCAGCTTGCTCCCAGAGGTAGAGCTTGTTAAAGAAAATGGACTATGGAATTTAAGCACAAAATTAACAAAATGGAAAATAAAATATACATATATGTAATGCAAAACTAGAGAGTTTCTAAGGGTGAACTCCAAATTCTTACCGGGAAAGTAAGAAAAGTTACTTTTCAAGTAACTGGGGACTGTGGGGATTAACAACCCTTCCCAGTTATGATTTGAGTCAGTAACAACTTTATAACTATTGGAATGACATGGCTCAGTACATGTGATGTGATTCATGGACATCATTAGCTTCAAACTGATGAAAAGTTTCTTATTTCTTCTTCTTTCTTCCACTGTGTCTATATTATTAGCTGCAGCAATTTTACAGTAGTTTGCATACTGTTAGCTTTACTTGTCCCCTGTAGAATAATATATTTATGTTATTTCTGTCATTCAAACTCCTGTGGTAGATCTAAAGACTTTTAAAAAAGTGTCATCTACCTCAATTGAAGCTGCAGACCTATATAATGCATATAATACTTTGGTTTTGACTTTTAAAAGACAGGGAAATACCTCATGTATCATCAAACTTTTTTCTTTCTGTAGGCATGATGTCATCAACTTAATCTATTTTGATACCAAGTTCTGCTGCACACAGGTGTTATTCTGGGTATCTCTGGGTTTCTTTCTCTCTATATATAGAAAAAAACTTGGGTCACATGGAGAAGCAGTAAAAGAATAATAAGGTACTCAGCTATTTTTAACAGAAGGAGGAACTGTGGAGTACCTAATTAGGGATGTTCCACGATGTTCCACGTCACAGGGAAACATTTCAAATGAAAGCTGACTGTAAGTATTCATTACCACAGTCTGCCCATGCAATTGGATTTTTCTGAAAAATAGGTAGGATGAAAAATCCCGGGTTTTTACTCACTTTTGATTCAAATGAACTCTCACTGAAATCTGGGGAATAACTGGCCGTTTTCCTATGACAATTTACCCCACATCATGTGTTACATATGCAAGCAGAAGTACATGTTCACATTTACATGTTCAACCTTTTTGAACACTGGTCCTTAAACAAATTGTCCAAGGACATGGAATGAATCAGTAAATAATGTAAATCGTAATTTACTTACATTTTGGTAATTTCAGGTTTTGTATGCAATACTATAGTCATATTACAATAACAGCGTTCAACATTATGTTAGATTAGAGTACACCTAATCTTATTTTCTGTTTTGTGTCATCCATCTCTGAAGTTTTAATGTCTTATTCTCATCACATTTAAAATAAGAAACTTACATCTCTTTCTATAATGTGGTTATAGCTCTTTTATCATTCCCTCCAGTATAGTGTCACAAGGAATTTTTCTCTGCTTCACGTACAATTTAATTTCCTTTTTAATTGGCATTGTGTAGTATGGTGTTTGTCAGGTATCTCCACATTTACATTTTTATACATGCATGTATTTTCAGGACAAGAAAAATTAAAAGTCAGTGAAGTGATTAATGCAAATATTATCTGACTGGGAGACCTTTAGGTCTCAAACTCTGACTTTCCATATGTGACTGTTGTATTTTCCTGAGCCCAAAATTCTAAAGAAAGCCATTACTCTGGCTCTTTCTTTGATTGATATATAGTGAATTAGACGTGCTTCACTTTTCTGCACCGACTGAGTGAACCACAACCTAATACCATGTCTCAAATAGGCTTGACAAGTTGCCTTTATGTTAAGTTTTTTACCCAAGTTAATCTATATATAGAAAGTAAAATTCAAAAGATATTTTATTAAAATCTGCTGAACTCCAGGCACAGTTCAACACGAAATTATGAATCTTGTATTATTGCAAAACTTGAACAAAACTAGGAAGGTCAGTCTGGATGGCATACTCCTCCCCTAGAAAGTACATTTCGTTGTTTTTGCTTGTCAGTGAAAACTTTGCAGAGCAAAAGACATTTCTTCTGAAGGACATCAGATATTCCAACTTTCCAGTGCACTCCTAGGGTTCCACATGATTTTGGCTCCCATCATGAGAGAGTAGAGCTTGAAGTGAGAGGTTCTCAGGGCTGTCTTTAGGCCTGTCTCTCTCAGATATTCAGTGAAGGCTTGGATCGGGCTCTGTGGGCTGAACAGGTGATGGAGGGAACTTGATATGACAGAGTGTTTAAAACCCAGTTTACGAGTCACTGATTTGATACCTGTTTCCTTAATTCTGCTGTTTCAACTGAATTCATTTTGTCCTATGAGTATCCTAATTTGAGATGGTCAGGAAACTGTAGTGAAAACATGGTTAACTTTCCACAAGCAACAGGGATGTCAATCAGCCAAGTTAGTATTTTAAGGATCTGCTTTTTAAGTAAAGGTACTTTCTTTGGCAGTGAGACAACTAAGTATCTCACTGGGCCTCAGCACCTAAGGCTGTCTTTTGAGAGGGCTTTCTTTTCTTGTCTGGTTCTGTCTGGGAGTGAATCACAGTGACAAGAACATCAGAGCAAAAAAAAGACACTTCTGGGATTCCTGGAAGATACTGCATCATCTCATGATCCCATGGTTCTTATACTTATTTTACTATTTTATTCTATTTTTTACTTTGCTGTGGTTTCAGAGTTTTGATCTTTTGCATGTTATTTCTAAAATGTAAACATAGGAGAAGAGCAGTAAAATGTAAAACAAAACTTCTATCAACAGGTTTTCCAGCTGAAGTATGACCAGTGCCCTTTGGGTCATATCTGGGTGCTGACATGTAATGCTACTTTTTGAGTGAACAAAGAAATCTGACATATGGGTTTAACCTTGAGAAAATGGAGAGCAAGAATTCCAATGTTGTTTACAGCTCCATAAAATTATGATGGACTTAAGATAAGTTCTGATCCATTAACATACTTCCTGAGTTTTTCATTTTACTTTTTTCACTAGTCAGGGGAGGCACTAGATTTGAGTAGAACACCTACAGCTGGTAAGAGAGAAGAAAGTCAAAGAACCTATTTTTACTTGTGAAATGCAAATCATTGAACTAAATAATTAATGCACTGCAGTCTAATTTCTTAGTCCAGAACATCAGCTTTTATAACTTGTGCAAAATATGAAACACATCCAACTTTCTTTTTGGAAATAAATACATGTGTTAATTGTAGCTTGCAGATTTTATAACTGGATGAAATTCAAGTATATTCATATGGAAAACCAAAATATTGATATTCATAATTAAAAATGTAATTAGTTTCCTAGAACCTAAAGAAAAAGCTTACTTACATAAATAATACAAGAGTTTAAGTTCTTGGGGTCAAATTTATAATGTGGTTGGTGCATGCAACTGTATTTGCATGCAACTATAATTAAAAATCTGTCTTAATGAGGATAAGTTAGAGGACTTTGATTATTTAGAAATGAAAAAACAATTAATGCTAGAGAAAAATAGAAGAGACCTTATTTATTATTTTCTTCTATAGAAGACATTAATAACAAGAAGTTATCTTTTAAAATAATGGTGCTGTAAATGGCAACTTAAGAAATAGTACATAATTTTCTTATGCATTAAAGTATAAAACAATTTGACAGCTCCTGGTCAAATATGTTAAAGTACCAGTGTGGCAGCAGGATAATCCATGGTCCAAAAGCCATGTCCATTGCCCAGAAGAATCCATTGACTCTCAAATTTCTTCAAGGCAGAGAACTTCTTGGTGACCTAGTAGTGCTGCAGTGACTCTCTACCATATCAACACACAGAGTTCTGTATGTGTTTTGGATAAATAAGAAGGGTTTATTATGAGTGAGTAAAGGCTCCTGGCAATGAGGGTAAATTAGCATAAAATTTTGGCCCTTCTTTTTTTTTGTGCCTGCCTGTATACCCAGACTGCATGTCTCAACAGTGGGAGGATGCACAGGGCTCGTTGTATCTTATTCTTGCTTTGCCTTGCCTGGTCTCTAGGCTAGGTCCAAAGAGTAAAACTGTCACTCAAAACATGAGATGTGGTGGCCCCACTGAAAGGGAGAAGCAGATCACAGACTCGCACTTGAGGGCACCTAGTGAGCACTACTCTTCAAAGAACCAAACCCTTTGCTCAGTGCATATCTTGTAAACACCAGAGATAAAAAAGTGGTAATTCTGGGGTTGGTAGGGAGACTGACTCTGGGAAGTGGCCTTTCTTTGGCCTCACAACTCCACTATATGGCTATGAGGGAGATGTGTTGGTCTAGTTTGTTTAAACGCGCTCTGGGAACCGTGGACCATTAACTGATGTTATTGTCACGTAGCAGAGTTCAGTTTCAGGGCTAGAGAGGTCTTCTACTCCTGGTGATTTCTTCACATTCTCATTTTACTGCTCACTGGGTTTAGCTTGGGGAAAGAAACCAAACATAAGAGAGCAGGGGGAAGATCCGTGAAGGTGCAGCCCCTGTTGCCAAGATCCATAGGGAATTTTTTTCCTCTTTCCTTTACTTTTCCTAATGTTCTGTTTGCTTCATACTTAAAGAGTTCCTAATTAAATGGGCAAAAATTCTTGGAGTTCTCTGGCCCTTGTCACTCTCCTCTTCGGGCTGAGCTGCCCGTGATCCAGGGCCGATTCCGATTCAGCACAGCTGCATAACCTTGGTGTATACTCCTAAGCAGACTGCTAGGTTGTGAGAGAGCTGAGAGAAAGCACGTAGCCTGCAGCCATGTGAGATAAGAAAGGTAAAACTGCAGAGGTAAGATTGTTCAAATGGGGATAGGCAGCAGTTCAAAGATTTAAAAGGAAAAATGTTGACATGCAAAGGCATAAAATCCTAAGAGAGAAAACAAAGAATAGGAAGCCACCAACTCAGCAACATTAAGGGTCAACCCACTCCAAGGAGCAATGGAGACCAACACTTCCCCATCTGGCTGGCAATTGCTTGTCCAGCAAAGACTCACTGGGTGTGGTGAGCTTATTAATGTCTAGTCTAGCAGTCCTCGTCAGCCCTAGCTATTTATTATGTCTATTAGGAAAAGGTAAGTGTCGAGTTTCTTTACAGGTGGCAAAATTTGCCTGATCAAACCTGTGAGGGCAATGGAAGAGATTTATCCCCAGCTTCACCTTTTTTTTCCCCCCTCCAAAGCTCTCTTGCCAGAGCTACTTGTTTGTCAAAAGCCTGCCTTCCTCCTCCAAATACAGACTGCTCATTTGGAGTTGAGCAACAGACTTTGAATCATCAGTTATATTTCAGGAGATAGAAGGCATTTACCTTCCTAGCCCCTTGACCACACCTTTTCCTTGTTTCCATGGACTTCTGGCATGATTATGATGTAAATATATCTATTTGCTCTCTCAGTTAAAATGGTACTGGAAAATACCCAAGCTATAACCTGGGTAATAGTGCCAAAACTGTGATGAAATAATTTTCTACTTCAATTTGTAGCCAAAGACTTCCCAACTATGTTTTTAAATGACACATTTACAGAGGAGTTGCAAAACCAGAGTCAGTCTATTTGCTAGATTTTTGCAATAGAGGAAATTTAACATTGACACACTCAACACTTTCTAATTAATTTTTTTTTTAAACAACTAAATATTATTTCGTTAATGTGCATTTCACAGTGAATACCATTCAAGCTGGCATTGCACTGCTCAAGAATGATCACAGACATCAGGTTATTGATGAAGATAAACATGATTATTACATATACTTTGGGTACCTAAAGCAATTGAACCTGATTTTTAGTTAATATACCAGTTCACTCAGCTTTTATTGGTGCAGGAAAAACATTAAGGAGGGAACATGTCCGATGTCAGTTCTATTACTTGTCATTGAGTGAAATAAGTACACACTTGTCATTTCACTTGCTTGGGGAAGGCATAATCCCTGCATGTTAATGGATTACTAAAGAGTGTTCCTTCCGCTTCACAACCTTTACACCTCATTCATCTGTCAAAACAAGAATGCTAAGATTAGATAGGAGCACAGTCTGTGGATCCACTCTCATCCATCTTACTCTTTAATGAATGAGCAACAAAATATACACACAAGATGTACACAGCACTGTATTCAAAATTCTGTATCATTTACAAATTGGCACCTGATAAGGCACGGAACATGTAATAAATGACTGCTGAAGGCATGTGAATAGATGGGCCTGCAGGGATTTGTGATAGCTTTCTTTCTCTACTTCTTTTCATGATGAGTAGTGTATATAATCTAAATCTCTAGGAATATTTTCTTTGCAGGCCACTGTCAGCAGTCCTGAAGAATCTGTATGTTCGAATACTGACCTTGAAAGATGCCTTTGGAAGACACACCATTAAAATCACAGCATTCTCGCTAATCAAGTCAGGATTTCTCAGATGGGAAAGTATCGTCTGCTTATGTGGATATGGAAGGAGGGATTTAAATGTAATTGTACACACTCAGCTACAGGAAAGCTGCCAGTAGTATTTAAAGAAAATACACACAGTCTGTAGCTGCTGTGCAAGAAAATATGGAGTAACGCAGTCCTTCTAGAGGGTTTTGCCCCCTTATTATTATTTTTTTTTCCCTCTTAATACTGAAAAGAATTGGTCCTCACTGAGAGTTGAGAGTTTCAGCAGCATGCTAGTGTTAGGTTTGTGTAAGGCTTCTACCAGCACAGCTAACCAGTGACATCCACAATTCATTGGTTTAGGCACTTTTTACTTTCACATCTGAAACCAATATACTAATATATACTTTATACTAATATAACTAACTGGTGTGAAGAACTAAGTTGTACTTCTACAACTGTACCAGAAGAGTGAAACTATGACAAACTTCATAGTGACTTTAAATTTAAAATACAATTTTTTCGAGCGGATCTGAATCTTTAAAAAAGTTATCTAAGTTTCATACCAACGAAGACAACCAGAAGAAAAATATTAATGATTTACGTTTTAAACTTTTGAGTGTGAATGCTTAAAGATAGGTGGAAGAATGTTTTCCTTTGAAAGTTTCTCTAGCCTTTTGCCAGGGAAAGAAAAAGGACCTCCCACAGGTATTTTGCAGCATGTGAAAATGTCTAGGAAACTCCAACACAACTACAACAATCCAGGTTGCTGAAAAAAGAGCTTAGACATACTTACAGCTTGAAAAGAAACAAGGACCTCTGGGTCAAGCATGATATGCTATATTCATCAATAGACATTTATAGGAATCTATGATCTGAGTTGTAAAAAGAAGACTTGGCCACAGTCTAAACACAGAATCTTCATTTAGCTTTGACACTGGGCTATTCACTGTGTTCAGTAAATAATTCAAATCAAGATTTTGATCAAGGCAGTATTCAGAAAGTCAACAATAATTATAGAATGTACTTGCTTCTACTAAATCTTCAAATGTCACTGTGGCAGTGTCATATTGAGTGGTGATATAGACAGCTACTTAATTGCTGTCTATAGTTAGATTTTGAGGCAACATGTTCGGGTTTTATTAGACAAATCCTTCTTTCTCTATATATATATGAGAGTGTGGTTGCTGGGCTTTGGAATATATGACATGCTGTTTAAATGCTAGGAAAACTTTTCTTTTTTTTTTAACATCTCCATTCTCTTTAGCACAGTGAATGTCAATACAAGGTTTTAAGAAAACCTTCTTGTAAAGTTTGTTTTGAAAGTCTTCTATGTGAAACTGGGAATTAACAAATAGCCCAGCTATAATGAAGAGTGATTGTTTTGTTGCAAACCCTAAAATTGCTGTTTGTTGTTGTTCTATGTGTTGCAAACCTCCAAAAGTTTCAAATGCTTCCTTAGGAGTAGTTGGTGGAAATTCAGAAGGGGAACCTAAGCTGGTCGAAATCAGGTATGGCAGATACAGGGAAGAGCAATGGGGATTCCTGGTCAGTTCTGTGCATGCTGAACGTATAAAAATCAGATCCTCAGGAACACTGAGGGTCTGATGGGACTGGTGATCAGATTGGCAGTAAAGGAGCTGATTTTGCTAAACTTGTAGTCTATATGTAAAAATTGTCTAACTACAAACCAGTAGATGGCAATGACCGACATTCTGAAGAGAACGGGAGAAGGAACTGGTTTGGTCTTCTTCAGGTTATATAATTTGACTGTCACGTCTCCTACCACAAAGGGTGCTGTGTTGCTGTCTCTAAGAGGTTCTTCCAGCCTGTGTGCAGGTGTGACATAGTGCTTCTGTCTCCCATTTTTGGCTACAAGCCACACTTATGTCACTGACACAATCTATCTGGAATCAATTCCAAGCTATTAAATCTGCTCAGATCAGGCATGAATGCTGTGGGTCTGGCATTGCTTTCACTCCTTTTGGAGATATCACACCTTTTAGTGGTTTGGAGGTGAAAATCTATAATTAGCTGTAGCTCAGCATTGTCTCCTTTGTCTGGGACGAGATGTCTAGAAGGGAAGTATGGCCTTCACGTTCAAAAGTGTAGTCTTACCTCTAAATTAGTAACTCTCATCCTTCAACTCATATCACCCTGGTTTTTCTCTTGGGAATTGTAAATGAAATCCCCATGCATAATCTGATTGATTATTGTTACATTTCATTCTGGAAAATTTCCTTGTACCTATGTTATGTTCTGTGCCTGCCATTCTTTCTTAGTTAAGTCAATTTGTGCCATTAAATTGGAAAGTTAGAATGTGAAGTTTTTAACTTCCCTTCCATGGGATAAATTTTCAAAAGTGCTGAGTATTGTAACCCATATTTAGCATGGCTTTTTAAATCCTGAAAGATGGCACTTTGAAAGCACAAGATGTATAAGAAACACAACATTTCTGTAAGTGCCTTTATGGTGATAGTGCTCTGTGTCAGGATTTCAGCTTCACAAGATCCCTCTTTCAAAAGGAGTTAAATAATTTCAGCAATGGCTTGTCATCTCTGTTTAGCCTTAAGTTTCAATTTCTCTGACTATCAATATATGGCCTCCCTGTTGATATATCATCACCTTCTGAAGGGTCTCACTGTGATGCACTTAACACTTCAAATAATAACTGCAGACAGTGGAAGTTGGTGACAAATGATGCCTTTCAGAAGCTATATTGGAGAGAAAGGAGCAAGAGAAGAATGGCTAAAACAGTTATTCTTGAGATGACACTGTATAATCCGGGGCATGTGTAGGTGTAGACAGTAGTAGTAGACTGTAGTTTTTAATATACTTGTATTGTCATGCAAAGAATTGTTGGTTCAATTTATGTAGAACAAAGTGTGCTAAACACATTAAAAAATACAATTTCATGTTTGGAGTCAGAAGTACATGTACCTTTACTTCTGTTAACTCCAAGAATTTAGTATAATATTGAAGTTTGTGATAATTTGAATATTTGATGAGTTAATGATGTAGTGTGAGTTTAATCAAGGAGCAGCACAAAGAGGCTGGGTAACTTGGCTCCCAACTCATGTAGGCTGTTACTAATATAAACTCCCAATTCCTTTCCTCTCTTTGCCAATTGCACCAACAATTTGGCATGCATAGTAAGAAGTTATTACAGATTCTGCAGCAGCCTTCCTGTTGCATGGTACAGATAACACAAATCTTGTTAACAGTCTGACAAAATATAAATGGCTTCATAATGAACTGCCACCCTTTTAATATCTCAACAACTTCAGAAATGTTATCTGGCAACTGCAGGGGGCTAAAGCTATGCTTTTAGAAGGCTGAAATTTAGTACCATACTTGAACCTGTGTCCCCCACCCCGAATGTTTTTCTTAGCACAAAACAATAATTAAACTTAATCTTCTGTATCAAACACAGGCATGTTCATCTGTTTAATTATGGTTATGTGGGAAATATGGCAAAGCATAGCTTTTAAAACTGATGATATTTTACAATTTTAGAGGAATCAGCAAAACTCAAACTCTTCCTAATTTTCCACGCTTTTGTGACTGTTGAAATTATCTCATAATCTTATGTATATCTCGAGAGGATATATCCTTTTGTAAGGTACCCTCATCAAGGCACAGACAGGGTGTAGGAGAGCTACAGGATGGGAAGCACAGGCATGCACAGTTGGGAGGAAGAGCAGGAAATGTCTTGGGTAGGGACTCACCCCACTGAGTATTGAGAACGGCTCTAGAAAGGAAAGATAGGAAATCTGTATGGAAAGAAAGGACAGAACAGATTCTTAAACTGTAGGTATGCGTAGGTGTAGCTCCTCATGTGCAGTCACTGTCTGCTCACTGGGTGTAAGCTGGAGGTGAATAGTTCTGGAAAGTGGGGCTGCAGTAGGACCAGAAGCCTATGGCACAGGAAGGCAGGCACTGAGAAAAGGAGTTTATAATCTGCTTCTCCAGTACCAGAAAAACAAGATGGGAAATAACTTTTTGGCTCCAGGTTATAAAGGGAAAAATATTCTCAAAGTGAAAAACTGACTTTTCCTTAATCCTGTCCTTTCTATATGCAAACTATTTGGTCTGTAAAAAAAAAATCTGGAACCTTTCCAGTGTGGGTGTTGTGTAGGGAACAAATGCTGAAGTAAGGGGTAGCAGATGCCCTACTCCTTTACAGCATCAGACTCTGAATTTCTTTCACCATAGAATGGGATTTTTCAACAGGTTACATCTTAAATCCTGTCATTTACTCACTCATATCCTTTCTTTCATATAAACTTTAAGTATGGCAGAAGGTGACATTGGTGTTTTAAGGATTGTTGTCCCTTGGGGAAAAAAAAGGAAGGACAACAGAGCTTGTGATGTTATTTATGGCAGAGGAATTTTCTATGAATGTACGAAGCTTTGCTGCTGCATAGGAAATGCTTAGAAAATGAGACTAACATTGTGGGGAAAAAATTTTCAAGACAGCAAACCCCAAAAACCCCAAACTCCCCTGCCCTTAGGTATTTTCTACAGAGCATGGGTTGCTGCTGTTTGCATGCAGTCTACAGTTATTTTCTGGTTTGGGCTAGATTCTGTGGCTTTACCTGATGGAGTAATTCTTTATTTTGAATTGTCCCACTGAAGTCAACAGAGCTGGTCATGAGATATTACTCAGTCGAAGCAGAAGTACCACAGTCCACTGACATTTTGGTTTTGCTTGTGACTGGCCATCTAATTTCCAGATATTGTTTCGTAAAATGCATGATGGCAGCTTTCAGAATATGTGAATAAGAACCAAAAAATAGCAACAGGTAGCAATTATTTTTGCTCTGAGTGAATACCCTTGTTTCTTTCTGAGTGCAGGTATTCATATGAAAAATAGCCCTTCAGCAAGCATTTGTGTGAACAAAAAGCCCGTTTGTATGAATACTCATAAATAAAAAATCATAAGAGTTGTAAACATGGTTGAACTGAATAATCACTTCGCATTCAAATGAGTGTTAGCAAACACTGAGCAAAGGGGAAGCTGCTGTAAGGGTTTTTTTTTGCTCGGGGAATTTCTCAGCAATCATAGAAGGTGTTTCAGGCTAAGTTGTGAGGACAGAGCATTCTGTCTTCGAGAAGTGTATAAAGTGCTGTAGACTTTTGACCTTGAATAGCTTGGACATTCCTATTTTCTTCTTCTACTACACACTGGTAGAAAGCTCACAGTCCCGTCTGAAGTCATCAGCAATGGATAACCAGCTCCAGGACCTGGACAACAGTCAAAGAGGGTTCTGACTGTGTGAAACAGATGGGGTTTTAATCTAGTGCGTGGCTGACTTGTGTCCACTTCTGTGCACCTGCACTGTAGCTTTGCAGCTGTTGCTGAAGAAATGGAATGATAGTTGTGTCACTTCAGGAGATGGCTTGTTCAAATGTGTGTTCCAATTCTCCTCTAAGTAAGTAACATTTCCGGTAGCTGTGCGGCCCTTAGATCAAAAGTGACGTGGAATATCTGTTTCCAAGGAGACAAAAGCAGATCAGACTAGGAGAATGACAAATACTACGCTGGAACTAAATGATGGCTTTGACTCTTCACAAACATTAATTTACTTTGCATGTCCTACCAGATGTGAAACTCCATGTGTTGCATGTATAACACAAGCCTGCCAGGCTTCTCAGACTTTGGTTTCAAAAGGCCATGGTTCTGCCCAGTTTCTCTGGGCTAAATTGGTAGTGGTGAACCAGCAAGCCGAAGGACAAATCAGTGTCTTAATCGCTTATACAGTGAACTACTGGCAGATTCCTCACCTCAGTTTTGATCCAGGCCGATCAGTAGCCATCCAGCCACTGAACTCTGAACCTCGGTTCAAGTGCATTAATGCAGTCTGGAAATAATTTCCCATAGGAAAATGTGAATGCTTTGGACTTAGAGAACCATGTCAGCAAAGGCTATCCCACACTGCTTATTTTAAAGGACAGAGGATGGATAGGCTTTAGCGTGTGTTCCTTATTAGTATTAGAATAGCCTTTAGCAATAGTCCCTTAACACCTCTTTTACTGGTAGTTCAATTCCCAAATTACTCCTGCCAGAGAAATCGGTATCTAGCCAACAGCAATGCTAGCAAGACAACAGGTGACTTCAAGACAAGCATGAAGCAATGGTCTCTGTCCCCAGAAATGTCCCCTGAGAAAACTTCCAACACGTAACAATTGACTTAACCATAGTGAAGATCACATGGTTCTGTGCTTTTGCCATGCAGTATTATAGACATAATTTCTGTATAGAAGCAGGATCAGTACAGAACAGAAATAAACTTGCAATTTTTAAGGCTTTGGATGGGGTTTATTCATCTTTAGGTTAATTGCTGCATGCACAGAAGCACCCTAGGCAGAAGAAGCAAATATCCATAGAGGTTTTTATACTCTAGTATAAAAATACTTCTAGTATTTATACTAGAAGAAACTGGAAAAGTTTTATTAGCTGGGAAAAAACTTTTGATTAAATATATTTGTCAATGTTTTGCAAAAGGACATGACCCTTTGTTATTTTTCTTCCTCCCTTTGCAGGTGAGCAAACAGTTTCCATTTCTAGAGAAAAAAAACCCTGTGTTTATGCAAAGCAGCTATCTGGTGGTGGCTTTGAACCAGCACATAGACTAAGTGCATCCTGCAAGGGTTGCAGAATGCTAGATTAAAATGTCCATCTCTGTGTGAGTAAGCAAGCAATGATGCTACTTCGCTTTACCCATAAATTCAGACCGTGTTGGAGATTGACCTGTTTATGCAAGGTGTTGAGAGAAAATATTGCCGAGTTTTCCTCTATCTCTTCCAGCAATGGTTACATATTAACTACTCCTCAGTCAGCAATGAGAAATGAAAGAATGCTGCTTGTAATTTAACCTCTTCATGTGGGTTTTTACTATGCTGGCTGATCTTGGGAGCTGTTAAAAAGTCTCAGGAGCACTCTAAAAATGCAACAGCCTTGGTAATGCCATCGCATTTACAGGTGTTGGAAGGGTTTTCCTTGGAAAGATGCTGGGATCATCTTCGTCTGCATCATCTTCTGCTGTGGTCCACAACAGCAGAAGCATGTGGAGGCGGGTGGGCAAGTAGCAACTTGGTCAGTGAGAGAGCGAGCCTTTGAGCTCATTTTGGTGAGCATGTTGCCTTTGGTGTCTCTAGAAAATACTGCCTCACCACTGGCGGCTTCCAGTGTCTTCTACTGTCTGAACAATGGACTATCAAAAAATTTGTTCCCCTGGTCATGTATTCATCTCTGTGTGAATGTAGTGAATATCAGATTTTTTTCCTGTAATTTCAAAAAAGACCTCTGCACAACAACAAAGTTGTTTCAAGCAAAAATGGTTCTGCCTCATACTTCACATGATCCAGAATACAAACCCATCTACAGGTTATAAAATGTTGTAGACTTACTTGTCCCACTTAGGGAAGGAAAGAATTGTCTGTAATGATCTAGATGCTAATGAGAAAAGAATATAATCAATTTTTCAGGGATATCCCCTTACAAACAGGTATTTTTGTAGATAGAGGAGAGGGAGAGAGTGAATTTTTAGGTTAATTGAAGTTGTGACTACATAATTCCAGTCCTGCCGTCTACTTGTTAATGATCCAGTTTTAGCTCCCTAAAGTCTAAGTTTCTGATAAAAATACAAATAGAAGGAATCACCCTCTGACGGTATTTATCCCTTTCCATTTTAAGAAGTCTGTGTGGCTTTGTTGACACAGCTAGTGTACAGAAGAGGAATCTCACCCTGCCATATCTAGCCCCTTGGACTGGAAAGATCAGCAAGCTTAGGCATTTTTTCCAACTATTGAGTAGCATTATACTCTAATATTTTTACGAATTACTGTCTTGCATAATTAACCTCATGACCTAGTGGTTTTCAAAAAACATATTTGTGCATGTGCAGCAAGATAAGGTCCTTAAAATAATAAAGTCAGCTTAAAACTACTTGGTCCTGTTTATTCTGAGAATTAGAATGCTGCAGCTGGAAAGCAGTTGTCTGATCCCCGTAGAGCTAAGTCACTTTTGTTATTTAAGTAAGTACTGCAATGAAAAAAAAGCCTATGGAAAACATTTTATTCCAAATCAGTATATGGAATCTGGTTGACATCACTGTAAACCCAAGGATCTAGGATATGACAGCTACCATTTGAGAAAGATCTCGTTTTCCTGTAAATGTAATTAATTAAGAGTAATTCTCTGCATTACTAAACTGTGCAAATCTGTGAAACCCACATAGTATACAGATTTTTTTTAGTACATGAAAATGCAGAAAACTGTCTGTTTTCTGTTCCAGTTTGCAAAGGTAGCTTTAAATATCAATGATCCCCAAGAAAGACAACACTGCATGGGCACCTTGTAGTGGGCAAGGATAACTAGTTTAAAAAGTATGCATTAATGCTCAGTATTTAAAATTAAATACTTCCTAGATTCAAATTACTGATGTCAGATTTTCATTTAGAATGCCAGAGGAAAAAACCAAAACAACAAACAACAAACCCACTCAAATTATCCTTTGGCTAAGTTGTCAAGTCACAGCAATAAAAAAGGGTCCTGCTTTCCTGACACAAAATTATACTGCATCATGAATCATTCAGCATTAAAACAAATCAGGCATTGGATAAAAGTTAAACTTCATGCTGGGCTCTAATGGAGGAGGAGTACTCAAACCCAATTCCCTTTAAATTGCCCTTCTGTTAGACACATTAAAGTAATTCCTGCACTTGTGCAGACATGATGGATCATGTTGCCTGCAAATGTTTGGGGTTTTTTTTTTAGTAGGAAGCCTGAGGTTTAAAGATTTTCATCCTTAGCTCTCTACATGATACAACCTTATTTTACAAATTGGTTTGGTTTTTTTCCTAATTCAATCAGATGCAGAACTCTTTAGAAAATTGTCAGTATTATTCCAATATTTTTGTGGTTTTTAGCCATCAAGCTAAAGTGTAATTTAAGCAAATATCTCACTGGTAGTGATTTGTCTTTGTTGTGATAACACCCTTTGGAGGTCTTGTCTGAAGGCACTTCCTAGAGTCTCTGCCCCAGTGAAATCACAGCCTCTAAATGAAATAGTTGGCTATAGTTGGCTTGGAGAAAGATTAGAGCATATTAAATATAATGTGGTGGATAAACTCACCAAACTACTGCTCTCAGTGTTCTCAAGATTATTCTAGAATGGATAAATGGAAATCAAATAGGATTTTGTTTGGAAAAAAATTACTATTGGTGCCTGTAATAAATTATTGGAAAACTGCATGGAAAAATTAAAATCCAAGGCAGGATAATATATTTTAAAGCCACTTTTGATTGCAGAGAAACAAAAGGCAAATATTCAAACTGTTGCACCTGGCAAACTGCTGTCTTCTTCCTCTGAATTCGGTAGCAAGCTCCACTAGTGCAGTATGAGTAGGGTCTATTCCCTGCATATTGGATGTTTGTGCCTGAATTTGGTTTGCTTCACCAAACATTGCTGGTGATCAGAAAAGTGCCAAGGTTGTCTATCAATCTAAAGCCAAGTAATTGCTAGTAGTCATGCTCACAACTCAATTTTCTTCAGCAGAGTTTAAGGACTAAGCCTTCTGATCACATACTTCCTTTTTGTGATGATTTAAGTATGATCGTAGCCAAGTGAGGACTTTATATACAGCGGTCTGTGTGCAGCACTTCTAGGGAACTCTTAGACAGCATCTCTTATTCCTTCTTCATGAGCCATATCTTGGCACATCCTTCTGTGTAACAGTTATAAAAAAAAGAACAAAGCTAAGTAGCTAAGCCTAACTGCAATTCGCTGTATCTTAGATTCTGGCTCACATTCTTGGCTGTCTCTCAGAATAGAGAAGGAGCCCAAGAAGAGGCTCTGCATCACTGTTATTTGCTTCTGTGCAGGCAAGAAGTGGTCTTGCCCGTTTTTTCTGGCCATGACAGTGTTATCCTTCCCATGTGCATCTTCTGGATTATGTTCTCTTCTTGGCTACAAGCGTACAGAAGAGCAAATTTGAATCCAGGCTTCCAAGTCATATTTTTTTGTGGAAAAATCTAGCAGAAGGAACAATATTCACTAGTGTGTGCACTGCAGGACCAGGGTAACGAGGGAATGCTCTAGCCAGACCTCAGCAAGCCAAAGGAATATGCCCAGTCATAGAGAGAGGTTGTAGTTTTTCTCCTTTGAACTAGTCTGTGTCAGCTGCCTGGGGCAATTAAGGTTTACAGCCTCTGATCAGGGCTGCAGTCACTCACTTGGCCTCCTGGAGAGCTCGGGGTGAGATAAATCTACCTGCTGGCCAGGGAGACTGTTGAGGGCTTCCTCCCTTGTCCTGGCTGCCAACTGTGTGCTTACCTATGGTGCTCTGAGCCTTGCTGCTGTCTTGCCCTGTCCTGGACCTGACTTCTTCTTTCTGGAAAGTCTGCTTGACATCGTTCCCAACGCCGTGACACCATCAGGGGTGAGCATTAGGCACCAGAAATGACTCTGTATCTGTTGCTGGGCTCATCTGCAACATGATGAGCACTGAAATAGCTTAGTAATTTGATAACTGATAGGAATGCAGAAAAGTAGCTTTTGCAGAAACTGGAGATTACCCCTTTAGAAAGAAATACTCTTTTCATGAATGCACCAGAGGGAAGTTTCAGCTTTTCACAAGCCAGCTAGATTCCCAAATCTCTGAGTGGTTTTGTCAGTGGTACTGGGGGTAAAAGAGAAAAATATGTACTTTTATTTATGATGTCTCCTATGTATGTGCATTACTGCACCGAAATATTTTATCTTCCCAGTTAAACTGTATCAGTATATTTCTTCTCTTGCGATAAACACTAACATTTGTTCAATTGAGAATTAGAAACTCTAAAAAGAGTGTTTTCATTAGATTTTAAATCTGCAGACCTGACTCTACTACAAAGAATCTTCTTAGAATGGGAAAGCAACTGCTTATAGAAACATGTCATTTTTCTGCACTTGTCTATTTGATCACTATGGTCTACATCATTAAAATTCTCACAGAGTCCCATACCGAAGGAATTGAAGAAATGCAGAGATATTAGTGTGGTTATATTAAATTGCAGCCATTTTACATTTTGATTTTAGTGAATGTTTTATTAATTGCAATGATATCATTAATGTTTTGTGTTGAGGCCAATCTATACAGCATGCTTTTCTCCATCAAGCGGAACTTGGGAATGCTGCTCTGAATTGTTTGACAAGAGCAAAGCTGTAAAAGCATAAATGTTTGATACAGCTCTGCAGGGAAATATATTTCTACTTAGCTGTTTTTTCAAAGTTATAATGGAAGAGCAATTCCCTGTTAAGTTATTCTTTTTTGTCACAAATAGCAAACATAAGCCTGCATTGCCATTCCATTAACAGCATGGTTAAAATGACTAGCCAGGGTGTTTTGTTTTTTATTTTTCTATTCTAACATATTTTTCCCTCCTTAGACTTGATTGGTAGAACTTGTATTTTGTTTCGTTGTTTTGCAAACAGAACACTTCTTTGCCTGCCTGCAGTCCTTGGTTAGAAGTGGTGGAGGTGGCTGTTTGGAAGTGACTTGAAATGGGGCATTAAGCTGAGTTCAGGGTGCTGGACTTCAGGAATGCAGAAACAACTCTTCTGGGGTTTCCAGAGCAAACCTTGCTTTTCTGCACAGAATTGCCTGAAATCCAGGCCCTCAGCCCAACCTGGGGTGAAAGCACAATGGACGTGATGTGCTGTGAGCAGGATAATTGTTAAGAACTGGAGCAGGTGGCAGCACAGGCTGAAGATTCATCATGGCAGGGAAGGAAACGAGTTGATCACACTGCCCTGTTGAGAGGAGCAGTGAAGGAAAACGAAGCACTCTCCTTCTTCATGAGCAACTGGAGAGCCAAGAGCCAGCAGCTTGTGTGACAGCTGGTGCTGCCAGTTGTCCTGGAGGGCAATGCTGGTCTCCTCCTCTCCTTTCCCCTGCTCTGGACTAAGCTCTAATTAACCAGGCAAAAAAGAGCTTTGAGCAACAGTCTGGAAAACATCCCAAGATCCAAATGCTGAGATAATTTTTTACAAGTGGCTAAATTAAAACTAAAGCAGAGGGACAATATTCTTACAGTTTGGGATCTCTCGTACCATGTGGTCTTTGATGAAAGCAGTGATGATGAGTTTTCTGTGAGCAGTTAAAATAAGGAACCAAAATGTTGTTCTCCTTCTCAGTGTCCATGATTACTTATTTGCTTTCACTTTTTTCCCAGTTGTGACTTCATCTGGCTTTTGTATGAGTTAGTTTTAACATTTAATTTATCTGTCCATATTAAAATTAGAACCACAATTGAAAATAAGATAATTATATATGTGCTGTAAGAAAGGAAAAAGAAAAAACCTCCAACATTATTTGGAACTCTCATTTGTGACTGCATATACTATCTTCTCAAAAAAGCAAATATTTAAGCAAAGTGAGAAGAAGAACTTTTTAGTTAAAACCTTCACTTTTGCTTTCTAAGAGATTTAGGTTATTCCTAAAATAATCCTTTCAAAATTTAAAGTGTCTGGTTTGAGGCATGTGCTCCATATGATTGTATATACATTCATAGTTCGAATATGGCACAAATGGAGGGGCAAAAAAGAAGTAGAGGGAATGCATCTTCCCACTTAATTAAGAAATAAAGTATTTTCATATTGTTTAAATGTGAAAACAAAAATCTCTTGCACTAAGGCATAATTTCAAAACTGATTTGCTCTAGAATGGCTAAATATTTCCAATGTACTATTGATGATGTTAAAGCTCAAATAAACAGAGAATAGTTGATTTTATTAAATTCACGTCATCTTGATTTTATGACTCTGTTCCCACATACACAAAGCAGCATGCCTGCTATCAAAATGTTTATTGTGGACCATAGCAATAATTCTTTTTGTGCTGGCTTTTAAAGTTAGGATTGAGATCTTTCTCTAAAACCCAACCCACCACCTCACCAAGGAAAAGAGGCTTAATTTGTTATACAGGTCTTTATATGAAGCCAGGCCTTTTAGTTTCATAAAATCTTCAAGGTTGCATTGCATAACTTCCACGAACACTAACAAAGCAAATTGCAAACTGAGTATGTTCTTTGTTTAGTAATCCTAGTTAGCTGAGAGTTTCATAGATACAATGAACAATGTATACAATGTTTCACAGATACAATGAACATTTCACTTGAGAGAAAAGTGTCAGCAGATCACTCAGGGTTTAGTGAAGGCTTTCTCCATAGCTGAAAGAATCTTCTTGCTAGGACAGGTGGGCTTAACTTAGGGACTTCCTGACCACCTTGAGAGGGGTATTGAAGAAATCCTTCTGGTATTTATATGATCTTCCCTAGAAGAACAAACCTTGCCAGAGAAGTCTGGGGCAGAGGAGTTTCACTCTGTCAGCCTTTTCTGTCTCATTTCATTACTGTTCCCTCCATTCCCTCCCTTTGGGTTTGAGCTCAGACATGAGTTTCCAGCTGAGGCAACCTTATCTTCTGCCTCATCTGCTTGACTTCCTGAATATTGGGATGGATTTTTTTTTTACTTATGCTTTGAGGAAACAGATTGTCCTTGAGCATCAACCAACTCTCCTGAACTTTTGATGATTTGGTACTCTCAGAATCTTTCCTGCTTTTGTGTCTCCTGAACAAGGAAAAGTCTGCTCTGAACTCCAAAATATTTATTCTAATTCTTTTCTTCCTTACTACTCTCAAGATCTTCCAGCTGGGACTACTCCACCATCTCATGGATAATCATTGACCTGTTACGTCCTTTGCCTGTTATGTGTTTGTAAACATCCTGCTTTTATTAGTCTGGTCTGCACCTTTGTTGAAAAACTTTCCCCAGCACACACTAGAAATATCTACCATTACTTGTAAACAACAAAATATCCTTATGGTTAGAGCCTCCCACGAGCACTAAGGCATTCCAAAAAAAAAAAAAAGGCGCATTCTGGTTTTTGATATGGTGATCTGTATCAGATGGCCACCAAGATGTTCTGTTTGTTGATCTCCTGGATCAGATTATTTTGACTCATTGACTATGGACAGTCATGCCACCCATCTCAGAGAACTCAGCATGTAAGCCACTGTTTTGCACAGAATATGGTTGTCCCACTTGTCCTCCCTGACTGATCTTCCTGAAGAACCCTTACCCAACCAGCACTCCAGCTTTGTGCTGACTAACAGTGGGTCTCTGCGTTTCCGATTATGTCATTGCTCTACATCTGCATACAGATGTTTGGGTTTTTTCTCCACTGTTTGTGTTTCAGGCATATGAGATAGGCTCCTGATCATCCTGCTTACTTCTTGAGATTGTGGCCCTCATTATCTCACCCCGTGCTATTCCACTCATCACTTCTTACTCTGTTGTCTGCAGCCTTTAATCTCCATCTCCCAATGAAGACAAAAGAAGCTGTTAATTACGGCTGAAGTGGTCCAATTGATTTCTTGCTGGTTGTATTTGAACTGTCAGGTTTTTTTACGTGGACAACCAGGATATTATTTTGAAGTATCAAACTCGAACCTGGGGGGGGAAAAAAAGCTGTACTATAATCTGAAGAATCTCAAGAACTTGTGAAGACCTGATCAAAAGATGGCAAAATAATTGTCTTGTATAACAATTTTTTTTTCTACAGAGACCATAATGAAAGCAGAAATTTATCTTAAGTAAAAAAAATGCGTTGCTGTCTTGGCTATTAATATAATATTCGTCATCCTCTGTAGTTGTGGTCCACATACAAACAATAATACAGTATTTCAGTGAATTACTATGTTTCTCTTTGCTTAAATGAGGGAGGTTTGTGCAGTGGTTCTGAGAGTTCAATTTGCTGGCGATCCGTCTGTGTCGGTGTGAGGCCACATGGTGGAGTCAAAGCCGTGTTCTGCCTGTTCTGGTCCGCGCCACAGCGAGAAGCTGCCTCTTGTCTTTGCGGAGCTGCCCTTGCAGTCTGGGGACTTTTTGCTATAGATGGTCACTACAGAGACATTATGTGTTTATGATCATGATTTATTAAAACAAAACTCAAAAGCACTGCCCTCCCACGATTGGCTGGCTTGGCTGGATCTGTATTAGAAGTGAAAAGATCCTCTGAAAAGACCTATGAAAAGGTCAAATTTAACCGTTCTTTGTCCCAAACAAATGTAAAGTCAGAAATGTTTTGGTTTGAATCAAATTCAAAATTAGCTTAAGAAATAATTTTTCTCTAAAAACCTAAAGCCGTGGAAGTAAAAAACTAATCAGCAAAAGGTTGTGATTCAACTCCCTGGCATGGCTGATGGTTCTCCCTGAGGAGAGCCCTGAGCACTTTTGGGGAGGGGAGAGCCCCTAATAGTTCTTTTCCCTCTGCCTGAGGGGTTCTAAACTATTCCTTCCTAGAATTTAGTTTAGTGCTTTAAGTACTAGCCTGCATTCTCAGGGTGAATGAATGGTTAAATGTTTCTTGAGTGGAATATAAATAATTGATTCTTGCTGCCATACATGTGTATCTCCAACTTTGTGATTTAAGACTTTTCTGCTGTTCATTGCAGGAATATTGGAATGAAGGAAAAATATCTGCTTGTGTTCATTGTGTATTATCAAGGAATAATTAATTGTAAATGAAAACAGTGTGGCTAAATGTTGCATTCAAATATAAATATAACTCATCAAGACTCTCAGCAGGCATTAGAGTTACAGCTTTGATCTGAGGGGGAAAAAGACCTTCGTTTGTTAAAAGTGCTGGAAGAGAATAATAGGCGTTTGAAGAAGTGTGGGGGTAAAAGAGGGATAAAGAAGATTAAAAAGCAGCTCTGAATACATGGACATGGGAGATATTTCTTGCATGCAGTTATGTGAAGTTCAGGCTTAAATCTTTGCTCCTTGAGCTTTCACAACTGCTTATGTTGTTTGAAGTGTGTTTTCAGAAGTGATGATCTGTTCATCATCAGAAAATCCTCATAAATTCTCATAAAATAACAGCAACAAAATCTCTATAAATCTGTTGTGCCAAATAATCATCCCTATTATTAATTCCAAGCTGATCAATGATGTTGATTGTACCCTAGCACTATTCTTCTAGCACTGAACACTTTCCTCTACAAGATTATATGAAGATTGAGTGTGCCCTGGAAAGATTTTTTTTCCCAGTCTTTACTGTCTTAGATAAAAATATCAGTAATATACATCCAGAAATACTATTATTTTTCCAAAAGAAAACATGGAGTCTCAACTCTTCAGAAGACATTTTGAAAGAAACTTTCGCGTATAAAAATTATGTTATTTTTTTATCTACTGTCATTTGCAATGAAGATTACTGTAGTTCCTGGTGGATTTTTCCATCTTTAATACAATACTAAGGGTTTGACAAAGAAGTAGGAATTTGTTTTAAAACCATTCTGTTTTAAAAGAGTTGGTTTTTATTTTCCATTTTGAATTATTTCATTCTGAACCAAAACTACTTACAGTAATGTCTCCTGGTCTCTGGATCAGTCTGGAACTGAAGTGCCTGGTGAGTGTCTTATTTCTTTGTGAAACCACAAATTCACCAGACTTCTGGAAGTTTTATTTGACTCTGGATCCAGATTTCAACATTAGGATGTGAGGCATTTTTAAAGTGAAAGATTCCAACTCGGAACACTTCTGAGTGTCTCTCAAAGGTCACCTTTATCAAACATTTTCAGAATACCTCCCTCCCTTCTGTAGTATTCTAAAAGTTGCCAACTAGGCTATTAGAGCGGAAGTTGTTAGGTTCTTGAGACTGCTTTGATTCTCCCCCCTACTTCCCTCCCCCACCCCCCACCTTCTTTTTATCACACCCCAGAAACTTTATAAGGAATTTGAAAGAGATTCTGTGGTGTAATTACTTCTTGGAAGTTCTGGACTGAGCAAGTGAACAGGTTTCTTTCATTTCAAACTCTGCAATTCTATCCATGTATTTACGTTTATGTGTGTTTGTATTTAACCACATGAATATAATATACAACCACATATAGTCAAATTTTCTCAAACTTAGGATAATCAGAATAGACTTTATAATAAATATATATTATAATTTAAAATATTAAGTATTTATATTTGAATTATTAGAATCAGTTATTACTATCTTTATGAAACAAAATGTCAAATAGATATTTGTCTTTGCAAAAATCTTATGATGGAAGTAGCAGTTTGTAATTTGTTATAGGTAATAAGCTATAAATAGTGGTTGTGGCACTGATTTTTTCCTATTTGATCCCTGTCAAAAATTAAATGTAATTTCTTCCTTTAACTGACTTCCCCCAAAGAGATGAAAGTGTGATAAAAGCAAACATGCTCAGTATGAAGTTTCTTGGTTTTTTAAAAATTAAACGGACAGAGTTCCTACTGGAACTTGGAGAACTTACATCTATTGCTGTATGCAAAACACACGAAAGATTAAATATTTAAGCAGTCTATTTTCTTAAAGGTTTTAGCCATAATATCTTCTTTCAGAAGGAAGTGTATTAAGTAGGTTTAATCTTAGACGTGACGAAGTATGATCCTGCTGGTTGCCTTTATCTGATAGTGTATTCAGTTGGCTGAGAGATGGTCCACCTAAAAGCATTGCCTTCCACAGCCTTGCCCTGGCTTCTGCTCTTTGAGTTTGTTCAGTTACATGTTCCCAAGTCAGCAAAACACTCTCATCAGACTTCCAAGTTGTAAATTTGTATTTCTTTATATTTATATGCTTGTTTGTTTCTTTATATGTTTGTAAGAGGAAAAAACACCTATCTTATAGCATCACTGTTGATTTAATGATTGTGCACCTGAAGTGTGCTTGATGTCAATTGTTAATTTAAGAGTAGCTAGAAGAAAAACATCATTTTAACACCATTTTTGTCTCCATCCTATTTTAATCTCTCTGCTGCTGGAATCGGACTCCAGAATATCGCTGCAAAGAACTCAGACTTTAAGAATAAGTGATGTAAATTAAAAGGGAAAATGAGGCAATTGCAGATAATCTAATGAAGCATGTCATTATTTTTATATATAAGTATGTGTTCAGACATATGTGTGTATACATCCAAATAATACATCACATTTCTGCATCTGAACTATGGAAAAATGAGTATTTTCCCATTTCAAAACTATTTGAAAAAATATTATATTGTTAATATATTTTGAGGGACTGCTTTTGGGGAAAGAGTAGGAGTACATGATATTGTTCAAGACATTGTACTTGCAGTTGCCCTTGTATTTTGTGGACTGCATTCTGTTAAGCAGCAAATCCGATGCAGAAAAGCATTTTAGAGGACATGCATATTTTTGTCATAATGGATGAGAGATGTTAATCATATGCCTGGTGATGCTTCATAATACTAAAAATCTGCAGAAGGACAGCAAATAATTTTGGATCAAGAGCCAACTTGAGCAGAAAATGTTTTTTCATAGAACTGTTCTTGTAATTTAAAACCTTCATTTATGTAACATGGTGATCATGTTAGCAGAGAGATTTATCTACCACAGAACCATAAAAGCCACCTGAGAAGCGTGAGAACTGTATGGGAGCTTGAGGACTAAGTCTATGGATTCTGTCGGATTACTGCTAGAATCTTAGCTACCCAGGCTGTCCAAATATTTCCCTTCTTCTTCGTACTCCTTGCAGTGGATGTATCTGAACTCTTTTGTTTGGCAAATAGAGGCACATTCCCAGGGATTCCCAATAAGACAGAATTTTAAAACTAATTTGGAAGTCCCCCTTGCAAATTCCAAATATCCTTATGCCAAAAGCTGGAAGAAGAAAGCATCAAGCTCCACAAAGAATAGGAAACTGTCTAGCATAAAAATTAGTCCCTGCTGGCAACGAAGATAGGAAAAGACAAATTATAGCTTGACAGGGAATGGCACAAATCAGGGTATGCTGATGTCCATTTTTTGCTTGAATAATGAGTTTCCTTCCCAGCTGACTTTTTCTCCACCAGTCTGAGAAACAAAAGGAAGGTTTTGATGTATGATCTGATTTCTCCAGTTTTAAGGACTCGGGAAAACTACAAGGCAAAGCAGCAAAGCAGCAAAACAGAAGAACACTGGGTACAATTAATGATGCTACCAATGCACTTAATTTAAGAGTATATTTTGGGGTTTCTGCATTTTGGGTGTTTTCTTTCCGAGACATGTTGTTGACCAGCATTTGCCTAGCATATAACATGTCCCTTAAGCTTAATAATTAATTCTGCTGCATATGATAAATGGCTCATCTTGTCACTCATGTTGTTTCTTACTGAAGTACAGAAGTAGGATGCTGCCCTAGGTTAATAGACAACAACCCATCCCATTGATTTAGTCAGTGAGTGCTGCTTAACAAATGCTTTGAGTTGGAGGTGTTGGCATGTGGTCTGTTTTTCTCTGTGTGTTCACATATGTAATTAAAATTCATTATAATAATTATCCTTCTCTTGTTTTCATAATGGTTGTGGTGCCTTGACCTTGGCTGGCTGCCAGCTGCCCACCAAATTACTCTCTCACTCCCCCCTCCATCAACAGGATGGGGGAGAAAATAAAAAAAAATGGAGAAAGACAGTGAGATCACTTAGGAAGTACGATCATGGACAAAACAGACTCAACTTGAGGAAGATTAATTTCATTTTTTGCCAATTAAACAGAGTAGGATAATGAGAAATAAGAACAAATCTGTAATCACTCTCTTCTTCCCCGGCTCACTTTCACTCTCAACTCTTCTACCTCCTACTTCCAAACAATTCAAGGGAATGAGAAAAGGAAGCTGCAGTCTCTGCCACTCCTTCCCTCTCACACTCTTTCCCTGTTTCAGTTACATACAAACTTCTCCAAAATGGGTCCTTTCCATGGGCTGCATTTCTTCAAGAACTGCTTCAGCCTGGTTCCTTCCCATGGGGTGTCATCCTTCAGGAGCAGACTGCTGCAGTGTGGGTGCCCCACAGGGCCACAAATCCTGTCAGCATCCCTGCTCCAGCGTGGTCTCTCCATGGGGTCACATCTTCCTTTGGGGCACATCCACCTCCTCCTCCAAGGGTCCTTCATGAGCTGCAGGTGGATCTCTGCTCTGTGTGGAACTTCAGGGACTGCATGGGCACAGCCTTGGCTCACCACAGTCTGCACCGTGGGCTGCAAGGGAACCTCTGTTTCAACGCCTGGAGCATGTCCTGCCCCTCCTTCTGCACTCACCTTGGTGCCTGCAGAGTGTTTTCTCTCACGTATTCTCACTCCTCTCTCCCAGTTACTGTGCAGCATTTTTTACCCTTTCCTAAATATTTAATCACAGAGATACGACCAACATTGCTGATGGATTCAGTTTTGGCCAGCAGTGGGTCCAACTTAGAGCCAGCTTGAACAGGCTCTGTCTGACATAGGGGCAGATCATGGTGTTCTCTCACAGAGTTCACTTCTGCAGCTTCCCTGCTACCAAAGCCTTACCGGGTAAGCCCAAGACAATGGTACATGTGATACGTTAGACAAAAAAAAAAACCAAACACCCCCCAAAACCAACCAACAGAGAAAAAAAGGAAAAAAGAAAAAAACAAAAAAGAAAAAAGCTCACCAAACCTGAGAGGATACAGACAGAAGAACTGATTAAAAGGCCTCACTCTCCTGGAAATAACCAGCTTTTCTTTTGTTCTGAAATCCAGAAGTTGTAGACATGGCTTTGTTGATGCCTAAAATAATACTTGGTTTGATATTTGGCTAGTAGTTTGTACCAGGAAACTGAAGCAGTCATCTGCAAACTCTTCCCATGGATCACAGGCACTGCAGGAACACAAGTTTTCTAACTGGTAGTGATGGAAACATCTCCAACTAGTTTCTTCAAAGCTCCCTTCAGTTGTCCTTTTCCCCCAGAAAACAACTAACTTTGGCTAAAATTGTGTGAAAATGTAGCAAGATGTTACTGGTTACAGTGGTTGTTACTGAACTCCTGCTGGAAAGGCTTCTATTGATCCTTCATTCTAATGCTGCCTATGGAAAAGGAATGTTTTCATTGCTTACCAAGAGAAATGTTGTAATTAAAGGTCTAAGTGCTGTACTTCAGCCTTTGCTTTCCACTGGCAAGAAGAGATAAGGCAGGGCAATGAAGAAGGCTAACATGGTTAATCTTATCTTCAGTTTGGGCAATGTAGTAATTTATGATGTAGTGAATAACAACTGGTCTTGCTTTCTCTACTTATACACACAATTTAGCAGCAAACAGCTGGATGGTGCCCAGATGTTGGCAAACAACAATGCCCCCATCATTCTCCCTTCAGCCCTCCACAGCTCTCCAGACTCCTCTTTCTTTCTGCCTATCAGTCTCTCTGGTACCAGCACAATTATAGTTTCTCTTTTCCGTCACCACATGCAAAGGTCAAAGCTTGAAACGGTTAAGGACTGCTCAAACCATGTGCAAGCTCCTTCTAGGTAGCAAAAGATGAAAGTTTGCTTTTCTTAGTAGATTTTTTATCTCAGTGTCAGTGGGAATTGGGCAAGTGCTCAAGTGCTTTTCTGAGCCAAGGCTTGCATTCACAGTTAAATTTGAAGACATTTGTAGTTGCAAGTTGTTAGTTCAGCTTGGAGGACTCCTTGATACTTAATGCAAACTTTCATGAAAAAACAAAAAATCAATTTAATGTGATTAATCTTATAGAGCCTTTATATTTATAAATAGACAAAAGACATTTTAGGTTGCCTAATCATGCTTCTGCATGAGCAGAATGAATTTGCCTGCTGTAGTGTACGCAGGTAGACTGAATGATGTTAATGAAAACAGTCATCAAAAAGGGAGGTCTTTTTTAAACTGCTAAATATAATTTTACTAACTGTTTCTCGCAGCTCAACTGATGTTTGTCATCTCTTTTAATTTGTGCTTAGAAACATGAGTTTTACAGAACAGTTTCACTGTGTGACCCTGTGGTTTTCAGAAATCAGTGGGAATGAATGAGGAATCACCTCTTTCTCCAGGCCAGACAGCAGCAGCTGCAGTCAGCAGGGCCACTCTAGCTGGATTCCTCCAGTTATTTTTTTACAGGTGACTTGCAGGGCACCATCGGAGATGGCTTCAGACTCTGGAACAAGCTCTTCTACAGATTATCCCAAAGCATGCTGAATTTGGTGACCTTCTGGGCATGCTGCAAAGGACATTTTTGACAGGACAGACCTTTCTGGATGTGGCTGGCTAGATTTCTGGTTAAGTGATCACTTAATTCTTCTGAGATTCCATTTCACTGTTAATTATGTTCGAGTACGTCAGATCTGAGATAGGCATCTCCTCCCTTTTTTTGTATTTCTGTTGGGAATTTTCATTTGTTTTGTTATTTTAAAGGGAATGGGATTAGCTTGAGTGTTTTTCTGAATCTCAGTGAAGATAAATACTGTATTATCTATTATTTTAATATTATTTTGGTACTATGTAGAAGAAATTACAGGATTAATTCGTTTTTCTTTTCTTTACATCCCAGAAAAAGTGGTTGTTCTACAAACTTCAAACTTTGTACAAAAGAACAAGAAGAATTTTGCTGTTTACTAAATGGCTGAGGAAGTAGGAGAACTTAAAATCTGAACCTGAGACATTCAAGACACCATTTGCAATTCATATGAAAGAAAACTCAGTACAATATTAAAGTGAGAAAATAAGAATGAGAAATCAATATATTAGGCTAGTTAAAAAGCAGAGAACTTGCTCCTCATGTGTACAGCTAATGCCTATCAATACTAACAGTCGGGTAATATTTTTTCTGGTTTTAATTAATGTCCTGCAGTTTTTACTGCATAGTTTTATCTGTTCTCATAGGTTGTCCTTGGCCCAGATCTCACACAAAATTTAAATTGAACACAGCACATTCTTGGTCTATGATATTTTTTTTTAAGCTCATTACATTAGTTTGCATGGGTAAATCCCAAACCCCAGAAATTCTTGAAGAGGCTGCTTCCCCTTCACTCAAGTCACCATGTCCTGAGTGGCATTTAGAGACCATACCTCTGGAGGTGTGAGCACCAGCCCTGACCCACACCCTGCACCCCTGAAGCCTGCAGTGTGTGAATCTGTGCTAGCACTAAGCTTGAAAATCCCAGTTTGTAGTACGTTTTACAAGATCATGTTCCTACAGAAAACTCAGGGGAGAAACAGCTCCTTATTTGCTTGTTCACTCTTCTGTTTTCCAAGCATGTAGGCAAGCCAACAGAGGTGAAGAAATAATTCTGTGAGAGTGTGAAACCTCGGGAGCTGTGAAGTACAAAGATACTACTACTGCCTTAAGAAATCCCTAAATCGCAGATATGTAGGGCTGGAAGATTACAGGGGGAAATACTGTTATATTCTTCCTCTTTTTTTATTCTCTGGCCATTCATTATCAGCCACTGTCAGAGACAGGATGCACTGAACCTTTGATCTGAGCAAGTATGGCCATTTTTGTTCAATTGCATTGTGTAAGCAAATGCTGGGTATTGCTCTAATACCAGTGTACACTGCTGCAGCTGAGCAGATTTTGGAATGGTAACCTTGCTTTGCCATTCCCTATATTGTAGTAAACTTAACCTTTTATCATATATTTTGCTTGAATACATAGTTGGACTCATCACATCACTGGGTATATCTGTTTCTTCTGCTGTATAAGGTTGTGACTGTTCTAGGTAGGAATGGTATTTTTAGTACATGCTTTCTCTCAACCTGTACTGTAATGTGCCAAGGTCATATTTATTACAAATACTGCATAATGCTCCTAAAATACTTTGTGTACCTTTGTTCACTCACAGGCTTTCTGTAGGAAGATTGCTTTGCATAAGTTTGTAAAGCATCATCATGCAACAAATCTTTTACTTGTGAAATTGCCTTTCCCCTTGCTAGTCATCCTTTTGACACATAAATGATCCTTTTGGATTTTTTAATAATAGTGCTGCACCATTTACTTCAACTGGACCATTTCACCAAATAATAGTCAACTTTTAACAGTCTTCATAGGTGATTTATGAAACAGTAGTTTGAATATTCTTTGCATTTTGCAGTTTATCCCTTTATTCAGAGTACTTAATTTTGATTCATTTGGAGTATTTTTATTTTGCTTATTTTTTCTTCTTTAATACATTCCTCTGCCTACCTAGTACATAATAGGCACTTGTTTGTGGTCAAAGAGATAACTAAAAACTCCAGGACTTCTAAATATATAGCAGACCTCAAAAACACACCGTGACCACAGCTGACTCCTGGGAACCAGTGCCTAGAAGCCACGAAGTCTTAGCACCACATTGTCACAGTACACTGGATTTGTAACTTTCCAATGGATTAATGAAGACCTCTAGAGGTATCAAATGCCAAAAAGGCCTAAGATCTGAACTGACTCATACATATAAAGATCTGAACCAAATTTTGTCCTCACACTGTCCTATGTTATAAAGTATAAGACAATCGTCTTTCTTTTAGCTGTCATTGCTTTCAGATTCAAAGTCAATGAAGAAAGTGAACACTGTGGCTTAAGGCATAGCTCTGGTTTTAACAGACAATATCTGATTTTTTTCTAATACTTCAGATTTAAATATATCTATATCTCTATCTATATATATTTAAGCAAAAAATAATAGAAAAGGGTTTCGAATTGGGTTAATTGGTGATTCACTGCACTCTCCCACTGGTGATGAGGCAATCTTCTGACTTCCTCTTGTCCTTAGATTTCTTTTCTTGGTCTTGCCATTTGTAAAGGTGCAACCTACTTTGAGAAGGAAAGAGAATATGTGACCAGGACTTAGAGCATGTTCCACAGTGTGCTGAGTCACAATGCTGTCTTTTGTAACAGTGTTGCCTTTGAGACATTCATTTTTTCATCTGCAGCAGTTTTCATGAATAAATTACTTTTAAAAAATCCCAGTGAATTTGTGAAAAGGTCTTTTTGTGCCCTGTAATTATCTCATAGAATTTAATCTGGGAAGGTACTGCCTAAAATGCTTAAAGCAATGAAGTAGACAATGTTTAACTCATGCTCATTTTCAAAACAATCTGTTTTCTGATACTTACAATAATGATGAGGTGTATTTTTAATATATTGTGTATTGTCCATGCTTGAATATTCTTTCTCTGACAGGACCATTATTCTACCTAAAACTAGCAGAATGAGGTTTTTTTCACTTGTATAAAATTAAATTGCTATTTTCTAACTCCTATAACAAAGGAAAAGGCCCTAGAATTTATCACTTTTTAAACAACAGAGCTCTGTGTGAATTGAAAATTAAAAATAAACAAACCGCCCCAGTGAATATCTGTCATGTAAATTTTAATTTGGCACTTTAAAGGCTAGATACATAACTTTCATACTATGAAAACTACCTAATTAAAAGATACCAATTTGTATTACGATAAGTGCTTAGCAAATTAGAGGTTGTACTAGCAGTTCTATTATAACAAGGTAGTTTCAGAAAGTTGTAAATTCAGTTTCCTATATCTTCAAGTGTGAGAATGCAATTTTTTTTAATGTAGGAATAATTATTGAAATCATCTTCAGATGCTTTTAAGTTCTGCCACTTAACCCCATTATGTGACATCCTACATCAGTGCTTTTTGGAAGACAATTACTTAATTGGTTGTGGTGATAGTTGATTTCTATTTCCCTCCAGACAAAGATCATTATGAACTCCCTTCTCTGAGCTCCTTGGATCCACGAGGCTTTTGCAAAGAACAAGGATTGACAGAAAGCTGTAACTACGTTATAGGTGCTACCATCTACATCTTCTTTCCATTGCCATTTAACTGGCAGTATCAGAAGGCGGATGTTCACAGAGTCTGGCTCACCTGGGATTTAGTCCACCCAATCTAATTTTTTTTAGCTACTGTTAAGTATCCTACTGAAGGAAGGATAGCATAAACAGAAACAGTTTTCCCATATTATAGACATTATTTGTGCAACCTGAAGTCAGAAGATGAGAATTATTCAACATCATCAAAGTTTGGTATTGTAGAGAGTATTTCAATGTCTCGCTAATGTCCACAATGATGAGGTCACTGACTACCTTAAAAGATGTGAACATTGGAAATTAACATGCACAGAGCCATAAATAAGAAAGTTTTATAAGATGAGTAACAGGCCAGCCTTCACTTCCACATGGACAATGCTGTCCATTAAGACAATTCTGTGCAGTTATTATCACTAATCTGTGCTTATGCAAGTAATGCATAGACCACACAACAAAGGAGGAAGAGGCAGACAAAATATTCTGTAAGCAGCTGGGAAAAGTCTCCCAATTGCTCGTCTTTGTTCTCATGGGGGACTTAGAGATGTCTGTTGGAAATACAATACAGCAGAGAGGGGTCAGTCTAGGAGGTTCCTGAAGTGTGTGGAAGAAGGGCCAGAAGGAGTATCTGGAGAACTATAGGCCTGTCAGCTTGACCTTGTGCTGGGGAAGGTCATGGAGCAGATCATATTGAGCGCCATCATGCAGCACGTGCAAGACAACCAGGGGATCAGGCTCAGCCAGCACGGGTTTGTGAAAGGCAGATCCTGCTTGACAAACCTACTCTCCTTATATGACAAGAGACCTGTGGATGAGGGCAAGGCTGTGGATGTGTCCACCTGGACTTCAGTAAAGCCTTTAACACCATTTCTCGCGGTATTCTCCTGGAAAAACTAGCTTCTCATGACATGGGTGGGGGTTTTGTTTGCTGGGTAAAAACCTGTCTGGGCGCATGGGCCCGGAGAATGGTGTTGAAAAATGCTACATCCAGCTGGTGGCTGGTTACTAGTGGGTTTCCAGGGCTCAGTACTGGGGCCAGTTGTGTTTAATATGTTTATCAATGATCCGGATGAGGGGATCAAGGGCACCCTCAGTCAATTTGCAGATGACACAAAGCTGGTTGGCAGTGTTGATCTGTTGGAGGGTAGGAGAGCTCTGCAGACAGACCTGTGGAGGCTGGATAAAAGGGGCAAGACCAAGGACATGAGGTTCAACAAGACCATAAGCCAGGTCCTACACTTTGACCACAATAACCCCATGCAGTGCTACAGGATGCATCAGAGTGACTGGAAATTGGCCCAGTGGAGAAGGACCTGGGGGTGCTGGTTGAAAGTGGCTGAGCCTGAGCCAGTGTGTGCCCAGGTGGTCAACAAGGCCAATGGCATCCTGGCCTGTATCAGCAATAGTGAGACCAGCAGGACCAGGGCAGTGATTGTCCCCCTGTACTTGGCACTGGTGAGGTCACACCTCGAGTACTGGATTCAGTTTTGGGGTCCTCAGTTCAGGAAGAGCATTGAGGTGCTGGAGTGTGTCCAGAGAAGGGCAACAGGGCTGGTGAAGGGTCTGGAGCACTAGTCCTGTGAGGAGCAGCTGAGGGTACGGGGTTTGTTTAGCCTGGAGAAAAGGAGGCTCAGGAAAACCTTACTGCTCTCCACATCTGCCTGGAAGGAGGTTTTAGTGAAACTGGGGGTCGGTCTGTTCTCCCACATAACAAGACTCTTGTGAACAAATATTAGCAATTATATTTGAACTTTAATAAACTTATAACCTATTTCACGGAACTGTTGCACGTATTCAGTGGCTTTCAGTAATTAAGTGCAGTGCACAATGACTTAATATCATCTGTCAAACCCAGTTTAGTTGTTTATTCCATTATTGTCTATTCCTGCGCATGTCACATAATGTGAGGTGATGTGCAAGCACAGAATAACTAAGAGCTCTCGCTCTGAAGTTCCTTCCATTTCCATATAACACAGCCACACAAGAGAATCTGCAAGGAAACAATGAGATCACGCTGAATGGCAATGATCTTGGCATACCAGCAACTTAATCTAAATAAAGTTATTTTCCTGTGCACTGTGACCAAATTTAGATAAAAGACTAAAGGATGTATTCAGTGAGATATTTCCCTGGAAAAAACAGGGAATTGCGATGGTGGTGTAAGTGGCAACATAAAACCACAAAAGCATATTTCGGAAACACAGGTGGGCTCAGTTTTTTCTTTGGATCCAAAGTTTATTGATCTACAAAGTTGAGCATAAATTTCAGCAAATATTTTGAGAAGAAAAACAGAGGGAGAATAAAAAATATTGAAAAGGTCCATTTGGACTTTTTAGGTTAAATTCAGAAGATTTAAGAGGCATTCAAGCAACAGAAGTCTTTGTGTTCAGTAATTTTGACACACACCCTGCTTGTGCAGACTGAGTTTTTCCTCAATTCACCTCATAAGTGGATGATGAAGGAATCATTCTCTTTTATTAGTTTTTCTTTTGTCTAAAACAGTATTTAACTCTTCTATCAAAATGCAAGGGTTAAACAGAAAGACATCACACCAAGAACATCACATAGACTAATGGCAAAGGCTGTTCCAGCAATGGGATACAGCAGGGTGAAACCGGTCGTCTGTATAGGGTAGGTGTTTATATGCTGGAGAAGATTCACAGCCAATGAACTGCTGAGCCTGGGTTTGTAAATACTATTTAAATCGACTTGTCAGCCTAGCCTTTTGCTTTATTAAAATGCCTACTTGGCAGCATAGTCAAGTCAAAATTATTTTCTTCCACTTGAATATGTTGATTATGTTTTGTTTTCTTTAAATTGGTTTACATCAACATTAAAATGAAAGTAGTTGCCTTCTGTTTCACTGAAAACAAGAACCATCTCTTCTTAGAAGTCAACATGATTATAATGTTTCTCATCCATATGATACATAAACAAGGTATTGATAATCCATGAGGGCATGGAGAAGGAGGATTTAACTTAACTCTGAGCAGGGATGTGGACCAGTGGTGGGAAACCAAGAGCTAAAGCTTGGCAAGAAAAAATGGCCTTAATAACAATGTTCCCACAGGGCATGAGCAAGACAAAAAGAAAGGTAGAGGGAAGATCATTGCAATTGTGAGAGTCTAGTGGGTGTTTAATGGGTGAACAAGAAAGGCTGAGCTGACTATTCATAGTGGGAATGGTCCCTATTTACTTTCAGTCAGCGTGTATGGAACATGGGACAGTTTCTAGCTTCCAGTTATGGATAGGAAGAAGAGGTCTGTGTTCTCTTTCCTGTGTTCATAGGCTGCCCTTGCATGCTACTGAGTTCAGCTGTATTGAAAAGTACCAGTAAGTGGAAACTTACAGAAGCTGCACTGAGATTTTCTGGCTGTTCTTCTTCTGTGAGGTTGTGAGAAGCTCTGGTTAGAGGCATGAGAGATGCTTGAATTTTCAAAGCTCTGCAAAGTAAACATACAGAGCTGGTTACAGCATTTGTAAATTAAAGATCACTTTAATCTTCAGCGACAGATTTATGAAATATTGCTTTAAATTCTGCTTCACGCTTCACAGCCAACTGAGTTTATTTCAGAAACAAAGGCAATTTAAAAGGACCCTTAGATTACTTTGGCTACTGACGAGTATAAATTATCCCTAACTAAATTTTGTTAGTAGACTATATTGAGATATTTAGATAAAGCACGCGTTTGACATTTATTGCAGAATGAACCCTTTCCAAGCATTTCAAGTCACAAAAGGGGAACACAGGGTGAGTTATTATGGGGCTGGTGATCTTTTTGCCGACATAAATGATAATTGCTAAGGATGGAAAGCTTAAACTTTCCTTTTAATTAGGTTTTTTGTTTGTTTTGGTTTGGGTTTTTTTTGCAGTACTATGCAATCAGACAGCATTGCATTAAAATTCCAATGTTAAAAATACCGTAAACATGTAAAGATGTATCTTGATGTGGCAGCTGCTGTTGCTAAATATATATTTACTAGGATGCAGAAGAAATCTTTCTGTGGTAAAAGCAAGAAATCTAAGAAATCTCTTGCTTAAGTTAAATGTTTACCAATGACTCCTGCCCCAGATTCCTCACAAGTCAACAGTTTTTGAACACATAGTCTCAGCAAAATGCTATTTCCAGTCCCAGCCTTTTTTGAAGATATATTTGTCAGGGTAGAATTGTGATTTTCACAGTTAATTTTGCTTTCTCACATAGATATCCTCATTATCCCCAAGACTAAACACAAAACTTACTGTGGGAAATGAAGTATTTTTCACCAGCTAAAATGTAACTGTGGCAGATATTAATAGCATGCACCACTATGCATGAGCCAAGAAATCTGTGAGTGACCCTACCCTGGAAACACACACTCTTTTGCTACTAGCTGGTGAGTCTCGACTCTCTGCAAACCACCCTCATGTTCCACATCCAGGTTGCTGGGGTACATGAGGTATATTCCCCACCCTTGCTGGAGACATGGCTCTGCTTCCCAATTTATCCCACTCGCCCCAGAGCACCTGGAACAGCTTTCTGGAACAGGTGCATGCCATTGGTGTCCTATAGGAGCCATCTGTATCTGTCCATACCTTTTGGCTGGAGACAATAGCTAACCTAGATTTGCTGCTGTCTGGGGCTGCAGAAAGAAGCCTAATGCAGTCAGAAAACTGTTAACAAGCTGTTAGCAAACAATTCTCTTATTTTATTAAATGTAATTATATACCATATTCCTTCTCCCGATCCTTGTTCCTTTAGGCTCAAAACAGAAAAAGAAAAAAAAAACCCTCCTTAAAAACCATTTAAATATATTCCCTCAAAATTGTGCCTAATGCATGCCTTTGCAAATTGCCAGATGGGAGGGGAGAGGTAGTTACTGTCTACAAACTCTATCTTATTTCTGTTTATGCAAGTCAACAGGCAAATACAGATGGTATTGGAGTGAGAGGCAAAAAATAATTTCCGAAGGACAGCTGGTTCTCCAAGATGTGTGCAAATCCATACTATTTCTTACCGTGGTTAGAGAAGATTCAGTTACCCAGTCCACAAAACTCAGATTTTCACTGTTCTTCTGTTTTCAAAGTAATGGTCAGGTAGGCTATTTGTTCTCCAATTAAAACAGCATTTCCACAGTTTCCATCAATATTGCCATTTTGAACACTAAACCTGAAGACTGTGGTTTGCTCCTCTGTGCCTTTACTTGCCAGTTTTCCAGCTCTCATGCTTTTCCCATGAGACACTGTACTATGAATGAAAATTCATAATTGGCTATATTTAATATAAGGCACCATTTCGATAACTGCATGTTTCTAACAAAAGGTGCCAGTGATTACCCAACATAGCACTTCAGGACAACTTATCAGGGGCTTTGGTTAAATTGAACACTGTTTTCAGTAGGAAATTCAGTCCTTCAGCGCTGGCCATTTCCCCATTATTTCATTATTCTGGAGCTTCTCTCTTTAATGTAATTCTTTTTCTGTGGGAGGAATCACAGACAATGCTTCTGCCCTTGATTTTCCAGTTTTCCAAAGCACATACAAAAGCCACTTTAATCTCATTAATATTCATATTCATATTTTTTACCTGACAGAATTCAAGAAAACAGACTAAAGAGTTATTGGTTACCTTTCAGACTTCTACTTCTTCATTTTATAAAAATGTGTATTTTCTAATGCTGCTTGAATATGTATAGAAACTCAAATAGTCTACTTTGGAAAAAAAAATAAAGTAATCTAAAGTCCTATCACAGTTACAGGGTCTCATGGTTTAACCCGAGCCAGCAGCCGAGCCTGAGGCAGCCACTGGCTTACTCCCACACCAGTGAGACTGGAGAGAGATTTGGAAGAGTAAAAGGGAGAGAACTCATATGTTGAGATAAAGACAGTTTAATAGGGAAAGCAAAAGAAGCACCCACAAGCAAAACAAAACAAGGAATTCAGTCACTGTTTCCTGTGGGCAGGCAGGTGTTCCGCCATCCCCACGAGAGCAGGGCCCCCTCACGTGTAACAGTTACTTGGGAAGAGAAATGCCATCACTCCAAACATCCCCCAGTTCCTCCTTCCCTCCCACTTTATATCCCGAGCATGATGTCATATGGTCTGGAATATCCCTTTGGTCACTTTGGGTCACCTGTCCTGGCTGTGTCTCTTCCCAGCCTCTCCTGCACCCCCAGCTCCATTGCCTTTGTGGCAGCAGGAAAAGCAGAAAAGGCCTCGGCTCCGTGTAAGCCCTGCTCAGCAACAACAAAAACATCTCTCTGTTATCAACCCCGTGTTCAGCACAAATCCAAAACAGAACTCCATGACAGCCAGCGTGAAGAAAATTAACTCTACCTCAGCTGAAACCACCATATTCTAATGATGTAACGCACAAATTAAAAACCCTCCTGTTGTATGACTAATACTGCATGACTTCTTCAGGCAGAAGACTTCCTGACATTGTTCCTTAATTTAAATCAGGATGATACCTTGTAATTCAATAAGGCAGAATTACTTCTGCAGCAGAACTTCTTCCATTACAGGAAAAAAATCCTACCACTCTCTAAGGTGCTCATCTTTATTAGTGCACTGCCTTTTAAATCCTCAAAATACAAAATACTCCTTCACACAATGAACAACCACTTAATTTTAAAAGCTCATCATAAAGTGTAAATAAATCCATATCCACTGCATAATGATACTTTACTGTCAATTTGAGTAAAGCAGAGATCTAACCTGCGCAATCAAACAGCTCTTGAGCTGCCTAACACAGCAGCATCATGCTCTTGACAAGGGCTTTGGTCACCTTGATAATTGCTTTAAGGCATAGTACATGGGCCAAAGAAAAACTGTAGCAACATACAGTTGTTTTTGTGCTAAAATATTTCTTTAACTAACACTAAAATTATATAAGCCTTAAAAACAATCATGCTCTGTGTTCTTGGAATGGTATGTAGCATATTTTTGCCAAATGAGTTGAGTGAATGCTGACTATATTAAGGTATGCAACAACTGGTCTTCAAAGAGTGTCTTGAGATTCCTTCATTTGCAGTAGGTGAGCTCAGGAGGCCCTTTAGATTCCCTTGGAGTGCGTGTGCAGCTTATCCATATCTTTCCACAGGGGGAGTGCCAGAGGTCTGTGCACTGCTTTCCTGGCTGCTCTTAGCTATAGCTCTGGGACAAAAAGGTCTTGAGATGTGTTCTGCATTATTCCTTGGTAACCTCATGCCCTTTAGATCTCATCTTGCTTCTTCAATAAGTAATTTTAATATCAGTCTCTGGATTTCAGACACAGAATTCTAAGTAAGAAACTTTCAAAGAGTTTACTAAGTCAAAATCATTCTTGAATTGTCTCCCATGTTGACTTTGCACCGATACTTTTATTTATTTCATAGGAATGAACAGAATTTTCTGAAAATCAAATCCTGGTTTCACTTTGACTCTATTCCCATATTAATTCTAAGTGATATTTCTCGACTGTAACTGAAACAGAATTCAGACAAAAGTACCAAATTTTTCTTATCCCACTTAAGTAAAATGTAAGAAGGATGACATATCTTTTCCAGCAATGCATCAAAATAAAAAGACCATACCTAAATCCTATTCTTTTAGAGATATGGCAAAGAAAAGACTTTTAAACTACCTACATGAAGACATAAATCTCTTGACCTTTAAAAACTAAGAAAAATATCAGTGGCACGATATTTTAAACTGTGTCTCAAGTTACTATAAATGTGTAGCAGTAATAAAAAAGAAATCAATAAAAGAAATCTACAGGATCTATAATTCCATTTTGGATAACAGCTGGTGAAATAACTTGAGCCGGACAACACAGTACAAAAAATTGTGTGGAATATCATAAATATCTTTTCAGCAGAAAGGTTATAATATTTTAAAAAATAATAAATGTATAATATATGTTACTGAAATTTGACCTCCCCTCCCCTTCCACCTTCCTCCCCCAAAAAAAAGACAAAAAAAAAAGACTTGTTTTGTTTTGGACAAAATTCATTTTAAAAAGATACAGTATCCCCAAATAAACAAAATATTTTGTTTTGGACAATTAAAGACTGAAAAGCAATTTATAGGAAGGCTGCTGCTTCAATTTCCTACCCAGTATTTTTCACTTTCCTAAAAGTGGACCAATGTTGATTCCTCCTGCTTCATTCTTCCTCAAGGCCTTTTAGGATTAAATGTATAGGAACTTCTATTGAAAACTGCATAAAAACGGGAAAGAATATTAGGATTTGGCTCACCTCTTCAGTCATCAAAACTTGTAATTATGTAGCTTGCGTTGTTTGATGCTCACCTGTGGCTGCCAGGAGCCGCAATTATAATTAGTGTGGGGTTTTTCTGATGGTGAAGGGGAGGCTGTGCATTTTTTTTTCGAAGACAAGCAAGTTGTATAACTCATGAGAAACTGCTGATGCAGACAGCTTAGCAAGTTTCAAGGAAGTGATTGCATATTTATGTGGAATAGAAGAACCTTCACATTTGCATTAGGTAGGATATAAATAAATCTGAAGGGCTTGTCTTCCCCTAATTGTATAGCATTTTATCTTTATCAGTAGAATTTAAGTAATATAACCCTCAATTCAGAAATAACCCTTAATTTAGAATGAATGAAAGTCTAGCTGTAAAGAACACATGGTATCTATTTAATGGGAACAATCAAAGCCGTAATAGTCTTATTCTCAACTAGATACCTGTGCCCACGCTTGTGACTGAGGAATTTATAATTCCCAAGTGACTGGATTAATGAATCGCCGTGTCTGTAACAAAGCACATGTATATTTGTTGATCACTCAGTTGCAGAACACAAAAGTATTAACTTATTTCAGGTCCTGCTGCTGCATGAGTGGTATTCTTGAGCCTCTTCAACAGTTCAGTGGTAAAGGGCATCCGTGTATACCAAGGAGAGTTTTGGGGAGCCACAGAGGTTATATTCAGCACCCGAACAAGTGGCATCTTTGTCTTTGCCACAGATTTATTCTGACTCAAAACATGTCCTTCTTCACTACTATAAATACATTTATATGCCAGCAGTTTCAGATGAGGAACTACAGCAAACATCTGCCCATCAAAAATCGGTGTTATGTTTTGTGCTTTCTTCTGAACAACATAAAAAGATCTCTGCCAACTACTTTCTTAAAAACAAGAAGCAATGTTGAAAATGTAGTGTGTAAAAATCAGCTATGATGAAGAATGACCTCTTATAATTAGACAATTACATAGCCTACAATGTTAATGTATTTTCAGTATATGCTCCTTTTTCTGTTAACTGGGGTTTGTCAGTTTAGAGATTGGAAGCACTTATACACTTCTCTGGCTAAGTTTGCTTATTTTTTGGAAACATTTTTTTAAATGAATAAATACAGATTCATCTTGACTAAGTTATTTTACAAGTATTTGTAGACTGAAAAATTATTCGATATGTCAGAACATGATATGTCAGAATCATGGGGCAGTTAGGGTTGCAAGTGACCTCTGGCTATTTTCTCGTCCAACCCCCATGCCAAGGCAGGGCACATTTTGATTTGAAATATTTTGTTCTGACAGCAATGAACTATCCAGAAACTCACTGAATATTTCTGGATTCAGTATCTTTTCTGGATTTTTTTGGAATTAGGAGAAATTAAAGGAAAGTATTTGAGGTATGAGTTAAGCTTGCTCACCAACAATGTCGTTCGAATACTAGACATATTACAGCTGAAATCTCTGATGCATTTCTACTTTTTTTATTCCCTTAATGTGACTTTTTTCAGCTATACATCTGGCAATTTATCTTTTCAAATTAGTTTTAAAGAACTAATTGAAAATCAAAGATAATGTGGATCCTACAAAAGGTCTATAATGATACATAAAATAGGATGTAAATTTCTTATGCATACTTGTTTTCTACAGACCTTCGGCATCTGCTATTTCATGTCCGATGAGAACTACATTAGGAACTTCAAATTTCATCCACCCTCATTAGTGAAGACATGCAGTAATTGTTCTGTCTTGAGATACTGTCTACAACTGTGATCCAGTTCCTCCTCACAGTCTTACTGTTCCTCTGGTTTGTCTTGCTGTAGTAGTATAATTTATTTTACATTAGGGAGTTTTCTACATGTTTTCAGACCTTGGGATCTGTTTATATTAACCTGACTAAACCCAAGTAAACTGTGGTCACAAGACCCATGCAGCCACTAGATGGTGGCTCCAAGCAGCAAAGGAGTGATGTGCAGATGAAGTCAGGATTTGCAGAGTGGGTCCTAGACAGGGTGTTCGTCCGTGGCTTAACAGTACACCTAAAGAGATTTTCACTTCTCTGTATTATCGCACTTGTCCAATGCAAACACAGCATCACTGAACATCAAAAATATCCAGATCTTCATAGTCTCTCCTTTCTGATTATTTCCATGTCTGTCTTATTGTAAAGTAAGGTCGACCAATTTCACTAATGTTTCAAATTCTCCTCAAAACAGCAAAATAATCAGTAGCAAAGAAGAGGTGAGGGGAAAAAAAGAAGCTTCAGGAAAAAAAATTAACCTTTTTCCTTTGAAGTTTTAAATAAAAGAAGAAAGCACAGGATAAGAACCTACCCATGCAGACTCAAGGGATAAAGCTTTTGAGCTTTTGGCAGAGAGGAAGAGCTCATGTCCATGGTCTGCTGGGCTCATGCAAAAAGCCCAAATAAGGGCTCCCTTATTTGTCTCTGCTTCAGCATCAAATGTGAACAATACTATGAACATGACTTAATAAGCAATTTTAAAGCCTTTTGGTGGCAAATACCCTCCTGGGTTTTCTGATGGAGGTCAGAGTGAATGCCTCTGAGAACAGCCAGACCTGTGTTTGTTACGGACAAAAACATGCTTTATCATTAATTTTCATTGGCAGTAAGTTCCAGAAGGTTTAATATAGGGAAAGATCATTTCAGGATAATATATCCAAGAAGGTGGCATCCATCTGATGCAACCATCATCGTGTATGCTTTTGGAGAATATTATCAGACATCTCCACTTCCAACAGATATGCAATTCAAAACGATATCTACAGCTTTCAGCAATTCAAATGCTAATGTGAAGCTGCTGCATTTTGAAATAACACTGGTTCAAAGATGGCTGGCTATGTCATTACACAGTTGGCTTAAAATAAATTAATAATATAATATGTCACAGTTGCATACCATTATTTTTTATTACTTTCTTAAATATGTCCGTAAAATTTTACAGTGCCTGTTGTACAACACCCACCATTTTTCTGACTCCTTAACAAGTGATTCTGAGTGACAGCACCTCCATCTTGTGGTAAACTGGAGAAAAAGATCTTCCTTAATGCCAGCTGCCAGAAAGCACCTCTGAAAACACTATGGTAATATAGATCTATCCATATTGGACCTTGGCTCCAGGTCCTTCAGGGAGTTTTAGTATGATTTCTCTTTACCACCACTGGCATGTGGGACAGCCCTCCTTGTCCGTGCAGAAACCGTGTTTCTTAAAGGCAACAGCAGGGGAACTTATCTTCCCTAAGGAATGAGGGAGGTACTGTCCCTCTGCGAAGGGAGAACTAATGCTTTCAAATGAATAGATGTGATTAGGCATCGAGAATTTAAAATGTTTATAAATACCTGTCACAGAGGACACTTCCAATTACCGTAATTCTGGTGCATTTGTCAAGGGTTTGTTTCCTGAAGGTATGTCAGTTTTCCCAGTTTCATTTGTCTTTGGCGCGTGGGCCCTTTTTTCTCAGAGTTTGTACTAAAAGGCAGGAGACGTGCAGTTCTTCTAATTAGATTGTTTATTATATTCTTATCTGAGGTATTTTTGCATGGAGTGTGCTTCCAGGTTAGCAAGGTGGAAAATGGCCCCTGAGTTCTGACCTCCAAGGTCAGTTATACCCCAAGCTACCCAATAATGAATTGCCAACAAATTTATTTTTACTTATAGACCAGTAACCATTCATTTGTCACCCGCATTGCGGGCTTTTTGACCCAATAATGAAACACTTAGATTTATGGAGAAGAAGGAAGAAAGAAGAAGAGCAAACACCCCAAATCCTCCATCTTGTTACCTACATATTACTAATATCCCATAAACCTAATTTTTCTACATCTCTACATATTCCACCCGGTGAACAGATTTCTTTTTAATTACACAGTAACATTCACAGTGTTATTACATAAAGAAGGAAGCCTTTCCCAAGGTCCCAGGTCAAATGTGGTGTGTTTTTGAGGATCATCATCAGTAAGCACTGAAAGACTGAAATTCCCAGAATCCAGGGTTCCAACAAACGTATGATATCAAAGCAGAAGTTTTCCACTGCCACAGTTGACTATGAGTGTGAATGACCATGTGTGTGTAGTGTCTGTATTTTGGGTTTAAAGTTAAATTTTATAAGTTGGACAAATCCAATCTGAAAAGAGAAATGTTTTTCAAGTTCAAGAAGAGATCCTTCATGACTGTCCAAAACTTAGCTAATCACTGGTCCTATTTGCACTTTTGAAAGCCACTGAGAATAGCTTAGACAGCTGCATTGGCCTATCAGATGAAAGTCTAATTTACTTTTTCTACTTTGTTTCCATTGTTTTTTCTTGTTTTCTGTCACTAAGATACTGTGTGCTGTGAATGCAGAAAGTGAGACATTTAGCAGGCAAGTCAGCTGGATGCCAAATATGAAATTCCTCCTGCTTTATACTATACTATCACACCAGTGCCCTGTTTTACAGGACAGCTCCAGATAATTAGAGTCATCATACCCAGCAGCCTCACCCTCTCATTGTGCCCAGTGTGCTACCGTCCCAAAACTGTCGTGAATTTATCCCAGTATGTTAAATTCTTGCTTATTCTAGGAAGTTCGAAACTGGGCACAGTACTTGGTGTGGTCTCACAAGAGAAGAGTAGACAGAATTAATCACATCCATTGATCTGTTGCCTCCAGTCTTGCTCGCAGAGGAGTATGCTGGTAGTCTTCCTTGCCACAGGGACACGCTGCTGACTCAATGCAGCTTTCTTCCCTAGGACCTCCAGGTCTTTATCTGCAGAGCTCCTTTTCAGCCTGTTGGTTTCCAGTCTGTGCTGTTGGATGGGATTACTGCGTTCTGGCTGCTTTTGTCACTGTTGAACTTCATGGGGTTTCTGCCAGGTTCTGTTTTCAGTCTGTCAAAGCCACTTGAATGGCAATTCTAACCAGTATTCACAGAAGGAGTAGCACATCATTTGGACCAGAAATTATAACTGCATATTAATTTAAGAACACAAAAACTTCTGTGCTGTGATATACAATATTTTATCTGACAGTGGTCATGAGCGAAAAGTACCATAAAGCAAGAACATTTAAAATTATCTCTGCTCTCCTATGAGCTAATGTCTCTAGCATATCAGTAGTTTAGGAACCTCTTAATTTGATATGTGCATTTTAACCTTTTCTCTTCAATAGCAGGAAAGGAACTGACTCCATTTGTATTTTTTGCTGACAAACATCCTGTAGCAATTAAATCATAATGGTGGATGATGATGGATTGTGCAAAGAAACTTTTCTATTGTTTCATTTAAGCTTGGTTCCTCAAAATGTTTTTGTTATAGTTCTTTGTACTGAGAAATTGGAAAAAGTAATCCACATTTCAGCTCATGCACCATTCATGCTTCTCCAGTCCCAGCCTAGTTTCCCTTTGCTTTTAGAGCAGAATGTGTTGAAATGTTTTCTGTTTCATTCTTCAATGCTTTCCTTGCAATTTCTAACATCTGACTGGCATTTTTGACTGTTGCTGTGCAATGAGCTGGCATTTTTTGACAACCCTATCCAGGAACGTCAACATTTCTTCCTGGCATAGCAATAGGTAATTAACCAACATCTTGGATGTGTACTTTGGTTTATTTTCCCCTCTACGTGTTGTTCTGTGTTTATTGGCACTGAGTTTCATCTGCCATTCTGCTGCCCTGTCACCTGCAGGATACTTCTGCAGCTCTCTGCAGTCTGCTTTACTTTAGCCTGCTCTGAGTAATCCTGTAGAGGGAAGAGTGTGCCACAGCAAAGACTTTGCAGGCAAAAATTGGTTTGACTGAAACTCATTTAATTTAAAATCACAGGCTGAAAAGATCTTTTACCTTAAACATAGCTTCTTACTCATAGCTGCATACCATGGTCCCTCTGTACCCAGCTCCTATGTGAGTTTTAGCTTTGTAGGGTGATGGAATGGAAAGTGCAACATAACCTGCCTGCATTTCTGAAGGCTGAAACCTTCTTCCTTACCCGGATTCAACATGTTTCCAGCAACTGCTGCTGGCTTTGGGCTGCTTCTATGTCATAACACATATGCATGGTCTCTTAACATAGCACCAGCTTCCAAAGCTACACACACTTGGGGGGCATATGATGGACACCAATACATCCAAAGCTGCTCCCACAGCCATGGGTGGCTGGAGCAGGGAAACTCCTGTCCTTCCCTTCCTGCAGTTCTACATTCCTGATGCTGAAGCACATTTGAACTAAGTCCTGTTCGACAAAACTGACTTGCAACCCAGTTTGTGCTCCTGGAGTGGCCCTCAATAACCAGCTTTCATAATACACATTTCTTTAGCTCTGTGCTGAGAAAAAAAGAAATAAAAGACTGTCATCATAGGCATCCGCTACTTTATATTGGGTTATACACTAGCAGCAGACTACTTCCCTCCAGGAATTCTAATCCTACAAAATGTTACATAAACATATAAATATGAAAAATGCCATATACATGTGTATATATGTAAAATGTCATGCATAAAAAGGGTTATATGCACACGTACAGAAGTGAACAATCAGACTCCAAAGAGTAGTTTGAAGCAAAACAAAGAAGAAAATGTGTGTAATGAGATCGAATTTCAAAGCACTTCAGTTCTTCTGTTCCTTTAATTTCAACAGGACATACAGAATGATAGAAAGTAGAAACTATTGATCATAAAAGTTAATGGTGATATTGCAATACTTGATATGTTCTATATGGAGCCCTTTTGCATTTATTACTTCAGATTAGCACCTGAATGATGAAATGTAAACTGCTAATATCTCCAGCTGGTGTTACACCAGTGTTACCATTTGAAAATCATAATTTAAAAAATGGCACACAGATTCCTGCAAACACTGAGTGGACTCTAATGACTGGATCCCAATCTCAGCCCATCCTTTTTTGATACTCACATCCAAAAATGTTCAGTCAATGCTAGGGGAAAAAAAAGTAATGATAAAATGAGAATTGATTTCCATGTTATCTATACCCCTCTTTTTTAAAGTCAATCTACCTAAAATAAGTTTGTTATACACATAAATCCGTAGTACATTTTCAATGTCCTTCATAAAATGTTAATATGTTTTCAGGAAGATTGCGTGCCTCATTCAAAAAAAAAAAAATTATTCCTCATCTGGATGGGTTTGACAAAGTATTTTATTCTCTTCCATTTTCACCTCAGGTTCAATGCCTCTTGCACTTTTAATTAAAAATAACCCAACATTATCCTTTCAAATATTACTTAATCTTTCGCATATGAAATATGTTTTCTCTTACAGAAGTTAGATTCTACCAAGGGGCATTAAAACATAGTACACAAAGTTTCTTGTCTTGAATTAATTCATGCTTAAGCTCTAGGTTTGCATAAATTGTATCTAGAAACCATACACCACCAAATCTTTGGCATGTTAAGTATCTGGAATTCACCTGGAGGTCAGTGAATGTTGTAACATTCCTGTCTGCCTGAGAGAAGGATCAGGCCATCAGTCTGGAAAACCACTATCCCTTACTGCACTTTATGCCATACTTCACATTTCTACTCTGGGTTTACCTATGTGTTTGTATTGTATTTCACTCTCAGAATCAGAAGGTGCAAAGGAAAGTGCATTGGCGAGGATCACAAGAGGAAAAGCAAAAATATTGATTGTTTTTCTCTCATTTACTTAAAAGGCAATGCTTCTGGTATTATTCAGCAGTCTTTGGCTTGCTTCCCCCTTATAATGGTATCTGTTTCCCATTGTTAAAGATTCTTCATTCAGGCTAGTCTATTATTTCTGGAATTTGTAGAAAGGTTAGTGAGTCCCTAGAGTTGTGATTACTTTTTCTAGCTGACATTTATTGATCTCATTACCTTCATGCTCATATTTCAAAAAACTTTTTTTTAAATTTTGTTACCATTTCAAAGATGACAGAAATGCTGCAGTGCTCACTGTATTAGAACTGTATGTAATTAAAATTTGTACTCTGTGTTTCATCAGAAATTCACTGCCAAACCTCAGCATGTGTTGTTTACAAATTAGATTGTTATAATTAGAACACCAAATGACTGCAAAAAATAGAGACTGAATTTATATTTGAAACAAACATCTATTTTATTTCTGCACAGAAAACGCTGACATTTTTGGCCATAAGCAAGTTGCTAGATACCATACTTTGGAGAAACCAGATGATATCTGTACCTCTGCAGATGCCGGCAAGCCCATGAGACAGTTTAAGCAATACCACGAGGGAGGTAGGAGATGTAAAATTCTTGTGCTAGCTCTTACTAAGGAGTGAACTTCACCTTTTGATTTTATTGCGTACTTCCTTTCTCTATTATTAATTATTACTGAAATTCACGTGATTACAACAGTATTAGCCATTTTCTTTAAGGTACAAGGAAATTTTGCTACTACTTGAATGGATTTTACAGAATTCTTGAAATACTTAGACCTATTAAGGAGCAAAATTAGGCCATAATACACTCCAAAACTTAGTATATTTATCTATTTTAGAGAAAGTATGTAGGTGTCAGTCTTAAAACGTACCATTGCTTTATAGACACCTAATAACATGAGGGATTCCTGAATTCCAGAGGATTCCAGCTGACAAATGCAACTGTCAGTTTGAAATTTCTCCTGCACCTTTCATATTTTTCTTTGTATAGCCTTTTTAAAGGTTGCCTGCTGAAGTATTAATGTGGACAGATGATTAAATGCTTGCAACAGGATACATACAGAACTAACAGGGTGATCTTGTGGTAGTGCATAATAAATACTTCCATGGAAACATGAAGATCCGAGATAGCTTAGGCAGTACAGTGGTTTAATGGGTGTGAACAGCTCAGACTCAAGTTCTGTACTGCTTTGCTGAAGACTGCCAAATCACTTCCCTGTCACTGAACTCCCTAAAATAATAGAATAAATTGTCACTTTGCTGAAGTGGAGAAAAAGAAAAACAGCACGGGAAATAAATTGGTAGAGGTGTTGACATTTAAAGCATTTAAATACCTGTATTATTCCATTAATATATGGACGCTAGAAACATTTATATATCTATAAAAAAAAATCCATATGTAACATAGATATATATTTATATAAAATATATGTTACAGTGCATCTTATTGCTGGCAATTCAGCAGAACTTATATCCATTTATTTCTCCTTAAGTTATGCAAAAGAATTGCTTTCTCCTTACAACTTTTTTGTCTGGAATGGCTTAGGGAACTACCATATTAAGTGGCCCTCTACATGGAGAAAACAGCTGTAGTTACTTGTCACTTACTTCTTATGATCAGAACGTACAGAGTTCTCAGATCAGTGATCTTTATCGAACTTGTGTGACATCTCACAATTCCTCCTTGACCCTCTTTTCCCAAGAAAAAGGGAATTCTCTTTCACTTTGGAAAAAGCAGTGTGATTTTTTCTCTTGACAAATGTGACCTGAGAGTCCTTTGTAAACTGTACATGATCTTATACCGATTGGTAGGCTTCAAAGGCTGAAGATGCAGCCAGATTAAATAGTAGCACATATGTGCTGACAGTCTCTGGGTTACTCAGGGCAATGCTAGTACCAGACAAAAAGGGTGATACTAAGTTGCCCAGCCGAAATTGTCTGGGGGTATCTCTGAGATGTTGTGTGTATTAGCATATAGCAGATGCAAGTATTTATCTTACTTGTGGCAGTGTAAGATAAAATACTTTTGCAGACAGTACTGGCAGAAAGGAGATGTCTTACTCTGAGAATGGAAATAACCACGTGATGAAAGCTGCCTTCATCATTCCTTTGCAATGAGCATCCTCTCCTGTTTCTAGGCTGCTTCATTATAGTTGTCCTTGGGGCACTCCTTGCGTTAAATGAGTCGGAAAAGGGATTGACAGCTGTGGTTACGTCAGTTATTGAAACTAATGTATCTGTGGCTGAAACATATGCTGCCAGCTTCTCTGGTTGTGGATATCATGGGTAACTATGGAAAGTTTAGGTTGTATTTTCTATCTTTTTACATTATTTTAAAATAATTTCAAGATATCTCTTCTTCAGTTAATATTCAATTCTGATCCCTCATAATAAAAATGCAGTAACTTTACTCACCTTTTGGATTTTAAGGCCACTAGCACACACAGTGATAACCTCAGGAGATCAGTCTGATGACTATCAACAAGCAACAAAAACCATGAACCACCTGTCTTGTGGATGTCTAGCATATAATTAAAGTTTTGATAGGATTTAGCAGAAAGAAAATCTAACAAAACTACAAGATTTGAAATGCAAACCATATTCTTCCTCTAGAAAGAGATTGATGTATTAAATATTTATGCAAACATAATAAATTGGCAAGTGTATGAAAACACTGCTACGCCTTCATCTCTTCCATGTATCATCTGCCTGAAGAAAAGGATTTGCTGCTAAAATAGCATTGGTGTTCTGCTATATAATTTTCGTAAAAGTGGCTATTTGTCACTATTCTTTCTATATCCATCCTAATATAGGTGAATATCATAGCTAACAATAAGAAGAAACCAATGAATACTATTTCTGAATAGAAAATGGAAGATATATTTACATCATTGGACACATTCTGGAAATACTGAGTTCTTGTTAATATAGGGTTAATGGCCTATTTGCATTACTGAACTATGAATTTAAGTGAACAGCATGTCCAGCAACCTTCTGAAAATAATAGGTTTATTGCATATTTTTAACTGATTATGAAATCAGCAGTTTTCCCGATATTCCAGTGCTAGTAATACTTAGCATTCTTCTCTATGACTGTAGTTACAATATTGAGTAATTCTCACAATAACTCCGAAGGAAATATTATATTGGTTTATTAGTGATAGAGAAAGTAATACAGAGGAGTTGCTGAATGTCACATAAAAGGAGAATCTAAGTAAAGCTGGAGTAGGGATGAATTATGAGTGAGAATGAGATTCTTGTTCAACTATATGACTTTCTTAAAACCAGTGATGCATGAGCTTATAGGGAAAGTAGGGCATGATTTACTGTTCTTCACTGATGTATACACACACACACTTTGGTTTGATCACTGTGAAGCCTGCTGTATTTGCTGGCTGCACAATTAATAGCAAGATGGAGACTATAAAAGGACTGTTCAGCGCTTAAGACATTCCAAAAAGCTCCATCTGAAGTAAAACAGTGTCATTGATTCTGCACGGACTAGAGAGCAGGGTAACTTAACCATCAATGCTTTAAGTGTATAATAAACTTTGACAGATTCAACTTTTGGGTAACAGAAAGCTGCTTACATAAGTGATTCACAAGACAAATGTAACAACTATTTAGATTAAAATAGTCAGCCTGGGATTAAAAATGTTTGGATAAGCAGTATTATGTTTACTTCAAATGGAATAAAATAGGGAAGGACTAAAATATCCTAAATTAATTAATGAAATAAAGACAGACATGATGAAGATTTTTCTATTACTTATATCAGGAAAAAATATAATTGTTGTATTTTAAGATTCAGGGGAAAAAAGAACAGAGGTTTGAAGTTGCCATTTCACTGAAAGCAAAACAAAGCTTTATGCAGACCAGTTTACCTTGTAGTTTTTACATTCAACAGGATGTTCCCCAAAATATATGGTCCATTAAGAAAAACAAATGAAACATTCAGACTAAAATTTATTCATGCGATCCACAGAAATGTTGACTATTTCTAATATATGGGTCTTACTTTCAAATAATTATGACTGTTTTGGGATATTAGATGATTTATTTAAGTAGAATAACAGGACAACTAACGCAATCATATATTTACGGCTTGTCACCATACTTCAACACACTTAAGAGTTGAAAGTTTCTCAAGAAACTCTGATTCTGTCAACCTCAAAAAGTGTCATTGGTTTCAGTGGGGCAGGAGTTAATTTTTCATGTGGACCCAGAGGAATTAGCCGTAGCTATGGACCACTAAAATGGAGAGGAGTGAGAGGCTGGATGTATGGGTTAGGGAAACTGAGAGTGGAGACAAATGTAGTTTAGGCCATTATAATCCAAAGATCTGCATATATTGCCAGGACTTAATTTACAGCTTTAAATTCTCCTTTATGTCTGAATACACTGTGAAGCTACTAAGACCTTTCCGTTATATGTCAGGAACCTCACTGTGTGTTTTTATACCTGAATTGTCTTGCCAGGATGTAGATTTCTGCCCCTTCCTTCCCTCCCTCTCTACTGTGGGGAAGACCACCTGTAAAAATCTCATCAGTATTAGAGTATGTTTTTACTGTAGGGTTAATTTTGGTTCTTCTACATTGGAAAACATGTTAACTTAAGTGAGAATAATCAGACTGTGAAACAGTACTCAAGCTGTGTGTCTACACACCTTCTGTCCTTGTTTGATTGTGAAAGCAAAACTTCTAGAGGTGTAGTGCCAGAAGATGCTTTGCAGTCTTGGAATTTTCTCATATCTGGAGGCGTGGGGAAGGATATCTTTGTTCTTTCTAGGCACAGCAAAGGGATTGTGGAAAACATGTTAGAACTGGGGCCCTTAAGCAGATCTAGCCCGTATCCACAGTGAGGAACGCTTAGGTTAGCATCTGGCAAATCATACTAACTGCAGTTTTTACCTATACAGCAGAGAATATCAATATAATGGACTTTGTGTGCGGGCGGAACTCAGATTAGGAGCAATACTTGAATTACAATTTAAATAAAATTCATCATGCAGACAAGGTTTTGTGGGTATGTCTATACAGTACTGTCTAATACTGCAAAGAAACATGAATTAGCTCAACATTAAAATTAATATGACTGCATCGATATAGTTCTGATATTCAGAGTATATTTGTATCAGAACTAGCATCCTTAGGTCTAGGCTGGGTATTTCATTTAGATACTGCATTACGCAATAAGAACAGTCCCTAAAAAGAATAATTAGAAAATGCTTACAGACTTTTTTGGGGGGGGAGACAATAAATACTAATTAATCTTTATCAACGATAAAAAAGTTTATAAACTGAGAGGGAAAATGAACTGGAGAACATTTCATCATTCTAATCATCATCTCTTAGTGACAGCTGGCCTGCTTCTCTACTTTCTTGCATCTTGAAAAGTCACTAACACTTCTGCAAAGAAAGCATAATGTTCTGAAAGGCAGTATTTTACATCCACTGTGCTCAGCTGAAAATTACTTTATGAGATCTAAGGTAGTGAAGGATTGGACCCAGATGAAAGTACTAATAGTTAAGGCTCATATTTCTACATGACCTGTGATGAAAGAGAAGAAGGTGCTGCATCTCCAGAGACTTCAGGGAACGTTCGGGGAGTGATATAATTAATAACTAACTGTTCCATTTGACAACTCTTAATCTCATTTTCTCAGGCTTGTGTCCTACAGATTATTTATAAATTAGATTGGTGGTCATAGTAACTATTCCCCTGAGTTTGCAAAGTGAAGGGAGCCTAAAATGACTTCTACTTTTCACAGCAGGGTCAATTGAGCACATCATCCTCCTCAGCAGGATAAAATGAATACTGTGCAGTCTACTCTGGGGCAAATAATTTCCCTTTCGTACAGTATTACTAAATGAACTGTGCAAGACTCTGTAAGTTTAAGGAGGAAAGTACTGTCCCTTAAGTCTATGGCAAAACACTTGCATTGTTTCAGCTTGTGCTGAACCTCCTGTGGTAACATGGCCAGTCTGCCCACGTGGCTACAACACACCATCACACACCTCCAGCGTATGTACAAGGCCTGGGTCTTTTGCACCCTCTCCCTTACCTTGTAACAGAACATCAGCGGCCTTGTGGAGCAAAGGACTTTTTATGTCTCTTCACAACAGAAAAGGAACAGAGACCTCCACGCAAGTTGTTGAGATGAGACGTAAATTCTTATTCTGTTTCTATTCTGAGAAACAACAGCTACATCATAGAGAAACAAAGTTTTTGGAAGTTCATTTCATTGCCAAAGAGAAAAGGTGCTTGTCTTTACTTCCAGGTACATATTCAATGCAGAGCCAGAAAGTTAAGCTGCAGACCAAAATTCAAAGTGAAGATAATACTTTTATCTTTAACAGGCTTGCAGAGGAATTATTTCAGGAAGAACTTGCAGTTAACAAAACATATATGCCAACAAGAATAAATTTCAGGTCACTCATAGAGCTGTGACTTCTGTGACTTGTAGGAGGAAATCATAAAAGCTTCTTTTCACCACCAAATTAACAGTGGACAACTTTTTTTTTATCAGTATGGTATCATAATTTCTAGAACTCCACTTTACAATGCAATTTCTTGCTTCAGAAAAGTCCTCCAGAAGTCTTTTGCAGGCATTGTATTACTCTGAGGCTTCAAAGCCTGATCTATACTGATTCATGGGACTGTTAAATCTATGATCCACAACACCCTTTGGCAAGGAGTCCCACAGCTCAACCACACATTATGCAAAGAGCCAAGTCCTTTCATTTATTTCACACATTGATTTTACCAGCTTAATTTGATCCCCACCTTAAAGTTTTCACATTGCAAAACACTGTATGATGGTTAACATTTGGATGTTCTTAATACATTACTTCCACCTTTGGTCATTACAAATTCAGAAGTATTATAGTTTCATTATAACATTGTTTATTTATTAATAAAATACATAATAATATATTTGATGATTTTTATAAATGTACATATAGACGCATGCAGTAAAACAATATAGTATGTGAAACACTACACAATGCTGTATACTAAGACTGTACAACACTATTTTACATAAACAACACTATTTTACATAAACGGTCAAAAAAGAACATTTGATTTATCATGATCTCTTTATCAATTTGGTGGATTGTGTGAGATTTTCCTTTTATTTACATTAGGTTCATAGAAAAAAAGCTCTTGAGGGGCTAAAATTAGAATGATTGTGGTTTATCAGTTTTATACACTAAATAACTGAAAGCATATGGTTTTAGGAGATTAAGTGAAAAAACGCAAACAATTCCTATCTACAGTTTAAAGCAATCTGCTTCGAAGAAATGAATGATCTGCAGGTCACTACTAAGGCCGCGTGATTTATTGATTTATTTTATCGACTTAGCAAGCAGCAGAGCAGAGACAATACTTGTGACCTGATGAGAAGAAACTCGGTCTGCGCAAGAGGGTTTGAGGTACCTCGCACCTGTGTCTTGCAGAAGGGGAGAGGAACAACCTGTTCCAGCGATTTAGCGGTGGAAGATTTTCATATCTGCGATTCTGTGTAAATCATTTAGGTGATAAATGACGCCACTCATCTAAATTCACGCGCTTTTGGGGGGGACGACGGAGACAAGCCCGAGCACAAGCCGGGGGGTGTCCAGGCAGTCCGGCAGCCCCGCCGCAGCCGGGGCCAGGCTGCGCTCCCAGCCGGCGCAGCGCTTCTTCCCGGCACCGCGCCTGGATGCCGAGTGTCCGTGGCGTTCGCGTCCCCTGCCCGGGACAGCCCCCGGGACAGCGGAGGGGAAGGAGGGTGAGGGGATGCGGGGAACAAGTGGAAGCGCATCCAGAGGCAGGCGAGGAAGGGACGTTACCTGCCGACACCGAGGACGGGAAAGTTGGGCGAAGAGAAGGAGGGCGGTCAGCGCACCACTGCCTTCCCTCTTCCCGGCCGCTCCGCCCGGGGTTGCCGGCGTTGCTCCCCTCCCCGCGGCGGCGAGGGGCCATGTCCTCCCACCNTACGGGCGGAGTGGGGCGGCGAGGACTGTACGAGGCGGCCGGCGGCATCCACCACCCAGCCCGGCTCTGGGGACAGCCATGGGGAGCAGCCGCCGCTCCAGCTGCCGCGGAGAAACTCCCCTCCGGATGTCGGCTGCCGGTGGCCTGGTCTGAGGAGGAGGAGGAGGAGGGAGAGGAGGAAGGCCCGTAGCAGCGGCGGACTGTGCAAGTTGCGCTCTGCCCTTTTTCTCCCCGGCCCGTCTCCCACCCGCGGAGCAGCATGCGGACTGGCCTCCGCGCTCCCTCAGATGTGCTCTGGCTGCCGCCGCCTTCAGTGCATCCTGCTGCTGGCAGCGCTCACCCGGGCGCTGGATGAGACGGGAGCAGGGAGATCGCTGCTGCGGTTCCGCCCGCTCCTTCATGCGGGCTTCTGCTCCGGCGGGGCTAGCACCGCCGCCGCGGAGGAGCCGGGCTGCCCTCCCGCCCCGCGCCCTCCGGCCCGGGGGGCCCGCATGGCGTGCTACCTGGTCATCAGCTCCCGGCACCTCAGCAACGGGCACTACCGCGGCATCAAAGGCGTCTTCAGGGGACCGCTCTGCAAGAAGGGCGCTCGCTCGCCGGTAACTGCCACCTCCTCGCCCCCTCCCTCACTTGCCCCCCGCACGGTAGGAGCGGTGCGGGCGGATGCCCACGCTGGGGGCGGCCGGCGCGGCGTGGCTGCGGGGGG
>VZRV01008264.1:1106545-1134024 GCA_013398115.1 Falcunculus frontatus
GGGGGGTTCGCCGCCGAGCCCCCGTCGGGGTTGGGGGCAGCGGGTGCCGGCAGAGCCGCCGAGCGGAGGTGCCCAGGCGGCGGCGTGGTCCCGCTGCCGCTCCTCCGCCTCTCCGTGGTGGTCGTGGTATCGTATCCGCCTGCGTAGGCGCGCCCGAACTTTCCCTGTCGCTTTGCCGGGTATCAGTGTGACATACGGAGGGGTACGGACCTGCCACCCGCCGTGCCGGCCTTGCACGAGTACCAGGGACACCTTGAGCCCACTGGTGGGACTCATTCGTCTTCGGCAGTGCCAGGTTGTGCCCCGTAACGCACCTGCATCCTAAATACCTTTCAGGAACTGAAGCCTGCTTTCTCTTTCTTGACTTTCAAATATTTCACTGCGCTCCCAAAATCCCTTCTGTGTTGTGCACCAGCCCTCTGATAGAGCACCTGCAGGTTCTTCCCTTGTACTGCTGTGTCTGTCGTGCGCAATATAACACAACTGCGCCGCAGGTATCATCGATCAGACGTTGGCTGAGCTGTGTTTGTGTTCTTTGACCCATGGAGCTGATCCACTTTCTGCTTTCGTGTGTGGAACCCCCTGAAATTCAGGCAACATTTACTGAGATCTCTGTCCAAAATTAGGTCGAAAGGAAAAGATCTCAAAGATCTAAAATGGGAACAAGCTTGATTGCAAATACTTTTTATTTAGTAGAACTTTAACAACTGATGTTCAAGTCGAGTAGTATCAGAAGCATGTGAAGATATTACCCTCCAAACAGTGTTATGTTCCAAATCCTTCACTTTCCATTTTTTCCCCTTTCTTTCTAATTGCCTAGTGAGTATGCACTCCACTCCTCTCCATCTAAATACTTCAGTGAAATTAATTTTTCTGACTCCACTAACAAATCATCATTTTAAACATAGTTTGGCTGCTGGGTGGGAGTAATTTTTGTTTATATGTAAGTAACAGAGAAGAAGACCAATGAAAATTGATGTTCCTTGTTCTTTAAAAGTGTATTTTTAAAAAGGAATTTTTTTTTAAATTGAAGCATCTTAGTCTTAAGCCAACCATCTAGGGTTTAGTGGAAAAGGGAGAAAGCTATGAAGTTGAAAATTAATTGCAAGTTTGTTTCACTATATAGAAATGTTATTTCATGTGAGCTTTTCAGAGTTTGAAGTAGCAAGGGCACTTTGTATTGCTTTTTACTAAGACAGAACATCTTGTTTCCTAAATTTGTATTACCAGGAGTTGGTATGTTTTATATATTTTGGGACCATTTCTACAGAAAGGACTTAATTATAGCAATCCTTAGCTTTCATTAGCCTTCATTCTGAATTCTTGAGGGAAAACTTTTATTTCTCTATGTACATTTATTTCTTAAAATTTTTTTCTTTATTTTCTTTTGCCTTGTTTTGGTGGCTACTCTTTGAAGCTAGTCAGGCTTTTGAGGTCATAGGCTAAGCCCTTTGGAGGGGGAATGTCAGACAGCTCATGGAAATAAAGGTGCATGACACTGTTTATGCTGGGTAATTGTAGCTCTGTAACTTTTTCATGCGGTTGATATTTTGAATTTACTATTGGTTTATATATGCTATTTTCATATTTTGATATGGAAGTTCAGATTTTAGGAGATAAATAAAGGATACTTAGTTGGCATGGAGGGTAATAGTTTGCTATTAAATACTGAAAGCAGTGAGTAATCAGCATGTGCCTACAAATGTATGACTTTCCAGGCCATATCCTTCTTGCTTATCACTGGGAACAGTGAACAGGAAACAACATCACCTGGATACATTTTGCATTATGGATGTGGGAGTCATGCATATTGAGATTTAATAATGACTGAGGTAGTAAAATTGTTTTAAACATGAAAAATGCCCCACACAATGCAAACAAACCCTACAACTATTGAGATGAACTTAGGACCACTTCTTACACTTAAGAAGGAAGTCTTAAGCAAGTGGCATTTATTTGTATTCCCTGTGCTGTGCTTTTATTTAATCCCTCCTGATTATAACTTTGAAAGATACAAGTTACGTCTTGCAGTCATTTTTAAAATGTTGAATTGGAAGCAGCCTTGAAGATTTGATCTTATCATTTGAAACATTAAAAAATCTTATATTTGTACCCTATGAGTGATTTTATGCATGTCTGTGTAGCCTTTAATGGATACCACGTACCTTTCTGTATTTAAAGTGTTCTCTATTAACAGGCCATGAAATGTCAGTAGACTTAAGGCTATGCTTTAAGAAATGAGAACAGTGGTGAATATTTTAAATACCTTTATCAAATTCCATGGTTTTATGAACAAGGATTTTTTCAGTCTGGTATTTGTGTAGTATTTATTTTGCATACTTCACTATTATTGTGCCAGAAACGATTCTAGCCCTTCTTCCTGGTATGCAGAGACCTTTAGCTGTAGCAGTTCTAATGAGAATAAGATATGTAGGACTACAAGGATAACGTAGTTCGGGTACGTAATGAATTTGTCATGATGTTGTCATAAAATCCTTGAAAAATTTTGCCTTTCCTTTGCCCACTTTTACATATTGGAGAAGGGACTAGCTATGAATATCGTGAAGTTGGTGGTTATGAATTCAGGAAGGGTGGAACTAGAAGCAGTCACCAGTGAATCCTTTATCAATGGAGTGTGATGGAGTTACATGGGGAAGGAAATGCTGAGTTTGAACATGATGCCAATATTACTAAGGATAATGGACAGTAAGCCAAAGAAGGAAGCTGCTTATTTTAGAGACCTGATTCTGTGCTTTAAGCTTTTATGTTTTATCTGAAAAGTTATATTCAGGAACATATTATGAGCAAATTTTCTGTCTCTGAAAACTGCTATTTTAGGAAATGCATTATGATACAGAGATATTACTTACACTTCAGAGTGATGATATTGTCTACAGGATTTTTGAGTCCTGAATAGATTACGTTGATCACTGTACTGGTTTTACTTTTTGAAGTCATGATAGATAATGCTGTCATATTCACCTGCCACCCAACCTGCTCGGAGGTTTACTGCCACGCTTCACAAGCCTGGCAAAGCTGACACTGAAAAGGACTTTCCTGTGAAACTTTCAAAGAAACTTCCAGGATTCAACAGAAAATGGTACTGGGAATTCAGCAGATGGCCCCCTTGCTTCTGAATAATTTCTGAGCCAAGGATGTATTAGGGCACACTGTTCTGCCTGTGGCTTTTTAAGATAAGATATAAACAAAGTCTCGTTTACTACTCAGTATTTAAAGATCCCTTTGTATTTCAAAGGAAATAGAAGGCTCAGAAGACCCAGTGCCTTAGCCAATTTCTGACTTGGCTAATTATTTTTCTTCCGTTGTTCCCTGCAGCTTTAGCTGAATACAGTATTTTTCATGTACTTCTCTAAGCTGTTTTCAAATAAAGCTGTCAAGCAGCTGCTCCGTTGCACTCGGTGCTTGCCTGAGTTCTTTGGGTTGTTGGGGGTGGGAAAGGCTTCTTTTCTGTTACACAGAGTTACTTTAGAAAAGCACAGCTCTCACCCCATGTCCAGAGGCTCCAGTAGTTCTAATTAAGTACATTGTAGGTACTTGAAAATAATGACAGTTTAGTTGATACTGAGCCATAAGCAAGCTGTTTTAGCACTAAAGCAAAGGTAACCAGGACTGAGTAGCACCTTAGCACTCTCTGGAGCAGATAACAACACTAGGCACTTGGAAACTTTGAAAACTTAAGTGAGCCTGAGGACTGAATGGCTGTAAATAGAGAACAGGAGGGCCATGGCATGGGCAGCTGTCTCTGTCTGCCTGAGATCAATGATAGAAACGATAGCATAACCAAGTCTGCCACAAAGTGACAGTGTTGTGTTTGCCACTAGTGAGGAGAGACATGTGCCAAGCACAGTTGTCAGAAAGCAATTTAAAGGCTAGACATGGTGGATGTGTACCGTGTGAAATACGGTTTAGGTAACAGAAGGTTAAAGGAGGATCTATCATATATCTGGGTAATTACTGGAAGACCAAATAACTTGTGGGTTTCTGACTATAAGCAAATCATCCTTTGGCACTGTGACTGCACGCTCAACAGCACTGAAAGCAGAGAGGAAGGGTATGCTGGGGCATTACAAGGAAAATGCATGAAAAGTAAAATTTAAGTTAGGAAATAAAGTCTAAAGGGACCAATAATAAACCAGCAACTCCAATAAATAGTCCTTCTACAAAAGGAAAGGGGGGGGGGGAAACCCAACTGCATCAACATAACTTAATGAAGAGAAAAAAAGGGAAAAATCGTAAAGAAGATGGAAAATGGTACTTTCACTTTTCTGTGCCAAAAGTCTCTGGCAGCTGCCTCCCGCAGAAGTGGCTGCCTGCCAGGGGGGATTCTGTGCACTCTTCTGAAAGCTTGGAGCTGGCTTACAGAGGTATCTGCCTTACACAAACCAAGGGCAGGCACTCCTGCTTAACTGTTTCTGATCTCATTGATTCCTGGCACTTTGTGTCTCAGAGTGGGCTGAGTGTGTTTCCTACCAACCCTCTTGCCTCCACTGTGCTGGAGAATATGAGCATTCCTGCAGCCCACACTCAACCTTATGGTGACCTTATTTCCTGATTTCATGGTTCCTGTTACGGTGCTTTTTGTGCAATTCTGCAACATGTGAGAGACAGAACTTTCAGAAAATGGGAATGTGCTTTTTGGCTCATGTAGCCTTGCTGCTCATACCTCGTATTAAACCTGGTTTTGTGGAATGTATCACTTCTGAGCATATTTTGATTCTAATTCAGTGAGTGGGTAGCACTTTGTATATAGCATTGCAATTAAATTTAATCATCTTCAGCCATTTTCTGCTGGGGCCATTTCCTTCACCCACAATTAGCAGTAATGTTAAACAAGTGCTCTATGTCTGACAGCACCTTTTCAGCATTCTAATATTTTTATTGGTCCCTCAATTGAGTTTGTAAATCCAGATCAATTTCTCTGTTATTTTGCATGTGGCAATGCTTGTTTGTCTATTAGTTCCAGAATTACTGCTGCTACGTCCATTTACATTCTCACTTTCAGTTCATACGCATTTTACTCACCCAGAGCATAGCAGTTTTGTGGGTTTTCTTATTTTATTATTATTTTTTTTAATTCTACACTGTGTACAAATTTGAAAATGAATGTAGAGACCTAGTGATTGTGAAACAGGTGCTCCCTTGGTTGGTGGTTTGAGCTGTTACCCAGGCTCTAAGCATTAAAGGCTGTTCCTCTGCCTCTTCAACCCTGTTTTCTGGACTCTTGCCCACATGTGCTGTCCATGGTAAGCACTTGCCTGGCTTTGCTGGGGAGGATGCTCCCCAGTTTGTTCCTCTGTCTAAATGAATGTTTTGTTTTGACCACTTTACAAGTAAATAAACTGAGTGACTTTGTTTATGCAAATGCTTGCATGTGAGATTCGATTCCTTGAAAAGAAAACTGTGGTCAAAAAAATCTCCATCATCTGAATCTGCTTATTTCCTACCAAAGTTTTGCAAAGGTTCGCTGCAAAGGGTACCTAAACAGAGAAGGAAAAGAAAGCTTTTAAAGGCTGGCCAAAGTGTAGCCAGTTTTCCCTATCTGGGTTTTTCCTTTGGCTGCAATGCTTGGGGCTTTTTAGTTTGGGAGATGGTTTGGGGTGTTTTTGTTGTTGTTGGTTTTTTTTTGTTTGTTTTGGGTTTTATGTTTGGGGTTTTTTGGGGTTTTTTCTTTTTTTTTTTCATTTAACATGAAGAACCTTTGTTAAGTCTTTTTATTACATCGCAACTGATCACTTTAGAAGACTCAGTCATTACCTCCAAATGTAATTTTACTCATTTGTCCTGGGGAAAATGTTGACTTTTCTCTGGAAAAATATAGACATTCAAAATGTTTTTATCTGCCTGCTGAAATACTTTGATTTCAAAATGCCACGGTGGTACACTGTGAGAGGTTTAGTTTTACTTCTTTATGTGTCTATCCATGAAAAACAGCGCATCACATTTATTACAAAACAGAGCAGAAGCTGTGGACCCTCTTTTAGAGCACAAGAGTTAGGATCTTACTATGTAAGTGTCATACATCTACAATGGTAAAAAAAAAAATCATGGATTAGGAATAATTTACATAAAAGGTCAAATTAAATTTATTACCATGTTAATGTCAAAGAGCAGTACAGATGCATGCACGCACTTGCAAGAACCGGAATTCCCAATATAACATGCAGTACCATTAAAATCCAGTTTGACCCTACCAAGAATTAAGCAGTCTTCACTGAGAATAAGCCATTTTGCAAACATATGTGCATGCAGCATGTAAACATTTCTGAATAGCAATAAGAAGACCCTTTAAAAGAACTTTTTAGCATCCACAGTTGTAAGCACCATTTTTTGAAGATTCAATCTGCTCTGCTCTTAGCCTTTGAACCTTCCAAACTCTGAATGAACAGTACTGAAATGATTTGATTTATGTTGATAATCTGCATAGGTGATATGGCAGCTACTGCAGTATTGGAGCCAGATATCTAGAGTTCAGTCCTGCATTTCTGTATTTTATGTGGGCACATATCACTGCTTGTCTTGTACAATCAACTGCAGTGCACAAGTGTCAAGATTTGTCATGGGGTAGGTACACATACCTGAAAATGCTCTCCACTGTGCAGAACGTGTTGTTCTGTACCCAGTCATAAGGCACTTCAACGACAGATTTTTCTTTTTTCTTTCTTTTTTTTTTTTAATACTAGACTAAATTTATGTGCATACTAGATAAGATGTAAACATCATCAAAATTTTGTCCCAGTTTCATAGTTATGCATAATGATAATTGGCAAGCTGGTTCAAGTAAAGAAATAGAACTATTGCTGGGAGATTGCATGCAGCTCTGAAACAATTCATACATTAATCAACTCTAGTTGATATCAATTTTTCAATTGATGTTTTCCCTGGAACACATTCTAAAACAGATTTAGTGCTTTTGTGTCAACAGAAATATTCTATCAATATTCTGCTCAGACTGAACTGGAGAGCTGTACTTGGTGTCTTTGAGAACATTCTCAGTTGTAATCAGCTGTAAATCTGCAGCCCTCATTTCCAAGTTAGACTGAAACATGTGAGGAAGGCTTGCAAAACCAGATTAGAAAATGTAAGAGAGTTCCCTAAAATGCACTCTTTGATAGCAAAATGCTGGCTTGATTATATTTTGGGGTTAAAATGACAAATGAAATCTGTATAATACCATGATCAGAAAGTCTGCTGGAAATGCAAATTCTTATAGTTATTAAGGAGTTCTGAGTATTTTTTCAAAGAAAAGTTTTCATATTTGGATATTTATAGCCGTAATTTTATTAGCTTTTGTGGGTTCCAGAAGTGACTAGTTCAAATTGTTCATCTAAACCAATCTTCATTTTTCTGTGCTAATCATTACATCTTCACTTTAAGTATTGTGTGGTGTGCAAACTCTGACCATGGATTTTATTGGGAGATCTAACAAGAAGCAGAATGTGTATATTTATGCCACCCTTTTTTGTTAGACACTGAAAAACCGAGTTATGATCTTGATGTATTGAGCCTGCTGTTGAGCCCTTTTCATTGATTGCAGGAAGCTTTACATTCCTGCAATGCATTACAGGTTGACAGAGAAGGAATCGGCAGGATCCTCGCATTGGTTGCTTGGTGAATATTGTGGTCCAAATGCTGTCTAAGGCTAGTGGTCAATGGACTGGATGATAACAAGGATTTCTCAGTGTGGCAAAGGCACTGCTCACGTCCAGATGCTGCACTGATGGCTCCTCTGTACTGGGAGGCATTACGGTGTAGGAACACAATATCCAGGATTCCCACAACCCACGTGGCCACAGGTCTGTGCCAAACAGCAGCTGAGAGACGTGCGGTCACCTTGGCATAGGGAGTAAGTGCCTGGCCTGATGGGCACGGATCAGAAACTGTCACATTGCTGTTGGGGGCTAGTTCAGAAACTGAAACTAAAAAGCCCAGTTGTGTAGGTCCCTGTTGTAAACAAGCTCACAATGTGATGTGCATGCAAGTAGTTTGTGTGTACCAAATAATAAACACACATCCCATTAATGTCACCGAATACATGTGCAGCTTCTCCAAGCTGTCTGAATGCTTAACTGCTGTCCTTACGAAGCTGTACGACTGCTTTTCCTGTAGAGAAGTCCAAGGCTGCTTTGTTGTATACACCTACAGGATGGACACCAGCATTTTTCCCTTCATTGATGTTCCGATGTACACTTACTTCACTTTAAAGAGAAGATAGCAAAACCCATATGAAAAAATAGTTTAGTAAGACAAATGGAGAAAGATCAGGTTGGTACTATATGCAAGGATTTCAATTTTCATTCGAATGATAAATGTATCCTTGGCTATTAAATATGGAAAAGAGGCAATATAAGGAGCAATGTTGGAGACACTGCTTATTCACAAATAAGTATCACTTATAAAAAGTTCTTTTTCTGGGAGTGTTTAATAAATTTTTGTGATGACTAATAATGGAAAAATCACAGATGTGTGCTTTTTGATGCAGACGCATTCATATCCTATAAAACAGAAATTACATTGAAATAAATATTGAATATGTAAACTTGCTGCTTTTATACTTTGTTCGTCTTCTGCTGAAGACCTGTTTATAACCAGTGTATTGTATACCATATGCAACAGGAGATTCTTATTGTGTATGCATACTGTACAATAGATATGTTTTATTCCTTAGCATTATCATAAGCATCTTTTATAAGTTAAAACTTAAAAAAAGTACAGCTCCAATATTGTGGTTATTTATCTCAAAAGTAAACCCTTTCCCGTAAAATAAACAAAAAATGGCCTTCAAATTTATTCCCTAGAGGAGATGTCTTATTTGAAAATGATAACACTTGGTGGAGAAAGATACGCCTTTCATTTTGGCTAGGTTAATAAATCTGTGCAGCACAGGGTTAGAGCTGTCTTTGTATTATTGCGGAACAAGTTTTCATTCTGTGAAGTTAAAAAAAAGTCTTGACAGCACTGGGTTTTTTATTACATAAAGCAGATATGGTGACTTGAAATAGAGGGTTGTATCCATATGCCATGTTATTACTTCTAATGGGGAAAGGATAATAGAGCAAATAATTTTTTTTTTCTTTTGACAGCTATCTGCTGTTTATACTGTTATTTCTTCACCTTATGAATCACTGACATTGTAGGTGATTGAATTTGATATCTGTGGGTTGTGGAATCAACCTTTAAATATTTATGTTGATTTGCATACCTGACAGCTTTCATCAGTAAAGATCATTATAAACAGCAAATTGGAAGAAGTTAGAAAATTCCTTTCCTTGAAAGGGATTTAAACAAGTTTACAGAATGACTTAACAGAGCCTGCATAATCTTCACAGTCAATAAAAACCAAAGGCAGAGAAATGTGCTTAAAATCTACAGCAAAAATTTTTTGTTTCCCATGTGTATTCTTGAAGACTTGGTCTTTAAACTATAGCAAATGAGGCTTGCTGAATATGTACACTTAGAAATATTCCGGTAGAAAAACAGTTTTCAAGGCCTTTCTTTTTAAATCTGGAGTTCATCTGTAAATTTCAGTAATAAGGACCTTGAACACTTTTTCCCTCTACCGAAATACAGTTCCTTATCCCAGGCACTTCCCAAAATATGTCTTGTAGTAATATTATTTTCCTGATGCTCTGACTAGCACTGTCTGAAGAACAAAATTATGATTTAAAAAGTGCTTGAAATATGTAATTTTAAAAACTATTCTAACTGCTGTGATTTATTATTGTACCAGGCAATACAGTAACCTTGAATAATTAAAAAAAAAGTCCAAACCTCAGCAACACCCCAAGCCATGCCAAACCATGCCCCCAAACACAGCAAAATAATCAGCAGGTGAGATCACCCTAAATGTGATAAATTACTGACAGCTTTTCTTCTTATGTCTGCTCAGGTAAAGTTCAGATCTTGACCTTCTGCTTGCCTGGGAGCCATTATAGAAACCCTAATGAGCTTCCTGATGGCCTTTTAAGAGTAATAACTGATTAAGTAATTTTAGCACCTTATGCTGAAGTGTTTTAAACACTTAAAGACTTCTGAGCATCTTCCTACAAAAAAAGGCATGTCTGCTAAAGTTATATGATACAAAAGAAACCGTTCCTTTCTATCATTGTTAAGGTCCTTCTCTGTGTTTACTCTTCTAACCTCTGGCTAATAAGGATGGTGACTGCAGGCATTAGGCATTACACAGCCTTTAAAAGATTGATGCTTTTGATTACAGCATACTATAGGATAAATTGTAGGGTTCAAATCTCTCACAGAGTTAAAAAGGATATGTGGTATCTGAAGAAACGTAAAGGTGTCAATTTTCTACTTGATGGTACTAATATATTTTGATAAGATCTGCATATTGAGAATGAGCCCTCAAATACAGTGATTTAGTACTGCAATTGTACATTACTTCACAGTGACGAGAACAAACAATAAAAATGTGAATCCTTGCCTCTGTTCTGAAGGACAGTGAACAAAGACTTGTAGGCATTGCAGCTGGCAGGCGTGGAGAGGACTCGGTTTTCAGAAGTGACTGACGAGGAACGGAAGGGGGATAGTAAATGTGAACAGGGAGGTTAATTGCAGAGTAAATGAGTTTCCTACAGAAAGCGCTGAGGCTCAGATCCTCGAAGGCAGTGCGCATGTATTAGTAAATAACACCAGGGAACGGGCCAGGCATTGGAACTTAATCAGCTAAACTATGAAGTTGTGAGCATTGTTTTCCAGTATGTTTGGGGTGTTGAACAAGTAGCACTGGCCCAAACATTTCTCGGAGAGGGTCTGGGAAGTAGGATAGGGCAGAAACATTACCATCAATGCAGTTTCAATTCCAAGAGAGGGTAACAGCATTGATGAGCTGCTCAGTAACGACAGGTAAAAGCCTTTTTTAAACCGGTTTTGAAATCCTACCCTTGTATGGAACTGCAAACCACCTGCAGGGCAAACTGCTCAGACATTGCTGTTCCCAAAACTATAACTGGGCATTGGGAGAATGGTGGGTGTCGTAAGTCAAAACTGTGCTGGGAAGCCCTGTGAGAAAAACAGCATTGATGGCACCAGTAGTGCTTGAGCCTACGTCTGGGCTCTGTTCAGTTACTAGAACAAGTGTAGCCTGGGCTCCAGCTCCTTCACGCTCTGCAGAAAATAGGACTGTATCTTGGGGTGTTGGGACATCTGAAGATTGAAGGGTAGTGGCTGGATCTCCTGACAGCAGTCTGGTGTTTGGATCAGATGAAGTGGCTGGATTTCCTCACAAATCCCATTACAAATCTCTCTCATGCTCCTGACAGGAGGATTCCCAGTAAATGTGATATGCATATGCCAACTGAATGAGAGAAAGTTCAGCTTCACCACTCAGGCAGCAAACTTCAAAGATAAAGAGCAGATGAGAGAGTTTGGGTGAATCATAATGAGCTTCTTGGGGTACTTTCTGTAGTTTCTTCAAGCATTCTTAAAATTCACAGGGAGCAGAAGTGCACAGTGACTGTTCAGGGTAGAATTTTAGTTTGTGTAAATCAATCTGTTAAATTGATTGCATTTTCTAAGGCTGTTTTACTCCAGCAGGATTAGGTCCTCAGATTTTATTTAGATTTTGTTAGTAAGTAATCTGGCTAAAGTTAGTGAATACTAGTTGCTAGGACCTCCAGGGTGGAAGCATCACTCTGATTCAGTCACAGAATTTCAATTAGAAGGAAAATGCAACTGTGCTCCAAACATAAAACCTTGTATATTTTTCCTGGACTCTATAAAGTGACTGTCTTTTCTGTGTTACTGAAACACAAACAATGCTGGTTAAATACAAACCACGCTGCTATAGCACATGTATTCAAGCAGTTAATATAACACCTTTCTTTTTATGGAGCACATCTTTGATTTGCACACTTCCCTGGGATAACACACACAGTTTGACTCAGAACTTGCTTCCACATTCCTTATCCTCATAGAAGGTAGGTGGTCCTTAAGAAGGACAATTATGGGTTATTCACTGTGGGATAGTGTTACACTAGATATTTTAGAGGCTAATCATAGCAACATTGGGGCCACTTTCAGGATCCAGATTTCTAGTTGAAATAAATCAGATCTTAAATAAATCCCTTTTTGTCTTTCCTGAAGAGAAAAAGCTCCACAGAAATCAGTTGCAACTTTTGCTGGATTACAAATGCAGAGCAGTGCATTTTTGAAATGTGAATTAGTGATCAGATTTAATATCTCAATATTAGCTAATATTAATTCCTTATCTAGTATTATCTTAATATCTGAATATTAAACTAATATCCCATTCTCTGCTGTTATAATTTTTGTGCATAAGTGAGTGAGTGACTTGGCTAGTTAACCAGTTAACCTCAGCTGTTGGCTTAGTGAAGTGATTAGTTTCTTATGAAGGACAGGTGTCATTTTCAGGTTTCATTTGAAATCTAATGCATTGTCCTTTCTTAACAAGATAAGATGGATTTTCTGGATTTGTATGTTTAGCTGCCCTGTTAGGCATTACTGTTTGTTTATTTTCCTTTAATTACAGTGTTGCCATGCTGTTAATTTCCTCTAACATAATGTGTACCAGAAACTTGCCAACAGTCATTATCTGTAAGGCTGCTTGAGGAAGAATCCTGCTCTTTAATGGCTTCAGTGGGATCCTGCCCTCTGATAAAACAGGAGGGACGGAATTTATTTCCACATAAGATGTGTCTCTTCACAAGACTAGAGAGTCACTGTGCTGTTTTGGTCCTGCAGGTGAGTGCTCACCAGGAATGCTGTGGGAATCTGTGTGACTGCAGGTCACTTGAGTTCTGGAAAGCTTTTGAGCTTGGTGCATTGCTGCATAAAAGGGATTCACCTTTGGGAGGTCTTACTGCTTCATGTTATTGATGCCACCATTCAGGAAGTGAGGGGTCTAGGTGTCTTGGTAAATATTTCCATTGTGATTCTAAGTGATGATCTGATCAGTCTGGAAAATTGCAGCTATGAAATAAAGCCTGGGAAAATGACATCTGTGGGCATGCCAGTGGGTTTGTGAGACTGCTTCAGTTTCTCCAACTGGTGTGGATTTATATGATGACTTTCTCCTGGCCCATCTCTTGGTTTGTCTGCTAGCAGAGTTACATATGTGCACTGTGGTACCTCCTAGGCAGTGCTCTCTGCCTGCCCAAAAGGTCAGAAGGAAACCAGCATGAGAATAAGGAGGATGGAGCGGTGAAGGGCTGGGTTGTTCATCCTGCCAGAGACACACTCAGAGTTCATCATGGTTCAGCAGCCAGGGGATGATGTGGAGAACTGCCTTGGGAAGGTGAAAGGGATGGGAAAAAGAAGGAGAAGCAGAATATGGGAAAACTTATTTTTTTTCCATTGGTTTTGTTTTCATAATGCTGGCAAGCTAGAGAAAAGGTATTCATCCGTAGCCAAAGGTCTGCAACACGATAGCAGATCTAAAATAATTGGCACAAAGAAGTAAAAGCTTTGGAAAGCAGAATTTTGGCAATTTTGAACGAGGATATTTTTGCTCTCCCTGCAGCTTGTTAATGAATTAGTCCAAAACTGCAGCTGGAAATCAACTCAGCTCTTTCACTGTGATATTTAGCCTTCTGGCACTGGTTTAATCCCAACCCCAAAGCAACTGAAACACAGATACAGATTACATAGGTTTTTAGTTAATTTATCAGCACTTATTCTGTATGTATGTATGGGTTGCAGGCAATGTAATAGAAGTAGGGTTGGTTTTAGTATGCAGATGGGTGAACTGTCTCCCCTGCATGACTTTAATTCCAGTGTTTTTATTAGTGTGTGTAAACTGTAAACTATCACAGTGAGTGTGTTTATCACAAACTAAAAGTTGAGAAAATGCAGCTTCTTTCAGGAAAAAAAGAATAGTTCACCTCTTCAGGTATGGTGCTGAGAACGGTTTCGAGTAAAGGAGGAATGAATCAATATCTTTTCTAGTTGCAGGACTACAACTTTTCATGGTAGGTATGTCCGTAGGAAGCGGGGTTTTTAGGCAGGCATGTGCAATAATTTATGTCTGAGCCATTTGTTAATATTGGCAAAGTGTCACAGGTGCTCCAAGTGCTGATGGCAGGCTGGGGACAAGAAGGCAGCAGCAGCTCGCTGCTTCATCCCTGCACTGAGGGCTGGCATTTTACACAGCAAGAGGTCAGAAAGGTGCATTATTTACCCCATAACTAGTACAGGAATGAATCTGTGCTTCTCTGAGCTGTTTCAAGGAGTTTTACTGAGTCTGACTTCCATGATTTTCAGCAAAATCTCTTGAAAAAAATGTTTATGGAGAATCCTGGCTCCCATGCAATTACTCTGCCATATGCAGTGGCACATCTTACTCATTCTATGAACGTTTTATGCTCTCAGGGGGATTTAAGAGTAAATACGACCACAAGTACAAACTTAAAATATCAAATTAATTTTGTGTTATACACACAGAGTGATGGATAATGTCAGTGCAGGGCTTGATCCTGCATATGTTGCAATTGAGAAGATTTCTTGGTGTTATTTTGGTTTATGATTGGCACATAAAGGTCTTGATTTTTTTCTAGTTGTATAAAACCCCATGTTATTAAATAAATATAGGCATAGCGTATTAACAAAAAACAATGGCAAATGAAGAATACTTTGAGTTCTTCCATAAGGAATATAATACAAAATTGGTTGCAGCATTTTTTATTTTCATGGAGAAAAAATACATTTGCAATCCTATAATTATGTTCTGAAACAGAAATTCAGTCAGATTACTTTCGGGTCATTATGTTATCTGTGTTAGAAAGTGGTAATTGGGGATTACTGAGTTTCTATCAGGTTTGGCTTAACAGCAAACAAGGTTAACATAAGTGGTTGTATAGCTGAGTTAATTTTAAATGATCTTTCAGGCTGAGATATTAAGGCTGAAATTCCTTTAAAGGAAGCTAAATGGGGCTTGTGTTTTGAATGTGATCTGATGTATAATTAGATTTCTCCTACAGAAGGTTAGAAGCTGTAATCCAATGTTCAGAATCAACAGCAGAACTGTGTCTTTTTAAATTTAGAAATGTATAAAACTTAATAAAAGTTGATTTCAAACATTTACATGCATATAAATGTGAGGGTATTGGAAGGTACTGGATTTAAGACATGGAAAATTTGGGATTACACAGGATATTGTAAATGATGTGAGTTCTTACTCTGGATGGTTGGACTATTAAAGACTGTGTTTGGGCAGTTGGTATCATTATACATTAAAAATAAATATGTAGGGAAAATGACTGGGGTGAAGGACTATGTGTAAGAGTTAGCACACCAAACACTATCCATTATGGTGCTTTACCTTTGCTAATATTTTGTCATTTTTGATAACTAAACAAGCTTAACACACTGCAGAGGCTGGTTAATTAATTTTTTGAGAGTTTTTGTGACCAATAACTGACTATTTCTCTCTATCCTTAATAAAGAGATTTTTGCAACTTCTTTTTTTTTTCATTTTGTTCTCTCAAAAGAAGGAAGGATCAAAATAATGGCAGTTTTAGCTCAAAATTTAGGCCAGCTTCTTTTGGCTGATTGTTGAAATAGGGTTGCTGTGTTCTCTCACGAAGGGAGAACAATGTCTTTTTCACGTGTTCACTTCCCATGCTAAGTCAGCTTGAATTAAAGTCGCTGAATGTTCCATGGCGGAAAGAGCTTTGAACCTAAATTTGATTTTAGCTTTCCTTACTGCAGCCTGAGGACAGGAGTAGGACATGTAGTGTTTTCACAGAATATGAGAAATCTTGTGGACGTTTGGCCACCTCCCTTTCCCTCTGTATTTATGCATTAATGCAGTAAAAGTATATTCCTCAAGGATGGAAAAGGGAAGGTCAGAATAAAAGGAAGGTTCCAATGAATGCTGTATGAAGAAATTCTTTCCTCGTTTCCACTATGTCTCCCTGGTTCCTCCTGGAAAACTCCAGTGTGCTTTGCTCTTAGCACTTGCTGTGCAATGGGTCGGTGCAGAGCATCCACCCTCGAGTGACCGGACAGAGAAGGGCAAAGAGCAGAAGGTCAGGAAAGGAAGGCATGTGGAGGCTAAGATGACCATGCCCCCTTCTTCCAAGAGCACCTATGTAGACAGGACTGCATGATGCAGTAGCAGCAGTGGCTGGGAGGCTCCTCCATTAATCTTGGAGGGAAGTAAGAGGCAAATTGAGGGGGCCATTTGCTTCCCAGTTATGAACTGCTTGCAGAAAGCAAAGGGACGCCCCCTGAAGTCAAGGGACATTAATGTGCATGTGCATGTAGGCACTTAACATGATCCAGTTTCTAAGCCACAATATCTAAATATTGCTGATGTCTGCACAAGATATAAAAATAGAGAAAGGTACATTTTCACTAAAGCTAGGGAGGATGTGATCTAGTATCCTCCTGATAAAATGTGATACTGTTACTGGAGAGGGAAGGAATGTGTGTGGGGAAATTAATGTTTAAATTAAAAATGCATATTACATATCTATACATTCATTTTATGCTCATATTAACAAGACTAAAAATTTATCACATTAATATTATTAGAGCAGTACCAGTAATTTTTGCCTGGGTCTAGTGGTAGCATATCTGTACTTCACTTGACACATCTTGGCTCTGAAAATTTTAATGAGATTTCTTCTTTTTCCAGTCAGTGAAACTTTCTGTGCACTTAAATGTCTAGCTGGTACTTGACTTTTGAAAAAAAATATAATAATACATCAACCTTGTTAATGAAGGAGAAAATTCTGGCAGAACTTAGGTGTTAGTCACCTGTATTAAGCTCGGGATAATCTAAAAATGACAGGCCACTGATACTGTTATATAGTATTCAAAACAGTGTGACTAGTCAGTCTTAAATCAACTTCTTTGAGTTTACAAGGTGAGGTGCAGTTCCAGGCTGGGGCCTTTGAGCACAGGTCCCTCAGCCTGGGGCCGTACTTGAACTCATAAATTGGAGTTGCGGGTGGGATTCACTTGTGCAGGTGCATTTAACAGGGAGTATCTTTGAGCAGCTTGCTGAGTGAGATCATATGGAGGGGTGGAATGTTATTGCTCCTGACCATATAGGCATCATTTTATGTTATTAAAAAAAAAAAAAGAATCTACTCCCTCCTAATCAGTGAGCAAAAGAGAAAGTAGTTAGATTATGCAGTGTTTCCATGAGAATGAGTGAATGGTTTTGTAAAATCTGCCAGAATATTTTTTTGTCGTGATAGACTATACTTTATTCCCTCACCAAAAGAGTAAAAAAATAAGGAGAGTAAATATTAATGGGTACCACAACATGTAAATGGATTGTTCATGTAATGCTACATGACACCTGTCCTGGAAATGAAAGGACAGGGGTATATTTTCTAGCGTTATATCCTTAATTCTGTCATTTGTAATGATAGGAAGGGTAATGAAAACTACTTGTTGAAGACAGCTCACAAAAATGATAAGTGAGAGCAAATAGGTGACACATTGGAAAGAAGAATTCCTGGTAGTTAGAGATGACAGAGGAGGTCTTATGTGCACTATCTATCGTGGTTCTATGCCTGCCTCCTGGATAACTTTAGCAATTCAATTAACCGATATGAACCTCTGTTTCATCATCTATAAAAGGTAGATTATACTTACCCACCTCACAGACTCTTTATAATTGATTTTTGTAAAGTGCCTTGGGATTCTCAGATGGAAGGCACTATACCAATGTCAAGTATTGTTATTATTGCTACTAGTAGTAGTAACAGTACTTGGCATTTATACCGCTCTTGCCTGTTCACAATGCTTCAACTAATGCATTCCTGCAGTGTCTCTGTGAAGTAGGTACCTGTGTGCTTTTAGAGATGAAGAAATTCAGCAATCATCTAGCTCTCCCATTTTCACAGTGTTCCTAAGATTTTGAAAAAAAAAAAGGTGAAAAAATCCTTACGTAAAAACATCTGTGTGATGCTTAGAGCACTTCTGGGAAGCTGTAGATTAAGTTTGAGATTTGATCCTTTAGAAGGACACAAAACACACTTCTCACAATTTCTGGCAAGTTTTTTAACCACTGAAGTCCATAAAAGCTTTCCTTCTCTTCCTGTATTTCTGAATGCCAAAGGGTAATCATGTTTCAGGGGCAGCCTGGATGGAACTCTGAGCAACCTGGTCTGCTGCAAGGTGACCCTGTCCATGGCAGAGGCATTGGAATTAGATAATCTTTAATGTTCCTTCTGACCCATGCTGTTCTGATTCCGTGAGTCTGTGTTTCTGTGTGTTCATGGTGCTGCCACCACGCCTGTGTTTCCAGGCACTCTCAAGCAATGATGCCTGGTTTGGCAAACATGGGGAGCTCAGCCAAAGGGTCAGTGCTGGCTAACAGGGAGTCCTGGGCATGTTCAGAACTCTTGGCAATGCTCTTAGACAATCTTGAAGTTCAAACACATTTTTGGCATCTCCAGGCTTAAGACTGATCAGGAGATTTCAGACTGTCTTCTGGTTGAAAGGCTAAAAATCCACTAAATTCTGGTTTAGATACTTAATACTTGTGTAGGGGTTGGGTTGGGATTTCTGTTTTGTTTTGTTTTAACTTCACTAAATCTGTCTTTTAGTAATCATCTGAGATTTTAGATTTGTCTTTTTTTTTTTTCTAAATGCATACATTTCTTTAATCTGTGATAACTTGGAAAACTGGATCAAATTCCACAGTAAAAAATACTTGCCCTTGGTTCCATTGCTGCCTTTGGTGTGAGCTCAACAGCTACAGATGTCATTGCATCTGGACGTGCTGTCTTCAAAAGCAGCTAATTTCTGAGATAGCAAATGGACTTTGATTCACAGCAGCAATGGGCTTTGAGGCTCAGGCATTCTTCCCATGTTCAGCAGGTGTCTAAATGTCACTTACTGGAATTGAGATGTATCTGTTGCTGCACACATAGGCAGAGATGATACAAATGCATGGTGTGGACTCAGGCAGCAAGCCACAATTTTAATCCGTTTCAGATATAACCATAATCAAACATAAACTCTGTTCAGCTTATGTGGATATAGCATGATTGTACTGACACACCATACAGGGTGCTGAGGTATTCTGGTCTGTGCAGAGACTCTTTTAAGCAAAGAATCGAGATATGTGATCTGATCTTCAAAAGCCTTTTCCTGAGGCTTCACAGGAGGAGAGCTGCAGTGTGATCACGGGCTACAGCTTATGGCTTTATCCCGTGGTTTACCCCTGAGGACTGCACTGAACCTTCCCTGCTATGGACATCCTTTAGTGAGCTTCTACTTGAAACAGAATGAGGTATAAATAGTTTTCAATGCAAATAGCTTTCAGGGTCTGTTTGGAGGGTTTTTTTCAGTCAAAAACTGAAATCAGATTTATCAAGAGAACTTGTCGGCCTCTGTGATCCAGGAGACCAGTTGCAGCTCACGATCATGTATTTGGGATATATGTGGTTTGGGGAGTGGAGAAAACTTGGTTTTGAAAACAAAAGTTCAATAGTTATTTATATGTAGACAATCTCAAAGAATCATTTATGTAGCAAATTTTTAAATGAGAGCAAAATGTGACTCAGCAGTTTGTGATGAAAAGTGGATACCCAGAAACATCTCATTTTTTAAGTGTTACATTCCCAGGCCATCTCTAATTAGAGCTTTGGAAATCTGTAAGTAAATGTTTCTTCTTTGTGTCCTAAACATTAAAGGTTATCAATAGCAGCAGGCTGCTGAAGTCAGCTTATATGGCAAGAATGCTTTTCATGGAACCAGTAATGGGTAAAAACAGACTGAGTTTGAAATTCAGTGCAGGCACATGCTTCAGGCTTGCCTGAGAGGTGAGCTGTCTAGAGACCTCTGTGTTGCTCATGATGGTGAAAAACTGGAAAATGACTAATCTCAGAGCTGGTTAAATGTGCGATAGGCAGGCTGGGGTTCTGTGTGTCTCTGAGACAGCCTTTTTGCTTTCTGCAGACTGGCAGGTACCGGGTCCTGCTGCCTCACACAGCAGAAGGAGGGGTACACAGATTAATGGAGTATTACGCACAGAAATCATGATACAGACATAAACAGCAAGACTGCCTTGTGTCCCATATGGGCTCTGCATCCTTCTGCTTCCTTACTTTTGCTCACCAGTGGAACAGCTCCATCGACTTCCACTGCCACAGGGTTTGACTTTCTGCTTCAGAAAAGGGTATTTCTGTAATAGGTATTGTCACATACTCTCCATGCCTCGTTTTTGGGATACTTGTGGAAAAATGCTTAGAACTCTAGATCATCGTGCAGCACTAATTGGTCCCCTGACTGGAATACTGTTGGGAAGAAAATAAATGGGAACGAAGAGTAAAGGATCTCTCATCTCTTAGGTGGCTCCTAATATTCACATATTTATTGCTATCTTTTCTGTGATGTGGTAGACAAATTTCCAGGCTGTTCTCTTGAGTAATTTACATCTGCTTTAAATGTTTACATAGAGGAAATAAAATTTTTGAAGTTATTTAAAAGAATCCATATGCCTAATACAAAAGAAATTTAATACTAAAATGCCCATAGATCTTTTTTCTTTTTTTCTTTTCATCCAACTCAAGGGATGCTTATCTGACTTATCCCATATAGACTGGTATGAAAAGCTGCTCCATATTAACATCAGTCTGATTTTTTTTTAAATTCTGTGACTCCTCTCTAGTGGTACCAAATCTGTCTCCAGTTACATGCTTGAGAACAGGGTTACTTACCAGTGCTTTAGAAGAACCTTCTCTAAGACATGCTTAGGGTCATTTGCAATCAAACTCTTAAGTGAACACCTGTCCTGCCTCTGCCCCAAGTTTAGTCTAAGCCAAACACCCAACCTGCCCCTTCCTAGTCTCCAGTTCCTTTATGTTCACTCTAGGTCGCTGCACTCCATCCAACCTGGGTCCTCCAGACAGGCAGTGGATGGATCCTGAGAAAGGTTGTGTTCCACCCTGGCTTGCTGAGGGAATGAATTGGTTATTGTGAGTAGGATAGTGCCTACAGAAAGAGGAATACAAATGCAGACGCTACTGAGTGGAGTGGGAGATGCTGTTTGCTTTAAACCCAGAGGGTTTAAAGGGGTTTTAAGAATGTGCAATCTCATAAAACCAAGCCATTAATTTTTCTAGGAGTCTTTTTAAAAACTGCATTTTACAATGGAACAAATAAATAGTCTTGTTTTGCAGCACCGAAAAAAAAAAGGTGAGATCTTTTTTCTGTGTCTTTATGTATTTTTCATGTCTGGTAAATCCCATGATCATTATGAAATCAAATATTTTTCCAGTGAGGTATGTTGTGATTTTTTTTTTTTTTAAATTGCTTCCAAGTGATTCTATTATGTACTCGTAGACAGAGTTAAGCTTTTTGTTATTTGCCATCAAACCAAGAAATTGAAGTGGGATGAAATCAGAATAACATGAGTTTAAAGTTTATGTGTTAAAATAAATAGGAAACATTTTTTGTCTATTAGGCTGATGGCAGAAGTAAAATTAAATTCAGCCACAGAGTGTAGAAGAGCAAGATTAAATCTGTGATGCACTGTGGTTTGTGAGTGGAAAAGAATGATTCCTGCATATGTTTTACAACATCTGAGTGGAAACACTGATTCTGCAGCTTGGGATAGGAAATACAATCAGTGTAGCTGAAGCCAGGCATCTATTTATCTTAAATTAATCATTCTCCAAGTAGGCAGTTGATATCCTAGTGCTGTGTGCCATCCTTTTTTACATTCATTCAGCACACATTAAACCAAAGAGCTGTTATTGCAGGAGCTGAAATATATTGCAGCACACAGATTGTAAATGTTTAAAAATACACTAAAACTCTGTATGTTCAGTTGGCAATTAAACTGTATTAATATTTTTTCTTTTAACACTTAAAATTATTAGACACTTGGATACTTAACAAAATTCTAGCAGTTTTCAGAAGAATAAAAATTACTTTAATGATCTTTAAATAGAGAAGAAAAGCTACAAGTACATTTCAAGCTAGAATTTTTTTTTTTGTTTGTGCATTTAATTCAATGAAATTTAGTTCTGATTTTCTCCAACAGGTCAACAAACAAAAACCTGAGTTATTTCTAGTTTTTGAATTTACGAGGAATGGACTGAATAATAGGAGGAAAGGTGTTTTTTTGGTGTTTCAGTTTGGATACATGTAGTTTAATTCAAGAACAAAATAATCCAGTCAATGGGAATGCTAAAGAGAGACCTGCCTTTAAGGCACACTTTCTCCAAAGCATTTAAATTTTAATTTCATTCTAGAACAGAGCCTGAGGTTTTGTTGGATTTGACCTCAAATGTCATAAGAGCAAATGAAAGAAAATGATAATTTACTATGACCTACTGCAGATGTAGTAATTAGAAGAAACTAAAGGGAAGAGGAGACTCATCATTAAGCAAAAAGCAGGAAATTAAGCAGGCAACATTTTCTCTTAAAGCATAATTTTTTTTCTCTTAAGTATTGATGGTATCCGACAGTAATTGCCTGCCAACAAAACCACTGTAACTGGAATCTTATTTTTGTTGATTCTTAAATCATCACACCTTTTTTAAATCTTCCTCCTCCAAGTTTTCTTTGTTTCTGGTTTTAAATCAAAACTACTTAAAAAAAAAAAAAGATAATACGATTTGAAATCCTAAATGGCAATTTTTAAACATTGTTTTATCTTTTAATATTTTCGGCAGCCTTTTATCTGTGCCATGCAGTATGTATGCAGACAAATTCTCATCTTACAGGGAAGTTTGCATTTGAGCTGTATAAGCTGTCATAGATATTCGCTCTCTTCTTATCCTGACCACTCTTCAGACACGCCACGCTGGAACAGTTTTGAAGGGCTTGCCACCTCCAGATTTTTAACCTTCCGGGGGAGATTTTGACTGGACATTTGGAAGCATCTCTTTACTGAGAGGGTTGTCAAACACTGGGACAGTCTTCCTAGAAAGCTGGTTGATGCTCTCAGCCTGTTAGTGTTTAAGGGGCCTTTGGACAATGTCCTTAGCAACACGCTTTAACGTGGTCAGCCCTTAAGTGGGCTCGATGATCATTGCAGGGCCCTTCCAACCGAAGAACATTCTATTCTATTCTATTCTATTCTATTCTATTCTATTCTATTCTATTCTATTCTATTCTATTCTATTCTATTCTATTCTATTCTATTCTATTCTATTCTAATGTTCAGTATCCAGAGTTTGGAAGCAAATGGAGCTATAAGTGGAACTACTCTATCTGCAAAGTTTTTGAAAAAATGGGTTATTTAGAGTTTGATGAAAAACCCAGATCAGGGGGGTGGGTGTCTTTATTATGACTTCTGGATTTTTACATATACAAGGATGTTGTTAAAAAAACAAATATGGATTAAAGGAGTACAAATTTCCATTAGTTAGGAGCAGGTGCCAAGGAAGCCACCCTTTGGAAGAGGAAAAATCTACGATAGAATTTGATCATCCAGGTAACAAGGCAGGCCAATTATGACTGAATGGGCAAAGCCACTTAAAGTCTGCCGTTCTGTGGCTGTTCATAGTGGTATTTCTTTTGCTTATGTTGGAGGCCCCTGTCAGAAGAGGCAGCAAACTGCACCCCCTCATTGGACTGGTCTGCTCTGATTCTGGTATCTGTACAGACACCATACACTTGACTGAGGCAGAGTGAAAATGTACTCAAATGAGTACTGCAGTGGCCAAGTACACTTAAAAGGAGATTAAGATACAAGATATCTGATTTATGAAGTTCTACTTGCTTAAAAGAGAGCAATAATGAGAACCCTTTCACCAGACTTGAGACTTTTGAAAGGAGAGACTTAAATGGAAATGCTGACAGACTTAACTATAGCAGTCTTGAATGGAGCTACCAAGACATAAAGGGTGTCAGAAGTCTACAAAGCTTTATTACTCACAGTGATGCAGAGAAAAAACTTTTCGTTTCCAGCTCAAGGAAACTCTTTATCCATTGGTAGAATGACAATCACTTAGTTTTCCATGTGCTTAGAAGCAAAATTTGTTTTTGTGAAGGAAATGTAGATTGAATATGTTTTGCCTACCAATGATATTTCAAGAGCAAAAGTATATGTGCAGACATACTTTTTAGTAGCAAGAGTACCCTTGGCTGTGTGTCTGTTTGCACTGTATATAATGAAAGGTTTATACCTGTGTGTTCTTTGGTGCATACAGGACATAATGTACACGGAAGACTGCGGTATGTCAAAGCAAGACAAGGTTCTGCCAGACCGGGGAGCTTAGATAGCTCAGGTTAGAGTAACTGCATGGCTGCAGTCAAGTCTTATGTTCCAGGGCAAAGTTTAGAATTCTTATACTAATTGAAGACTTTTTCCTTATAACTGAAACATAAGTGAAGGCCTTTTCTGTGACCAGATGGAAATGAAAAGAAAGCTTAGACAAATTTACTTCCTCAAGTTTTCATTTCAGCTGTAACACTCATTTGTAATTTTACACTTGAAGGGGAAGCAAGACAAGGTTTATTTTGAAAGCACCGTATTTACTTTTTGTCTTCTACTATGTACCTTTCAGACAAGCACAAGGTAAGGCTTTATAAAACCACAGCCCAATTTTCAGAATCAGTGAGTACCATAGATTTCTATGACAACATCTGGAGCTGTACGTCTTAAAATCTCAGAAAAATCAAGCCTTCAGACATTATTGCTTCATTTCCCCAGGCAAATCGTCTCAGAGTACCTCACAAAATGAATGAGAAGTGCAGAGTGCCGCAGTTCAATTTGTACTAACATTTATGTCTTTTGAATGTCAGGATGGCTTTTTAAATGTTTCCTCATAAAACTAAGTCCACTGTCAACAGTATTCCTCACTCTGATTAGAGGCAGTACTTTACAGCTTAATAAAATCCTAAACCAAGCAGAGCTGCCAAAGTTTCAGAAGAAAATATGTGAAACCAGCCTAGCTTTTCTCTGAGCTACAGAAAAGTCATGGTGTGGTTAAATGTGTCTGTTGGGTTTGCGAGGCGAGGTTTGGTAGCCAGGGGCTACTGGGGTGGCTTTTGTGAGAAGCTTCTGGAAACTTTCCACATGTCCAAAAAAGCCAGTGACAGCCAGCTCTAGACAAAACCTGCTGCTGGCCAGGGCCGAGCCCTTCAGGGATGGTGGAGGTGCCTCTGGGATAACACATGGAAGAAGCTGGGGAAATATTGCTGCACAACAGCAACTGCAGCCAGATGAGAGGGGAGTGAAAATACGTGACAAAAAACCAACTCTTCAGACATGAAGGTCAGTGCAGAAAGAAGGGCAGGATGTGCTCCAGGCTCCAGAGCAGGGATTTTCCTGCAGTCTGTGGTGCAGGCTGTGGGGAGTCAGACTGTGCCCTACAGCCCATGGAGGTCCATGGGGGAGCAGAGAGAGATCCACGTGCAGCCCATTGTGTACCCCATGCCAGAGCAGGTGGAAGTCCAAAGGATTTTGTCACTCCAGAGGAAGCCCATGCTGGAGCAGGCTTCTGGCAGGACCTGGTGGACACTCAGATAGAAGAGCCCACTCTGGAGCAGGTTTGCTGGCAGGACTTGTCACCCCTTGAAAGGGACCCACGCTGGAGCAGTTAATGAAGAACTGCAGTTTGTGGGAAGAACTCAGAGGTTCATGGAGGACTGCCTCCGATGGGAGGGACCCCATGCTGGAAGAAGGGAAGAGTGTGAGGAGTCCTCGCCCTGAGGAGAAAGGAGCAGCTAAGAAGCTGACTGCAGCCCTCATTTCCTGTCCTCCAGTGCTACTGGAGTGGAGGAGGTAGAGAATATCAGGAGTGAAATTGAGCCTGTGAAGAATGGAGAGGTGGGCAAAGTTGTTTTTCAGATTTAGTTTTATTTCTCATTACCCTACTCTGATCTCATTGTTAATAAATTCAATTAATTTCCCCAAGTCAAGTCTGTTTTGCCTGTGACAAGTAATCAGTGATGATCTCACCTTGTCCTTTCTTGACCCAGGAGCCTTTCGTTATATTTTTTCCCCTGTCCAGTTGAGGAGAGGGGGTGCTAGAGTGGGTTTGGTGGGTGCCAGCTATCCAGCCACAGTCAACTCACCACAGCACGTAGGTAAATGTTGTTCTTTCACCTTGATGTGCAAAACAGCATTTCGTGATAGGCATGCATGTTTTCCTGTCTCATCACCTGTGGACGAGAAACGGTAGGTGAAGCTTCCTTCAATAAATTTTTACAAGGCATTAGTGAAACACTTGACACTATTACAATTTCTGTTACTCCTTCTCATAATTTGATCCTTTTGAAATGCCATAGTGAGGTATTTTGTTGTTGGATGTTGCCTGTTTGTTTTGAAAAAATAGTAAAGGGATTCTTTATGAATAATTGTTCCTGTGAAGTCTTCCTAGGCCAGGTTTTTTTCAGGAGATCAGACTGTTTCCTCAGAGAGTGTAAAATGCTTCAGGAGGTGTCAGGCTCTCCAGCTGTCCCAAGAAGAGTGAATGAGAAGTTATGACTTCTGCATCCTGCTCAAGTCAGTGCCATCCATGCAGTGATATATATAAGCCCCCTCTGCTTTCTGTTAAGAGGAAAAGAAAAGTAGCAGAAGTCCCAAAATGCGTATAAAATATCTTTTTCTGGTATAGATTGGGGTTTATCAGGTTACTTACTCAGAAGTTCTTACTTACGCTTGCTTTGACTGTGACTGCACTGCACAGAAAATCTCTTCTAGGGTAGCATTTACATTCCCCTGTCTGGTGGCTCAGATTTTCTTGAAACAATATGTGAAATAATGATTACTGTAAGTGTGGCTTTCATCCCAAGTATGTCAAAGTCCTTGGTACAGAAACTTGAATGTCATGATGTAAACATGCCCCTATTCTGGAATGGTCCATGTGACTATTGTATTGTGTAGGTTAGAGCCAGTCTGGTGTTGGCTGAATGTTGTCCAGAAAGCAACTTTCTCCATTAAATGATCAATGTAATAATTGCTTCCATTCCCTCCCTTTCTTTTAAATGAGCACTTTCTGCCCTTGAAAGTCTTTCACTTCTCATTCTCTGAGTTTCCTCTTCTTCTGCATGCTCCTGTTCAGAGGCCCTTTTGAGAATATTTCCAGTGCTGATATGAGCACCAGTAAATGCTGACAGTGCTTCTGATATTGCTTCTATACAGAGTTTCAGGATATCCAAGGCATTAGACCTAAATGGTCTACAAGGAATCAGGGACAGTTTGGTGCTGTACAAACAATCACTTCAATGGTAGCAGTCACTTTGTTCTGTTAAGTGTCTTTGTTTATTCCTGTCGTTATATGTCACATGGGCTTGAGCCCATAACAAAACTCTTGTGATTTGCAACCTTCAGCTTATAATATACTTATTGTCAGGCTTGAATCCAGAAATATATGAATATGTTTTTGTATGTGATACTGTAGTGGTTTAGTTCGCATTTCTTACCTTCTGTGAGATAAGAGGTTTGAAGAAAGGCAAAGCAGGCTCAAACTTAAAGAATGTGAAAGAAAGTTTATTACTAACAGAGTTAAGAGTAAAATGAAATAAGAGATTAAGACAAAAACCCCTTTTTCCTCCAACACCCC